>CM042391.1:25680195-26085277 GCA_023634145.1 Thymallus thymallus | reverse complement strand
AGACAGAGAGACTGAGTGAGAGACAGAGAGACTGAGTGAGAGACAGAGAGACTGAGTGAGAGAGAGAGAGAGAGAGAGAGAGAGAGACTGAGTGAGTGAGAGAGAGAGAGAGAGAGAGAGAGAGACTGAGTGAGTGAGAGAGAGAGAGAGAGAGAGAGACTGAGTGAGTGAGAGAGAGAGAGAGAGAGAGAGAGACTGAGTGAGTGAGAGAGAGAGAGAGAGAGAGAGACTGAGTGAGTGAGAGACTGAGTGAGAGACAGAGAGACTGAGTGAGTGAGAGACTGAGTGAGAGACTGAGTGAGTGAGAGACTGAGTGAGAGACTGAGTGAGTGAGAGACTGAGTGAGTGAGAGACTGAGTGAGAGACTGAGTGAGTGAGAGACTGAGTGAGAGAGAGAGAGAGAGAGAGAGAGAGAGAGACTGAGTGAGTGAGAGACTGAGTGAGAGAGAGAGAGAGAGACTGAGTGAGAGAGAGAGAGAGTGAGAGAGAGAGAGAGAGAGAGAGAGAGAGAGAGAGAGAGAGAGACGAGAGAGAGAGAGAGAGACTGAGTGAGAGACAGAGAGACTGAGTGAGAGAGAGAGAGAGAGACTGAGTGAGAGACAGAGAGACTGAGTGAGAGACAGAGAGACTGAGTGAGAGACAGAGAGACTGAGTGAGAGACAGAGAGACTGAGTGAGAGAGACTGAGTGAGAGAGAGAGAGAGAGACTGAGTGAGTGAGAGAGAGAGAGAGAGAGAGAGACTGAGTGAGTGAGAGAGAGAGAGAGAGAGAGAGACTGAGTGAGTGAGAGAGAGAGAGAGAGAGAGAGAGAGAGAGAGAGAGAGACTGAGTGAGTGAGTGAGTGAGACTGAGTGAGTGAGACTGAGTGAGTGAGAGAGAGAGAGAGAGAGAGAGAGAGAGAGACTGAGTGAGTGAGACTGAGTGAGTGAGACTGAGTGAGTGAGACTGAGTGAGTGAGACTGAGTGAGTGAGACTGAGTGAGACTGACTGGATCTGACCAGGTCTATACGGAATGTGTCTAGTTGTCCTCCGTTTGGAACGGGTCTCTATATCCAAAAAACAAATATTATGCATATCGGGTCGGTTTGGGAAAGCCCCAGGTCCCGTGAAGACCTCAAGTGCACAGATAGAACTAAGGTGACGAGACCAAAAAGACAACATGAGAACAAGCAGACATCAACTCTCATAAACACAGAAAAAAAATAACCTCCATTTTTGCGATACAGGCATTTGGAATATCGCACAAAAACATACATTTGAATTAAAGGAATGAATTTGATATATCGCCCAGCCCTAACCAGAGTTATTAGTCTAGAAGCATGAGTCAGTATCTAAAATCCACTTTCTCTCTTTCACCTTGTCTTTGTTGTTTGTCCTTGTTTTCACATTGGTGTTTGTCCTTGTTTTCACATTGGTGTTTGTGTGTTTCTTTACCCACTTACCCTAATTAACTCCCCATCAACATTATGGTTTGCATAAAGGTGTGATCCACCTTTCTTTTCCGCCCTAAGGTAACATGATTGGGATCTGTATGTATCTGTCAAGGCTTCGTATTGAAACATGTATCAAGTTTCATAAACGCTCAAATGGAGCCAGGTTTTTCTCTGGGCTCGAAACAAGCCCCCCTAAAACCATTACAATCCTGATTTAAAATGCTATGGTTGTTTACCGTATTGGCTGGCTTTAGGACCATGCGGGGCATTGCTCGGAGAGACTGTGCCGGTCAGCTGTTTAGGCAGTGCGCCGATTGCTTTGAATTTGGTCAGCATTTGAACTTTGTCTTGTAAGCCTTTTTCTAATCTGATAGCCAGGGGTCCACCACCATTCAAAACCGAAAGTGATTTCATGTTGCATTGTATGCATTGTTCCACAAGTAGGCTAAATGAGTTAATGTATGATGAGATTGAGTAGTACATTGTACAAGCCATTTCACAGACCTATAAACCTAATATTGGGGTGATAGTGTATTGGGGACATTTTTTTGTTTTTGCTCTTCTCCAAATAGCATTTTAGAATTTTAACGACTTTGGTCGTCAGTTGGACAGTGTTTCCTCCGATACATTGGTGCAGCTGGCTTCGGGGTTAAGCGAGCGGGTGTTAAGAAGCGCGGTTTGGCGGGTCATGTTTCGGAGGACGCATGACTCGACCTTGGCCTCTCCCGAGCCCGTTGGGGAGTTACATGAATGAGACAAGATCGTAATCACAAAATTGGTGACAAAAAAGGGGATGATCTACTCTACATGGCTACGTATAGGACACGATCTCACGGTTACTGTTGAATTATATTAATTTACGTCTCCCTTGTCTGGTTTTCCGCTCTTCCTCCCACCAGCAGGCGGCTTCCTGAAAAAGAGTGCCAAGCTGTTCTTCCGCCGGCGTCGCCAGTGCAAGGACCCGGGGATGAGCCAGTCACACAACGACCTGGCGTACCTGGAGCAGCCTGTGACTGTGGACCGGGAGAAACGCACGGCCACTTTAAGCCGGATGTTGAACCGCAAGCTGCTGCCCAAGAGCAAAGCCAACGGCTCCACCACCATCCCAACTCCCACACCCACTCCCACCCTGGAGGAGCGACATGCAGACTGACTCCCCCTCCGATAGTTCCGGAACCCCCCACGCCGCCACTCCTTCCGCCTCTAACCCCTTCTTTAGTCCTCCAGCCCCCCACTCCACCACCTCTACCACCCTCTCCTTCCTCTCCTCTAGTCCTCCAGCCCCCCACTCCACCACCTCTACCACCCTCTCCTTGCCCTCCTCTAGTCCTCCAGCCCCCCACTCCACCACCTCTACCACCCTCTCCTTGCCCTCCTCTAGTCCTCCAGCCCCCCACTCCACCACCTCTACCACCCTCTCCTTCCTCTCCTCTAGTCCTCCAGCCCCCCACTCCACCACCCTCTCCTTCCTCTCCTCTAGTCCTCCAGCCCCCCACTCCACCACCTCTACCACCCTCTCCTTGCCCTCCTCTAGTCCTCCAGCCCCCCACTCCACCACCTCTACCACCCTCTCCTTCCTCTCCTCTAGTCCTCCAGCCCCCCACTCCACCACCTCTACCACCCTCTCCTTCCTCTCCTCTAGTCCTCCAGCCCCCCACTCCACCACCTCTACCACCCTCTCCTTCCTCTCCTCTAGTCCTCCAGCCCCCCACTTGCCCTCAGAACAGCCTCAACTCGTTGGGGTATGGACTCTTTAAGGTGTCAAAAGCTTTCCACAGGGATGCTGGCCCATGTTGACTCCAATGCTTCCCACAGCTGTCAAGTTGGCTGGATGTCCTTTGGTGGTGGACCATTCTTGATACACACGGGAAACCTTTGAGTGTGAAAAACCCAGCAGCGTTGCAGTTCTTGACTCAAACCAGTGCCCATGGCACATACTACCATCTCCTGTTCAAAGGCACTTAAATATTTTGTCTTGCCCATTCACCCTCTGAATGGCACACATACACATTCCATGTGTTAATTGTCTCCTCTTCTTGTCTCCTCTTCTTCATCTACACTAATTGAATTAGATTTAATTAAATCTTTAACAAGATTTAACAAGTGACATCAATAAGGGATCATAGCTTTCACCTGGTCATTGTGTCATGGAAATCATGGAAAGGGCAAAAGTTATTTTATGTTATGTTATATACAGTTGGTGTATATAAATAACAAGCAGCTTCTGTAGGCCCTATGTGATTGAGATAGGTGTTTGATGTGTTGACAAAAGGAACCAGTCTGTTCCACTGGAAGGTTGATACTAGTGGGAGATGATAAAGCCTACATTGTAATACAATCTTATCTAAAATAAATTCACATAAACCTCAGAGCAACTGTGAAAATCATAAGCTAGACTTAACATTTCTGACATAAGTTATGATAGTTCTATAAATAACACATCTTTGAGGTAAATGTCATTCATCGAAGACTGAATTTTCTCGAATGTCCAAAATTAGTAAATAATTCATTGAGTTTTGTAAATTCCACAATAAACACTATTTCAAAACAGTGCAGCGACATCATGGAGAACATGATTTTATTTTTTATATATTAACATTTTTGAACATTTTGTTTTGTATTATTACTTTTAATTTAAAAGCTATTGCAGTGTTTTACATTTTTAGGCAATTTCCTGTAGGTTTCTGACCTAAATATTCCCTCTACACTACAACTCTGTCTGGGGTTGGTGAAGTGGTAACTAGAACCCCAATGATCTCATGTGCTAAGAGAGGGAAAGAAAATGATACTACTCCAAGGAATACTTATTGCAGTGTTCACTAAGGACATTTAAAAAAAACATTTTTTTTTTTTATTAAATGCATCAGAGCTTTAAACATGGTCTTAACTGAAATGGCGGTAATGAAAGTCTGGGAAATCTGAATGGCTTGACTGCTTTGGGCTTTTACCTAGCTAATGATTGTACTGTTATTTTTCTTAAACCGGTAAATTAAATGAGTGTCTTCGATATTAATTTCCTTTGTGTTAACTACTGTTTTTCTTCTCAGCGAATGAACCTCCTGATAGGACTGCTATACTCTTATTGACATGATGGCAGTACTCAAGATGTACATGGTAGTCAGATGCCCTACTGTTTACAGTGCTTTTGAAAAGACTGGAGAACAGTTCTTCTACCAGTATAGTGGTGACAAACTGTAGTGGGTGGGATTACCTCTTGGAAATTGTCAATTTTTCAGGTATGAACAGTCTTAGAATGACCTGGGACCTGTATGACATTGGCCGTGCTGTCCCTGGCCGGCAGTGGCTGTGCTATATATGCCTATCTGGTGTTTTCAGAGGACTTGTGAATGTTGCTATATGGCTTGAATGGCTTTGAGATGAGAGGGGCCAGTTCGATTTCCCCCTCAACAAACCATATGAAAACTGTATAATCAAGGAGCCCTGATTTTATCATATCCAGGTATGACTGACAGATTACACTGGGGAATCTGGTTGCTGCAAAAAAGAATGCATGCCATTTATGATAATCTAGATTAGAACAACTGCATTAATGAAGTGAATGAATCTCCTGCATATACTGTATGGGTTATATTTGAAGTGGTGGACTGGCCATAGGGCAGTTCAGGCTAATGCCAGATGGCCTGGTCCATTTTTTGCCAATTGGGCCTGTCAAAATGTAGTGCAAAATTATAATTATTTGGCAAATCATGAGGGCCTTGAGGTCGAAAATTGGCCAGGCTGGGGGCCTTGAACAAAATGGGCAGGTGTGTTAGAAATGCCTGGGCTGATTTCTGGTACCAGTCTGTCTGAAAGGTTGTGGGTCAAATATTGACATGGGCTGATGGTAGAGTTTCCAATGGCCTGACTGCTCTCTGTTTTAGTAAATAAGGTCCCTTTTTTTAGAGCCATCTTGCAGATTGAGGCGTATGCCGAAGCCCAAAGTCATCTAAAAACCATTTAAAAGAATGGGTTTAATTTTAACAATGCTAACTTGTTTCTCAGCCAAAAACATGGCTAACGACAAGTGCAAGATTATGCATTTCAATAAGCAGTGGGCCTGTATATGATCAAACTGCTTCCTGACGTTTAATATTGACATTGGCTCTGTGAAATGCACAGAACCTGGTTGACTGCTTATATTGAATGTCAGTCAATGCCATGCAGGGATTATTACAAATTATTGACATATCAGGTTTATCATCTTGAGCAATAAATATTGTCTGAATAACCACCGAAGTGTGCTGTTCTCTTTCAATCTGTGAAAAAATACTTATTTCCTTTTTCTGATTAAAAGGGCTATGTATTTGTTATGCTTGGAGGCCACACCTATTTTATGCGATTACATTTAATCTACACACAAAACCCAATAATGACAAAGCGAAAATAGGTTTTTAGACATTTTTGTATTATGTGTGTATCACCAGTGTAGTGGTGATGTATTTAAAATAAAAAACATACCATATTTACATAGGTGTTCAGACACTTTGCTATGAGGCTCAAACATTTTTTGCTTAGGTGCATCATGTTTCCATTGATCATCCTTGAGATGTTTCTACAACTTTGATTGGAGTCCACCTGTGGTAAATTCAATTGATTGGACATGATTTAGAAAGGCACACACCTGTGTATATGGGGTCCCACAGTTGTCAGTGCAAAAACCAAGCCATGAGGTCCAAGGAATTCTCCGTAGAGCTCCGAGACATGGTTGTGTCGAGTCACAGGTCTGGGGAAGCGTACCAAAACATGACTGCAGCATTGAAGGTCCCCAAGAACACAGTGGTCTCCATCATTCTTAAATGGAATAAGTTTGGAACCACCAAGACTCTTCCTAGAGCTAGCCAAACTGAGCAATCTGTGGAGAAGGGCCTTGGTCAGGGAGGTGACCAAGAAACCGATGGTCACTGTGACAGAGCTCCAGAGTTCCTCTGTGGAGATGGGAGAACATTCCAGAAGGACAACCATCACTGCAGCACTCCACCAATCAGGCCTTTATGGTAGAGTGGCCAGACTGAATCCACTCAGTAAAAGGCACATGACAGCCCGTTTGAAGTTTGCCAAGAGGCACCTAAAGAACAAGATTGAGCTCTTTGGCCTGAATGCCAAATATCACTTCTGGAGGAATCCTGCCACCATCCCTACGGATAAGCATGGTGGTGGCAGCATTATGCTGTGGGGATGCCAAGACAACGTAGGAGTGGCTTCGGGACAAGTCTCTGAATGTCCTTGAGTGGCCCAGCCAGAGTCTGGACTTGAACCTGATCAAACATCTTTTGAGAGACCTGAAAATAGATGTGCAGGGATGCTCCCCATCCAACCTGACAGAGCTTGAGAGGATCTGCAGAGAAGAAGGGGATCAACTCCCCAAATACAGTTGTGCCAAGATTGTAGCATCATATCCAACGAGACTCTAGGCTGTAATCACTGCCAAAGGTGCTTCAACAAAGTGAAGGGTCTGAATACTTATGTAAATAGGATATTTCTGATTTTTATACATTTGCAAAAATGTCTTAAAACCTATTTTTGCATTGGCAAAAATTATTTAATCAATTTTAGAATAAGGCTGTAATTAACAGAATGAGGAAAAAGTCAAGGGGTCTGAATACTTTCCGATTGCACTGTATATCCGCCCCAGAGCAATGTATTTAGAGTTCGGCCAATGCGGTTTCTGCAATATGATGCATTTACATTACACTTCAACATTGTATGGCAGCCATGTTAGCTCCTTATTAACATTACATGGGGAATATTTAAACAATTGTATGCAACTGAATGTCTAGAATTTGAACAATATTCAAAATTGTAAAAGTTGGCCTAATTAAATATATGACTCTGATCCGCCCTAACAATGGGATATGCGGTTCACAGAGCGGAACTGTGAGCTGTCAAGCTCCCGCTTATTCCTCTTTGGATTAGTGTATACATCTCGTTATTTGACTACTTTGTATTGTTGTTGTTGATGAGGGTGTTTATGTATTCAATGTAAAGTGAGATGCTATGCTAGCCTCATGAATATGCTTAGACCGTCTTGAAATGTAATATGAACAACTCCGATAAAGTGTTTTTCCTGAAAGTTGCCAGGACCACCAGAGGAGACATACTGTGGGTCAGTACTGGCAGAGGGACCAGGATGTTATGGAGGACCACCAGAGGAGACATACTGTGGGTCAGTACTGGCAGAGGGACCAGGAGAGCATGATCTTTCTTTATTACTATTGTATTGATACTCTGGAGTTTAATATAATTTTGAAGTACAGTTGAAGTCGGAAGTTTACATGCACCTTGGCCAAAATACATTTAAACTTAGTTTTTCACAATTCCTGACATTTAATCCTAGTAGAAATTCATTGTCTTAGGTCTGTTAGGATCACCACTTTATTTTAAGAATGTGAAATGTCAGAATAATAGAGAGAATGATTTATTTCAGCTTTTATATCTTTCATCACATTCCCAGTGGGTGAGAAGTTTACATACACTCAATTAGTATTTGGTAGCATTGCCTTTAAATTGTTTACCATTTTGGTTAGCCTTCCACAAGCTTTCCACAATAAGTTGGGTGAATTTTGGCCCATTCCTCCTGACAGAACTGGTGTAACTGAGTCAGGTTTGTAGGCCTCCTTGCTCGCAAATGTATCAATGGTCATTATGGCCAAACAGTTCTATTTTTGTTTCATCAGACCAGAGGACATTTCTCCAAAAAGTACGATCTTTGTCCCCATGTGCAGTTGCAAACCGTAGTCTGGCTTACTGTGGATATAGATACCTTTGTACCTGTTTCCTCCAGAATCTTCACAAGGTCCTTTGCTGTTGTTCTGGGATTGATTTGCACTTTTCGCACCAAAGTACGTTAATTTCTAGGAGATAGAATGCGTCTCCTTCCTGAGCAGTATGACGGCTGCGTGGTCCCATGGTGTTTATACTTGCGTACTATTGTTTGTTACAGATGAACGTGGTACCTACAGGCGTTTGGAAATTGCTCCCAAGGATGAACCAGACTTGTGGAGGTCTACAATTTATTTTCTGAGGTCTTGGCTGATTTCTTTTGATTTTCCCATGATGTCGAGCGAAGAGGCACTGAGTTTGAAGGAGGCCTTGAAATACATCCACAGGTACACCTCCAATTGACTCAAATGATGTCAATTAGCCTATCAGAAGCTTCTAAAGCCATGACATCATTTTCTGGAATTTTCCAAGCTGTTTAAAGGCACAGTCAACTTAGTGTATGTAAATGTCTGACCCACTGGAATTGTGATATAGTGAATTATAAGTGAAATAATCTGTAAACAATTGTTGGAAGAATTACTTGTCATGCACAAAGTAGATGTCATAACCGACTTGCCAAAACTATAGTTTGTTAACATGAAATCTGTGGAGTGGTTGAAAAATGAGTTTTAATGACTTCAACCTAAGTGTATGTAAACTTCCGACTTCAACTGTATGTCATGGGACAGGGATGGAGAGAGATGAGTATTAAACGGGTGGCTCAGGGGAGTGAAAAAAAGGAGACCGAGATATTCAACAGGTGCACTGTTATACAGTCTCACTCTTGGCTAGTTACTAGCACTCAGACAATAACCCTATCTGTTACACTTTTCATTTTGCTCCAAAGGTACAGCCATCCCTGTGAAATGTGTGCCCGAATCTTCAACAACATCGGCAACTTGGAGAGACACAAGGTCATTCACACAGTTATGAACAGAACCCTTCATCTCAACCAATTTACTGTCTTGATACTGGATCACATTATATTTTGTACTTTAACATGCATTAATCACTGATTTTGGCACTGATTATCCACACAATATTTGTATTCAAGCCATGATTAGGGCTGTGGCGGTCAAAAAATTCCATCAGCCGGTGATTGTCAAGCAAATAACTGCCGTCTCACGGTAATTGACCGTTAATTAACATAAACACATTTAGCATCTCCTGGCTTCCACACATAGTCTACAAGCCACTGATGCAGACCTTTGGAACATCTACATTTAAAAAAGTCTAATAAATCCATGTATTATAGCCTACTCCATCACAATAAATACATTATTTATTTTAGACAGGTCTAAAGAAACATGATATGAAGAAAATGTAGTCTATTTCAGAATGACAGTATACCATACTCTGCGTTGTCCTTGTGTTAGGCCCTGGTCTGACTATGCCAAATGGCTGTGGGCTACACTAGTTCATTTAGCAGACAAGATTTGCTTAGAATTCCGTGCCATTATTTTATAGTGTGAAGTGTACAATTGAACAAACCTGAATAAAATAAAAAACTATTTGAGGGTATGTGCACATGTGGCTATTCTGTATTGAGCGGTTAACAAATAAATAGGTACTCCTATATGCTTAATTTAGAGTTATTCATGTAACTTTATTTGTACCTTGGGGTATATGTTTTGATTTTTAATAAATTTTAACACTTTGAAAAAAGTCGCTTGAAAGGCATGAGCTCTGTTTTGTTTTTTTGTGCATGCTGTACACACTTCATTGGTCTCTCAGTCACAATTTGACAAGCACTTGATAATGCCTCGAATTTCACGGCGGCATCCCCTTTGTGGCCGTAATGCACCCAAAAAAATGCCTTTTTTGTGCCCTTCTCCCTGCACGATCTCCATCACTTGATCAGGTCTTTCTCACAGGCTACAAGTGAAGACCGACATATCGGGGACGCAACTTCTCACGTCCTTATCAGATTCCGAGGTGCATATTGAAGGTATTAGAAGAACTGTCCACTAACGAACAGTAAAAGCACTAGCCTATGTCAATCTACTATCCCCATAGTACAAAAGTCGACACATTCTATTCTCCAAACATAGTCTGGGACAGTTGTGGGATGCGATAGATCCCAAATTAATACTCTCCTTGTCATACACTGTAGTTAGGGGTACAGGGGTTTGGCTAATAGACTAGAAATGGGGACCAAATTGACCTACATTGGTGGTGGAATTTCCTTGGCCAAGCCTTTTACCTTGAATGATAAAAGCAAGAAATATGCCGCTTTATGAATGGGACAAGTGTTCTGATTAAGCATGCATATACCTTTTTTTGGTAAAAGCATCCACAAAGGTTAAGCTAAGAACTCAAACTAATGTGTTGTCTGCAGGGATGAAGACCAAGCATGTGCTAAGGCACCATATGAAGTGGCATGAGGGCAACAAAGAGTACAAGTGTAAGGAGTGCAAGAGTAAGTCAGTGGGGAAGACATGGTCGTGTGCAGTGTGTGATAAGAAGTTTGTGACAGAATACATGCTCCAGAAGCATGTGCAGCTGACCCATGAGAAGGTGGAGGCCCAGAGCTGTCCCATGTGTGGCACCAAGGTGTCCACCCGAGCCTCCATGAACCGCCACATGCGGTGCAACACACCGAGGTGAGCTGGGACAGTAGGGGTTAAACCATATATGAATGAGATCTACCACAACCGGAATGAAACAGCCATTTTCTGTCATGTTCTCCAGACCTAAGGCAAGAGTGGCCCATCTCTGTTTTAAACATAATTTTCTATCCCACCTGTCTGTGATAGTGAATTCTCAGCTTTCTTTAAACCTGTGTGCTTCTGATCTTACCTCCAACCCCAGGTGGTCACTGGGAGAATAGATGAGTTTGATGAGCTCCAAGATTATGGTAACATACAAGAACTCAAGTCATCCAGGCTGTATCACATCCGGCTGTGATTGGGAGTCCCATAGGGCGGCACACAATTGGCCCAGCGTCGTCGAGGTTTGGCCGGAGTAGGCCGTCATTGTGAATAATAATTTGTTCTTAACTGACTTGCCTAGTTAAATAAAGGTTCAATAAAAAAAAGTACCTCACCATCAAATGCCGACCGCGTTACCTCCCGAGAGAATTCTCTTCCATCCCATCGTCGTCGCGGCCGTGTATATTCTCCCTTAAGCCAACACTGCGATGGCTCTCAAGGAACTACATATCCTGAGGCCGCATTTATTGTAGCTGGAGACTTTAATAAAGCAAATCTGAGGAAAACGCATGCAAAGTTTTATCAACACATCTCCTGCGCTACTCGCTCATCGAGAACTCTCCCCCGCCTTTCGGCAAATCGGATCACACCTCCATTCTGCTGCTCTCTTCTTATAGGCAGAATCTTAAAAAGGAACTACCCGTGGTAAGGACTGTACAAGGTTGGTCTGACCAATCGGAATCTATGCTTCAATAATTGTTTTGATCACGCTGATTGGGATATATTCTTGGTTGCCTCTGAGAATAGCATTGACGTATACACTGAATTAGAGTCAATCAGAGGTGCATAGAGGATGTTGTTCCCACTGTGACGATTAGAACTTATCCAAACCAAAAACCGTGGATAGATGGCAGCATTCACGCAAAACTGAAAGGCAAAAACTGAAAGGCAATCAAACAGGCCAAACGTCAGTACAGGGATAATGTGGAGTCGCAATTCAACGACTCAGACACGAGACGTATGTGGCAGGGACTCACAGATTATAAAGGGAAAATCAGCCACGTCGTGGACTCCCTGTTCACCCATGACTTTGTGGCTACCAGAGTATGTGATTGGAGCTGGAGTGGAGCGAGGAGCGGAGCGTGCCCAATTTGACTGGGATGCGGAGTGAGTTTCCCAAAGGCTGGAGCGTAGGCCTTCTCGCCCGCTCCAGTAGTGCTCCAGTAGCACTCCAGTAGCTCTCACTTCACAAGCTCAGGGCATGCCTGGCCCAGCATGCATTTTTAGGCTACTTGTGTGCTGCTATAGCCCCTTGCTTTAGCTACTGTCATGGAATTTGCTAAACATTTTCATAATGAAACCAATAAAACACTCAAGTGCAAAATAAAGGTTACTTACAAAGATGAGGAAGAACAAGAGCAAGAGAGGGATTGCGTTGATGTAGTGTCCACAACTAAATAATTATTGTAAAATCTGAAAATACAGGTTTCCTGAAAGCATGATGTTTACTATGTGCACATGCTAACAGAAAAGAAGGAGGCGGGTAGCTAGCTAAGTGTGTCATTGTAGCAAAGTATTTATAAATACAAAATCAGATCTCTTAAAAGTTTCATAAATGTTTGTTCTATTATCTATACAATAGGCTATCATTGATTTTAGCCCAATAGGTCTGCTGACATATTACCTCTTTCAAGGAACTTTCTGTTTTGATAAGGTTATTTTGCCTAAAAACCTTTAGGCCTACCCATAGACACATTTAAAAAACAACTCTGCATCCCCGCCCAGCTTGGCAAGAGTTTAGCATCCCTAGTGGCTCTGCAAGCATGGAGAGGGTATATTCTCTGCTGCTGGCCTGCACTCCAGGCACCACCACATTTATTTAATTCTAAGTCATAGCATATATGTGCAATTTATAGACTATAATAATTTAATACAACAAAATGTTGTTTAAATGCTGAGTGCTTAATTTTTATGCCAGCCTATTGTATTGCAATCACTTCACAATGAATTTATTTGTAGGCTATTGCCTTGAAATAATATGCTAATAATAATATATTTAATTTTGGTTCCTTCTTAGGCACCCTGTCTGGCTCCTGACATATCATGTTTTTTATTAAAATACTTTTCATTTAAATCATAGATGGATGTTTTGTTAAATTGCGATTTTAATATTTGGAATGAATTTGTTGCGGCAAGCAGCACTCCTTTCAGGGGCGCGGTCTGAAAGGAGCTGTGCACAAGCAGCACTCCGTATGTAATTAAGAGGATTTCCAATCGCTGAACTCCGCTCACATGCTCTGGTGGCTATGCAAATCTCTAACTCAATCATCAAGTTTGCAGATGACACAACAGTGGTAGACCTGATTACCAACAACGACGAGACGGAGGTGAGGGCCTTGGCGGAGTGGTGCCAGAAAAATTACCTCTCCATAAACGTCAACAAAATGAAGGAGCTGTACGTGGACTTAAGGAGGCAGAAGAGAGATCACGCGCCATCCACATCGATGTGGCCGTAGTGGAGAAGGTGAAAAGCTTTAAATTCCTTTCTTTTAATTTTGAGGAATTTGTGGGTATTGTTAGATATTCCTGCACTGTTAGAGATAGAAACATAAGCATTTCACTGCACCTGCGATAACATCTGCAAAATATGTGTACGCAACCAATATAATTTGATTTGATTTCCATACTGAGGTTGGATTAATACTATGTAATTGTGAAAATTAAATTAAAAATACATGTATTTTAGTGTAAGAGCTGTTTGAAAAGACCGCCTGAAATTCCAGCTTGTTTTTGTGGGATGGAGTTTTGCCCTTCCATTGAGACATCACCATGCAGTAAATTAATTAATAGACCAATAAGAAAGAGTTCCAAAATTCTTTGCTAATAACACACATTTTCGGTTTGCCCCTCCCCACTCAGACCACTCCTAGACAGTCCTAGCTAAATTCTTACTTAAGAAATTGCCATTCGCTAAGAAGCCTTTTTTGGTTGTAAATTACAACCAAATTATGATAAGTGTACTATATTATGTATTGGATCACACACAAAAAAACGTTTACATTACTGTGTTGTTTACCAATAAAATGGTCTGACGGTGATGTGGACATACTCGGTATACATATCCTGAAATAAATAAATTATCTTACTACAATGCATTTTAATAGAAATAAATGTTTACGATTTTGCTACCGTGGAAAGAAAAAAACCTGTCTATTTGTGGAAAACTCACCCTGACTATAACACATATGGAATCATGTAGTTTGCTGCCACCATGTTGTCATGCTACCATGTTGTTGTCATGTTGTTTTGCTGCCATGCTATGTGTTGTCTTAGGTCTCTTTATGTAGTGTTGTGGTGTCTCTCTTGTCGTGATGTTTTTTTTTTTGCCATATATATATACAGTTGAAGTCGGAAGTTTACATACACTTAGGTTGAAATCCATTAAAACTCATTTTCCCACCACTCCACAGATTTCATGTTAACAAACTATAGTTTTGGCAAGTCAGTTAGGACATCTTTGTGCATGACACAAGTAATTCATCCAACAATTGTTTACAGACAGATTATTTCACTTATAATTCACTATATCACAATTACAGTGGGTCAGAAGTTTAAATACACTAAGTTGGCTGTGCCTTTAAACAGCTTGGAAAATTCCAGAAAATGATGTCATGGCTTTAGAAGCTTCTGATAGGCTAATTTACCTAATTTGAGTCAATTGGAGGTGTACCTGTGGACCTTCAAACTCAGTGCCTCTTTGTTCGACATCATGGGAAAATGAAAAGAAATCAGCCAATACCTCAGAAAATAAATTGTAGACCTCCACAAGTCTGGTTCATCCTTGGGAGCAATTTCCAAATACCTGAAGGTACCATGTTCATCTGTACAAACAATAGTTAGCAAGTATAACCCCTCCCAGACTCATGGGCATCAATAATCTTTCTTCTGAGCGCCTCTGGTAGGTCTTTTGATCTTTGAATGATGTGTTACCACATACCCATATGGTTAAGACAACCAGACCAATTTTCTTATCTTTATGGACGGCTGGACCCTCCTAAGTTTCTCGCTAATGTTTTCTAATCATTTGCACTTGTTTTTGTACACCTAATTCTAATGTTAGCCATTTTATGTGATGGTAAACGTAGGGGTGTATTACATTTTTCCCCATAAGGAAAAGGCATTTTTGTTTATTTTATTTGCATAACATTTTCAAAGTATATTTTTTGTGTGTGTGATTTGTTAAATTGTGTAACCGTTATCTGTCAATAGTGTTGAAGTGAAGATTACATATCCATCTGTCCAAATATGTAAAAAATAAAAAGATTACTTTCCAGGGGGTGTACTTCTCTCAACCAGCTTCATGAGGTAGTCACCTGGAATGCATTACAATTAACAGGTGTGCCCTGTTAAAAGTTCATTTGTGGAATTTCTTTCCTTTGCGTTTGAGCCAATCAGTTGTGTTGTGACAAGGTAGGGTGGTATACAGAAGATAGCCCTATTTGGTAAAACTCCATATTATGGCAAGAACAGCTCAAATAAGCAAAGAGAAACGACAGTCCATCATTACTTTAAGACATGAAGGTCAGTCAATCCGGAAAATGTCAAGAACTTTGAAAGTTTCTTCAAGTGCAGTCGCAAAAACCATCAAGTGCTATGATGAAACTGGCTCTCATGAGGACCGCCACAGGAAAGGAAGACCCAGAGTTACCTCTGCTGCAGAGTATAAGTTCATTAGATTTACCAGCCTCAGAAATTGCAGCCCAAATAAATGCTTCACAGAGTTCAAGTAACAGACACATCTCAACATCAGGGGAGACTGTTGGTCAATTTCTTCAACAAATCATCAGGTTCATCAATTCTCAAACTTATATTAGTAGTAGAAAGGAACACAGACTCTTTGTTTCAGTATTAAGATTCTATTTAGTAATGCAATTGCAGGCTGAAGTACTATATATATATATATATAGTAGTTCTCCCTTAGTTCTGCGAGGTGTCTGAGACAATCCTCTAACTTATATACAGTGGGGAGAACAAGTATTCGATACACTGCCGATTTTGCAGGTTTTCCCACTTACAAAGCATGTAGAAGTCTAATTTTTATCATAGGTACTCTTCAACTGTGAGTGACGGAATCTAAAACAAAAATCCAGAAAATTACATTGTATGATTTTTAAGTAATTCATTTGCATTTTATTGCATGACATAAGTATTTGATACATCAGAAAAGCAGAACTTAATATTTGGTACAGAAACCTTTGTTTGCAATTACAGAGAATACGTTTCCTGTAGTTCTTGACCAGGTTTGCACACACTGCAGCAGGGATTTTGGCCCACTCCTCCATACACGGACTTTCAGCTCCCTCCGAAGATTTTCTATTGAGTTCAGGAAGGAGACTGGCTAGGCCATTCCAGAACCTTGAGATGCTTCTTACGGAGCCACTCCTTAGTTGCCCTGGCTGTGTGTTTCGGGTCGTTGTCATGCTGGAAGGCCCAGCCACGACCTATCTTCAATGCTCTTACTGAGGGAAGGAGGTTGTTGGCCAAGATCTCGCGATACATGGTCCCATCCATCCTCCCTTCAATACGGTGCAGTCGTCCTGTCCCCTTTGCAGAAAAGCATCCCCAAATGGTTGGGATGGTGTTCTTGGGGTTGTACTCATTCTTCTTCTTCCTCCAAACACGGCGAGTGGAGTTTAGACCAAAAAGCTCAATTTTTGTCTCATCAGACCACATGACCTTCTCCCATTCCTCCTCTGGATCATCCAGATGGTCATTGGCAAACTTCAGACCTGGACATGCGCTGGCTTGAGCAGGGGGACCTTGCGTGCGCTGCAGGATTTTAATCCATGACGGCGTAGTGTGTTACTAATGGTTTTCTTTGAGACTGTGGTCCCAGCTCTCTTCAGGTCATTGACTAGGTCCTGCCGTGTAGTTCTGGGCTGATCCCTCACCTTCCTCATGATCATTGATGCCCCACGAGGTGAGATCTTGCATGGTGCCCCAGACCGAGGGAGATTGACCGTCATCTTGAACTTCTTCCATTTTCTAATAATTGCGCCAACAGTTGTTGCCTTCTCACCAAGCTGCTTGCCTATTGTCCTGTAGCCCATCCCAGCCTTGTGCAGGTCTACAATTTTATCCCTGATGTCCTTACACAGCTCTCTGGTCTTGGCCATTGTGGAGAGGTTGGAGTCTGTTTGAGTGTGTGGACAGGTGTCTTTTATACAGGTAACGAGTTCAAACAGGTGCAGTTAATACAGGTAATGAGTGGAGAACAGGAGGCCTAATCACCCAACATCATGCCCAACCTCAATAATGGTCTTGTGGCTGAACGGTGTTACGAACCCCTTTTCTTTAAAGTATAGGGTCGATGGTAATGAGACCCGTAACATAACTCATGCAAATTATAATAGTGAAAAGGAACAGTGAGAAAAAATACACTGATGACAAAAAACTACCGACAAACACATAGGTTTATTAACAAACACACAGCAAAATGATTCAGGGAAAAGGGGCTGAGCTGGACCCAAGAAAAGAAATAATAGATATTCAAAAACCCCTAAGCTAATCTTGCCTGCTTCACAGCTAAGCTATCTAACCAAAAATACAGGGTGTGGTCCGCCCAGTTCTAACTAATGTATTTAAACCGTTTTTCTACAGGTAGTGTATGCCCAAGGGCGACTTGGCTAGGTATCCTCTTTTCCCAAGTACAAACAAACGGCATAGAGCTAGACAACCATAACTGTAAACAAGACACCACAGCAATACATACTCACATGATATTTGACAAAGTGAGATGTATGCGCAATCACTAACGATGTGGTCTTTCTATGTCTGTGTAAAAAGGTGGTTGTCAGAAAATACAAAAAGTGTTGGGAGAAACACAACTAACTGGGTTTTTAAACCAAGGGGATGTGATTGGGTAATGGAAACAGGAGCAGGTGGTGAAATCAGGAGGTGTGTCTTCGGATTGGTCCACCTCAGCAAGGGAACAAACCAACTGATGACTGCCACCTGTGATTAAGGCAGAAGGAGAGAAAAAACATATACACACAGGATACCTGTATCCGTAACAGCAAGCAAGCCCTTCAGCAATGTTCAAACAACTATTGGAAATCCTTCCCAGAAGAGTGGAGGCTCTTATAGCAGCAAAGGGGGGACCAACTCCATATTAATGCCCAGGATTTTGGAATGAGATGTTCGAGGACGAGCAGGTGTCCACATACTTTTGGTCATTTAGTATATTTCAGAATTATTTCAGTTATTGAAATGCAAAAAAGTTTATGACTTTTAGGAATTCTCTGATTCACTCATTGGGGGTTAAAGGAAGAATATGAAATTATTTTGGCACATGCTTTGCACAAGAGGATTAAAGAAGACAGTTAGATGATATAGTCTTAAGTGTTCTTTATGAGTCGACCATGAGTGTAGATCAGCCAAGACAAAGAGCATTTAACCAGTAGAGAAAATCTAATTGAATTTGTATATATCTAAAAGCATTGTAGCGTTGTTGAGCAATTGTCAAAGAAATACTGGAAGCCTTTTTTTATAGCAGTTGTTTTTCAATTAAATGTCTGTCTACCTAATTTCTGTTTCTGTCTAAATATCAATGTTTACATGAGAGAATATAGTGCACTGCAAACATACATATTTGTTTTCTAGACTATTCTAGCCTGGGTTCTGATTTACCCAACTGGCAAACTCGGCTGGCTGGCTGGCTGGTTGGTTGGCTGGCTGGTGTCATTGTAATCAGGTGTATGTGTTTGTCTGCTTTCAGAATGGGGGTCATCTTCCCACAGCACTGCCCAATGCTCCAATAACTCCCTTCATCTCAGATGTCTGTAATGTATGTATATCAAAAGAACCAGTCAGTCTTTCCACCTGTTGTACACCTAAAGCAGAACCTGGATTAACCAGAAGGGAGCGCTATCTTCACAAATAGGATTTATCTGAGAGATCCCAAACAGAGCACTTGACATCTGCATTAGATTATGAAAAGATATTCTGTCTAAGAAATGTGTTTTAAAGGAGCATGATCGGGGCCTACAACTGAAATAGGTTATCAGTCTTTATGGATCTTGCAATTGTCTCTTTCCACAGTCAGGGGGCCAAGGTGTGTCAAAACCCACAATAAGACAATAAACATCCACACTTAACATGAGGTGTGGACTAGATGGACCATCATCTTAAACAACCCTCATCCTCAGGGTTCACACCTTGTAATGTTAATGTCCCTATGAGATATTATGTGAAGTTTTCGTGGTGTCTTAGCCACAAGCGTTAAACAATTAGCTCTGTCTCTGTGGTGATGTGCATCACTGTGGTGTGAAGCCACACAAACTACTAAGGACCTCATTATTATTATTTCCCACATGGCCCATCTTGTCACCCCTGTATGTTAATAGAAATCAGGATAGGAAGTTGTTTAGTCGATCGAGGCGGTCTGTGGAAACTCAGATTGAAAAGGGATACTATTGTAAAATCATAGATGTTTTGGGGATTTCCCTTAGAATATGTAAACCAATATAATCTACCCATTCCCATTATGAAACATACTACTTCATTCATGGAGGAGCTTCTATAAACAGCATACTGTCGAGAAACTATTATTCCCTACTTATAGTTATTGTTCATCATGTTTGCTGACTGTATATTACACCTGCTGAATCACTGGCATGTCTCACTAAGTGTGGACAGGAAAGGTATATGACGAGGCTTGTGGTTTTGGATACCTCATATAAATAGGCTAGTATGCGTCTCAGATTTATCCACACATTCCAAGCCAGTGCCATATGGGTAATAACACGTAACAAACCATTCTTTAAGGATATTCCCCATGTTTTTTCATGGTATTTGCAGGGTCTTTGGTTAGGGTTCTCAGAGAGACAAAGGTGTTGGGTGATATGCCAACATTCCACTGTTCTTGAATTCCATCTTATTTACAAAGTTTATGCTTCTTTTTTTTCTGGGCAGAAATAGGAGAGTTGGGACTCAAGCACTTTGATAAACCGGTTCAGTGCTGGAGTGCTGCCTGGAAAGGCTGCTATCTGTCTTTCTGGCCAGATCTAGGAAATGATGTCACAACTACTGGCCCTTCCCCTGCTTTCACCTGAAAAGAAGGAGGAGACAGACTGAGTCAGGCAAGAGAGGGAAAAAAACAAGGAAGGAAGCTCTCAGTAGGCATATGTCTGTATGTTTAGTTCTTCTGAATGTGTGTTAGCGAAATAAATAAGGATTTGGGGATTTCAACACTATTAAAGCCTTTCTAAAGATGGATATGGATGTTCTGGGCCCTTCCCATGGGAATATGGGGCTGCTGAGAACCTTTGACTCCTCTGAGTTTGGGAGCTGGGAGAAGATCGGCTCGGGCGGCTTTGGACAAGTATACAAAGTCCGGCATGTCCAGTGGAAAACATGGCTGGCTATCAAGTGCCCTCCCTGCCTTCATGTAGATGACAAGTGAGTGGGACAGCTGTTTTTATTCTGGGATTCATTGTGTGTGGGGGGGTATGAAGAATGTTGTTTCAAGTATTTAAGCCTAGACTACATGATATCTGTTTTGATATCCTCTGTGGGCTTCAGAGTAAAAAGTTGTAGTTCTCTGTGATTATAAGTTTGTTCCTTTATCTGAGGGTGTGAGGTATGCTGGGAACTGGGCAACATGCTTATTCAGCCTTATGTCACAGACTCGTGAATGGTGGACATACACTTAGTGTACAAAACATTAAGAACATCTGCTCTTTCCATGACAGTCTGACCAGTTGAAAGCTATGATCCCTTATTGATGTCACTTGTTAAATCCACTTCAATCAGTGTAGATGAAGGGGAAGAGATGGGTTAAAGAATGATTTTTAAGCCTTGAGACAATAGACATGGATTGTGTATGTGTGCCATTCAGAGGGTGAAGGGGCAAGATAAAATATTTAAGTGCCTTTGAACAGGGTATGGTAGTAGGTGCAAGGAGCACCGGTTTGTGTCAAGAACGGTGACACTGCTGGGTTTTTCACGTGTAGCTAACGTCTCCCACGAGCAGTTATTGTTGTTGCACTTAAAATGTTTGTCTGTACAACCTATAAAATGTATCTAGAAATGTGTAAATTATGTCAACACCACTCTTCTCTCCTTTGGTCCTCCTTCCATCAGACCCTATCAGGTTGCCCTTACTACCCTCTGATAGGACGAGGGTCCAGGTTGGCCGCCAGTAGTTTTTCTAATGGTTTAGAAGGCCACAAATACAGACAGTTTCAATAATGTTGTGAAATAAAACAAAAAAATAAACTGTGGGAAGCATTGGAGTCAACATGGGCCAGCATCCCTGTGGAATGCTTTCGACACCATGTAATCCATGCCCAAGCAAATTGAGGCTGCTCTGAGGGCATGCCCTCTTGCGTGGGTGACTCATGTACTTTCACATGCATGTCAACAGCAGGAGGAAACACTAGAGGCCTAGCTCAGCTGTCCCCGTCAGAAGAACATCCTGTCACACAACCCTACCCTCTTCTCAACGGATGTTTCCACTCCACCATCTTGGATGGAGTATATACCTGAGCCCAAAGAGGACTCTCAAAGAGGACTATCAACTATTCTTTTACTCTGAATATTAGTTTCCGACTTTCTACTTGATTTCAAAAGGAACCGTAATGGATGTGTTAACGATTTACAACCCATTATCTAAAGAATCTGTCCAATATCCTTTTAATTCCTTTGGCACAAAAGGTGTTGTTTATGAAATTGTGGCTTTACATTCACCAGCAGTGGAGAATATTAGTGGGTTGGAAAGTTTGTCATATAAAGTTAATGTTTTTAAAGGTGTCAGTAAGAGGTTGGGAACATTGTATTCAAGAGGCTTACAATGCAGAGCACTTTAACCATTGAGACCATCTGTCATTTGAGAGCTTTTACAGCTCTGAAGACAATGATTGGATCAGGTTGCTCCTAAATTTAATCTCACTCAAGGATATATATCCACAGACCGAATGATGCAATTTCTGCTGTTGACAAGGATTTAGTCACTGTCACAGACACTTATATTACATTTGAGTAATTTAAGGCGATTCCAGCATCATTGGCGTTACATTTGCACGGAAAATCACAGCTTAAATGCCTCACAGAATGGACAAAATATAAATTAAACTTTTGATATGTGTCTATAGTACACCTTGGGGGGAGTGTATACTCAAAAAAACAGACTCGTAAATATTTACATGTTGGAGAAATAATGCAAATAAGCGTTATGGATGTTACGTAAAATGTTTTTGGGGGAGACTGAACATATTATCAAAAGTCTGAGTTTGTAAGTCTTAGGTCAAAACATGGATTGTGTTTTGAATTGGCTGAACACAAACTATAACTTTTATTAAATATTGTAATTTACATTATTACTTTTTAGAGGAAAAACAACCGTTATAGATGTTAGTCTGAAATACACATTCTAATCTTAGAGTTCTTGATAAAAATCTATCATAACTCATGTAATTTTAAATGTCAACAAAAGGCATAGTACCTTTTAGGGTTGCATAATTACAGGCCAGGCACCATACCTTAATATCTAATGTTTTCTCTTATTTATTTATATATATATATATATATATATATATATATATATATATATATATACACACACACACACACACACACACACACACACACACACACACACACACACACACTGGTGGCCAAAAGTTGTTTTTTTCTTTGCAACTCTGCCTAGAAGGCCAGCATCCTGGAGTCGCCTCTTCACTGTTGAAGTTGAGACTAGTGTTTTGCGGATACTATTTAATGAAGCTGCCAGTTGAGGACTTGTGAGGCATCTGTTTCTCAAACTAGACACTCTAATGTACTTTTCCTCTTGCATAGAGGATGAGGTGCATCACACCTCATCCTCTATGCTTCACAGTGGGAACCACACATGCAGAGATCATCCGTTCACCTACTCTGCGTCTCACAAAGGCACGGCGGTTGGAACCAAAAATCTCAAATTTGGAATCATCAGACCAAAGGACAGATTTCCACCGGTCTAATGTCCATTGCTCTTGTTTCTTGGCCGAAACAAGTCTCTTCTTCTTATTGGTGTCCTTTAGTAGTGGTTTATTTGCAGCAATTCGACCATGAAGGCCTGATTCATGCAGTCTCCTCTGAACAGTTGATGTTGAGATGTGTCTGTTACTTGAACTCTGTGAAGCATTGGGCTGCAATTTCTAGGCTAGTAACTCTAATGAACTTATCCTCTGCAGCAGAGGTAACTCTGTGTCTTCCTTTCCTGTGGCGGTGCTCATGAGAGCCAGTTTCATCATAACACTTGATGGTTTTTGCGACTGCACTTGAAGAAACCTTCAAAGTTCTTGACATTTTCCGGATTGACTGACCTTCATGTCTTAAAGTAATGATGGTCTGTCGTTTCTCTTTGCTTATTTGAGCTGTTCTTGCCATAATATGAACTTGGTATTTTACCAAATAGGGCTATCTTCTGTATACCACCCCTACCTTATCACAACACAACTGATCGGCTCAAATGCATTAAGGAGGAATGAAATTCTACAAATTAACTTTTAACAAGGCACACCTGTTAATTTAAATGCATTCAAGGTGACTACCTCATGAAGCTGGTTGAGAGAATGCCAAGTGTGCAAAGCTGTCATCAATGCAAAGGGTGGCTACTTTGAAGAATCTCAAATATAACATATTTTTATTTGTTTAGGTTTTTTGGTTACTACATGGTTCCATATGTGTTATTTAATAGTTTTGATGTCTTCACTATTACTCTACAATGTAGAAAATAGTAAAAATAAAGACAAACCCTTGAATGAGTAGGTGTGTCCAAACTATAGACCATATAAAACCTTGATTAAAGTTAGATTTAAAGAGAAAGTTTCAAGATGATCTTATGTAAATATAATGGGTGTTACAAGACAGTGAAGACACTTGAATTTGGTATGCATTGCTTCATTAACATCTAATCTTTTTAATTAACACTGGGGGGTTGCTGTTAGTGGAAAAACAAGCTCTGTGAGCCCCTTCTAAAAGCCATGAAATTTGAGACTCGGTCACCTACTCGGTAATGGTAAAGGTTCATGCAATCTCCTACTTAAACTTGTCATATAAAGCCTGAACTCCAACATGTAGACCTAAAGGATAATTATTAATGTGGTTTCATTTGGAAATGACTAACTTTAATTGTACATGCTCCGGTTGACTTACACTGTTTCGCCCTTTCGCAGACACTCAAACATGAGTTTATTGTTTGCCTTCTTAACATTTTTTTGTTACGTTACTTCCTATGACCATTTATTTAACTTCTCTACCCTACTGCTTTTGCAAAACATTTACAAAGGAAAATGTCAGATACACAGCACAAGGAGGAAGTTCTTTAGCTTGACCAATGACAAGCATTGACATCCATCTCTAATCCGTGGTAGCTAGACTCATGGCACCAACTAAAGATGCTATCTGATCTGAACATCTGAAAAGTACATAAACTGTAATTTGCCTGCTTGCACCCTGCCTCCTCCTCTGACTCAAAGCCAGCTTTGTCTGACTGGATCCCAACTCCCTTCTATGCAGATTATGTTTGGGGGAAAAAATAAGAAGTTGCAGAACCGGTCTTGCTGGGCTCCTCTCCCTTATAAAAAGGGTCATTGTTTGGTTCTGAAGGGTTGCTGAGCTGAGGAGTGCTCAGGTGAAGCCAGGGGATTATGACTGTCAGCCCCTCTCTTTCCCCCCAAATCTCCTAAATCCACACATTTGCACTGATTTTTCATGCTTGTCAGATTTATTTAATGAGAAGGCTTACACTTTTATTGAACTTGAATGATTTCATAATCGACCCATCCAAACATAAAGAAATAGGTGCCTTAGTGACAGACTACACTCCATAATTTTATCTGCTACTTTATTTTTTAAGGCGTTATCTCATCAGCATGCTGATTCAACATTGAATGAATCCTTTGTAAACCCAAGTCGTTGCTAATCGCCTTTGTAGTGAGGACACTCCCGTACACACTCACACACATTATTCATGACGATAAAGCAGTTTATTTGAGCCTGTTTTCAAAGGGATCTCTCCTTGAGATCTCTACTGAGGTCAGCGGTGATGGGCTACACTGCTCTGTTTGCGTCTGCTAGCCTAGCTGGGCTAACACTGATAAAGGTAATAGGAAATTGTGCAAAGGTTGAGCAACAAGAGCACAGAGAACAAGAGGCCTGTTGTGTTCATAACTCCACACAGACCTAGATGCTTTGGCTTGGCTCTCTCTGAGGAATGTCATTAAGGCCTAGCTTCAAATGTGTCATGTCTACATGGGTTGACTGATTTACTGCACTGCCAGAGAGACCGTTTAATGCATGGGGAATCTCATGCATCTCAGTTTGCTGTTTCCTTGTATTCTCCCGTGTAACAAAGTTGGAATTTGGGTCAATGGTAAAATGTATTCCAAATGGTTCTGTTTTAACAAGGCTTTGAATACCTGTGTTAGTAAGATAAGAGAAAAGCATTTTACGAATTTGGTGTGGATCGAGGAACGTAGATGGATGGGCAGGTTTATGAGGACAGTTAAACCTACATTCCATTTACTCTGTACAGTATGAGTTGTGTAGTTTAATCTGAACAGACAGGTATAAAAGGCCTTTATGCACCACTTGGCACAATGAAGCCTAAGTGAGTAAGTTTTACAGACTGGTATGTCCTCTGCAGGGAGAGAGCAGAGCTGCTGGAAGAGGCTAAGAAGATGGAGGCGGCTAAGTTCCGCTACATCCTGCCAGTGTATGGGATCTGTGGGGACCCCCAGGGCCTGGTGATGGAGTACATGGAGACAGACTCCCTGGAGACCCTGCTGGCTGCTGAGCCTCTTCCCTGGGAGCTACGCTTCAGGATCATCCACGAGACGGCGGTGGGCATGAACTTCCTGCACTGCATGAGCCCACCCCTCCTGCACCTGGACCTAAAACCTGCCAACATCCTACTGGACGCACACTACCACGTCAAGGTGAGAGGAGACTGTTACTTGGTGTGTTCATTTGGAGTTCGCACAGGGCGCTGTGTGGGAAGAGCTTGCACAAACATTGCATTGGTTCTAAATTATGAATCTGCCTTCCTGGTGCAGCGGCGAACTCAACCAAACACTCCTACAGTATTGCTACTGCTTCCGTAACTGTTACTACTGCTACTGGTTCAGAGGATTGGTGGTACACGTAGCCACAGAATTATGTCATGATGTGTTTTATGTTGTGAAGAGTCGATGTAGTAAAGGCCTGAGGCTCAGTTGCCAAAGGATTTTAGACTATCAACTCAACATAAATGGGTCATTCCACGAAATTATTCCCTTTTGGGTAGTGAATATTTTTTTTTTGATTTCACCCAATTTTAACATTCTGTCATTTAATAACTTTTATTTAATCAGGGGAGCCCAAATGAGACCAGGGTCTAATTTTCAATGGTGCCCTGAGGATATAAAATGTAATATTAAACTACAAGATACAATAAGTACATATGACTTGCCTAGTTAAATAAAGGTAAAAAAAAAAAAAAGTATAAACAAGCACCATAAACAAATTATTTGTCAATCAATCAAAACAGTTTCACAGAAAATGGCCAAAAACAGTAGAACCAGCTCACCTGCTTTTACATTATGATTTGACTATTAGATGTTCAATGTTTCTTTTGAAAAAAATATTTAAAAAGGGTTTACCTTAAAATGAGGGACAGTTTTTATTTAATTTTGACCTTAAAATGAATCACTAATCACATTAGAAATGACTTTGTCAAAGAAACAGAATAACTAGTGCTTTACAATGGTGGTGAAAACTTGTAGAAATGTTGGGGTTAAAAAGTCAGAATTTAGGCACTTTAGCAAGTCTTTAAATGTATATTTAAAAAATTAGATTTATAGAATGTTCCATGTGATCTATACTAAAGGGCACTTCATTTAATATATGATTTTTACATTCAATATTGGTGCACAATTTCAACTTAAAATATAAAAAGAGACACACAAGACACTTATTTAATGGAACGACCCAAATATGTCAATCACTGTCTGTTAGAAAAGTGAGTATTTAGTAAACCTTCGCCCAAACTCAAGAACTTCAAGTCCTTTAATAGGATTAGAGGGAATATGTTATTCACTTGGATTTTGCTTTAAATGGCCGTCCTGTTGCACACACATGCTACGGGCAGAAAGGTGTCTCCCGCCCAGCCGTCATCCCACCTGATCTCCTACCTCCCCCTGCATGACTAATGGTTGGAGGTTGAAGAGAAATGGGTGGGAACCTTCCTTCAACCTGTCTGTTTTAATACCTCCATGTAAACACGTAGCTTGGACCTGTCTTAACAGGCTGAGGTACTCTGCCAACACTGAGTTTGTATTTGGCTACTCGCCCACACATGTAACTCTATCAAACAGGGTCTCAACTTCTGACACGAGAGGTAAGGAAAGCACCCACAGGCTAGGACAGTGCATGGCTGCGAGGCACCCTCAGGCTAGGACAGGATGTGGCCGCCTCTGGCCTCATCATGGCTCCGGATGCATAGAATACAGTGATGGCTCAGCCATCAGCTTGAGGGTAAAGTTAGTCATAGGTAGCCATAGCCATAAGAACAATGGGAAAGGCTGAGAGTTCCAGTGGGTTCTTGTCTTAATAAGATATGTTCTGTATCTCCCCCTTCAGATATCAGATTTTGGTCTGGCACGATGGAACGGCCTATCCAGGGTTGATGAAATCAGCCGTGACGGGTTCTGTGGCACCATCGCCTACCTGCCGCCGGAGAGCATCATCGAGAAGGACAGGGTGTCAGACACCAAGCACGACGTCTACAGGTGAGTGTCTTCACCTTCACTTCTCTCTGTTTTTGTCTGCCAGAGGAGTGGAACATTGTTTAATGCTTAGTCATGATATTTGTTTTTTCACTTCTTCCCTCTATTGTTTGTTTTACAATATTTGTTTTAATCAATATGAATCTGAATTGGACTTACACTGAGTGTACAAAACATTAAGAATACCTGCTCTTTCCATGATATAGACTGACCAGGCGAATCCGGGTGAAAGCTAATTGATGTCACCTGTTAAATCCACTTCAATCATTGTAGATGAAGGGGAGGAGACAGGTTAAAGAATAATTTTTAAGACTTGAGACAATTGTGTCATTCAGAGGGTGAATGGGCAAGACAAAATATTTTAGTCCCTTTGAATGGGGTATGGTAGTAGGTGCCAGGCGCACACCGAAGTGTGTCAAGAACTGCACCGCTGCTGGTGTTTTCACACTCTGACGAATTGAGACTGTTCTGAGAGGGGGGTGCAACTCAATATTAGGAAGGTGTTCCTAATGTTATGTACACTCAGTGTATATTAATCAGTTATAAGATATGCCTGGAAAACACATTGTGAGTCAGTCATTCAATCATTTATCACTTTTGATAGTATGCCTTGATATTGAACTGTTGTTATTGTTACAGCTTTTCCATAGTCATCTGGGGAATTCTCACACAGAAGAAACCTTACCACGGTGAGACGTTGAGGAAATGTATAGATATTCTGTTCTCCTGTAAAGACACCTTGTAGTCCTTTGGGGTTTGTTTTATAAAATGCACTCCTAGTCTTTCTTAAACTCAAGGGCCAGGTTCCAGGACCGCAATAAATCCCCACAGTAGATGTGTCATAATACCCATGAAACCTAGTGGTCAATCAGGGAAATGGTTCCAATTTTAGAAACACTTAAAATAAGAGCTGTGTTTCGTGTAGGCTTACCCTGACGTGGCATTTTGTGTCCGCAATTTTCCATATTCCCCCTCCTTCTGTTGGAAGAGTATTGAAGATTTTTGCAGGCTTGGTGTGGGAAACCAAACAAAACATCTTCCTTATCTGAGCATACGTAACGATGATAACAATGAAGTGTACATACTAGTATCAGACTTACCCAGATTAGTTTGTCGCTTCTCCATACTTTCAACAGCATACGATCAAGGCATAATTCACTGATATGATCCAGGCTTTAATTTGTCTTTAGAATGTGACCTTAGTAGACCTTATGGACTGAGTTATCATATGAACAGTAGAGAATTGAATGAAGTGTATCAATGTGTCTTATGTCTTGTCACCATGTCCTCTATTTCCTCCAGGGGAGAACAACATCCTGCAGATCATGGTAAAGGTGGTAAGAGGGGTGCGCCCTGACCTCAATGCTGTGCCCCGGAGTCGACCCCAGGCCTGCACAGGGTTCCTAAGCCTCATGCAACGCTGCTGGGCCCCCTCAGCTGACGACAGACCCAGCTTCCAGGGTGAGTAGAGACCCAATGGGGCCTATGTCTCTAAAGGATGGGTGTTTGTGTGTATCTTAAATCTTTAAAGCAGTAAGAACCCAATTAAACTGGGTTACACAAAGTCATGATGTTCTGTGCATAGCTTTCTGAAAAGGTGCAAATCAAACCAAGGGATGCTATTCTGTACACCTGACAAAACCTGACCTTTGTTGTTTTCTGTCTGCAGAAATCACATCAGAAGCTGAGGAGCTGTGTTCTAAAGCCCAAGAGGGGTCCAAGACCCAAACTCCTGAACCCGAGAATAACCACTGCCATGGACTAATCACTGACCAGGTATAACACACAACTCTCACTTACTGTTGAAGTCGGAAGTTTACACACACCTTAGCCAAATACATTTCAACTCAGTTTTTCATCATTCCTGACATTTAATCCTAGTAAAAATTCCCTGTTTTAGGTCAGTTAGGATCACCGCTTTATTTTAAGAGTGTGAAATGTCAGAATAATAGTAGAGAATTATTTATTTCATCTTTTATTTCTTGTATCACATTCCCAGTGGGTCAGAAGTTTACATACACTCAATTAGTATTTGGTAGCATTGCCTTTAAATTGTTTAACTTGGGTCAAACGTTTCGGGTAGCCTTCCACAAGCTTCCCACTATATGTTGGGTGAAATTTGGTCCATTCCTCCTGACAGAACTGGTTTAACTGAGTCAGGTTTGTAGGCCTCCTTGCTCGCACACACTTTTTCAGTTCTGCCCACAAATGTTCTATAGGATTGAGGTCAGGGCTTTGTGATGGCCAATCCAATACCTTAAATTTTTGTCCTTAAGCCATTTTGCCACAATTTAGTATGCTTGGGGTCATTGTCCATTTGAAAGAGCCATTTGCGACCAAGCTTTAACTTCCTGACTGATGTCTTGAGATGTTGCTTCAATATATCCACATAATTTTCCTTCCTCATAATGCCATCTATTTTGTGAAGTGCACCAGTCCCTCCTGCAGCAAAGCACCCCCACAAGATGTTGCTGCCACCCCCGTGCTTCACGGTTGTGATGGTGTTCTTCGGCTTGCAAGCCTCCCTCTTTTTCCTCCAAACATAATGATGGTCATTATGACCAAACAGTTCTATTTTTGTTTCATCAGACCAGAGGACATTTCTCAAAAAAGTACGATCTTTGTCCCCATGTGCAGTTGCAAACTGTAGTCTGGCTTTTTTATGGCGGTTTTGGAGCAGCGGCTTCTTCTTTGCTGAGCGGCCTTTCAGGTTATGTCGATATAGGACTCGTTTTACTGTGGATATAGATACTTTTGTACCTGTTTCATCCAGCATCTTCACAAGGTCCTTTGCTGTTGTTCTGGGATTGATTTGCACCAAAGTACGTTAATCTCTAGGAGACAGAATGCGTCTCCTTCCTGTGTGGTATGACAGCTGCGTGGTCCCATGGTGTTTATACTTGCGTACTATTGTTTGTACAGATGAACGTGGTACCTTCAGACATTTGGAAATTGCTCCCAAGGATGAACCAGACTTGTGGAGGTCTACAAAACATTTTCTGAGTTCTTAGTTGATTTCTTTTGATTTTTCCATGATGTCGAGCAAAGAGGCACTGAGTTTGAAGGTAGGGCTTGAAATACATCCACAGGTACACCTCCAATTTAAATCATGTCAATTAACCTATCAGAAGCTTCTAAAGCCATGTTTAAAGGCACAGTCAACTTAGTGTATGTAAACTTCTGACCCACTGGAATTGTGATATAGTGAATAATAAGTGAAATTATCTGTCTGTAAACAATTGTTGGAAGAATTACTTGTCATGCACAATGTAGATGTCCTAACCGACTTGCCACAACTTTAGTTTGTTAACATGAAATCTGTGGAGTGGTTGAAAAATGAGTTTAAATTACTTCAACCTAAGTGTATATAAACTTCCGACTTCAACTGTATATTCCCCTGCCTTCTCCCTTTTATTGCTATTGATTTCTATCCTCTTCTTCTCCCTGGCACTCCATACTATATAGTGTTCTGTCAGTCTTCTTTGCAGTTCTTCTGTAATGTAATTAGAAAACCCTCTGGTACGTCTGATTGCCTATTTTTGAGATTGCTTTCCTGTGTACTGGACTTTCCATAATACATACACAGTCAATGTTTGATCCTGACAAACAGTTTAATCGTGAAATAAGAATGCAGCATTGTTTAACTCTGCTGTGTCACATTCTGAATGTTTTATTCGTAACAAACTGACCGACATCCGTTTAGAAAATATGACAGAATTTACAGGTGTTATTGTGCAATGTGTGAAGATGATATATTGGTGAAGATGATAAACAGTCAGAGAAAGGCATGAAGACTGGGTTTGAGAGGAAAACTAAACAAAAGCCCAGTGCAGTCAAATGTGATTTTCCTGTGTTTTTATATATTTCCACACTGAGGTTGGAATAATGCTGTGAAATTGATCATGCAGAAACCGGTCAGGCCCAAGTCGGCCATGTTGCCAGAGAAAGACTACAGCCTATCAGAGCTGCTGAGCCAGGTGGACTCGGGGATATCTCGGAGCTTTGACCGTGTGACTGAGGACTGCTGTCCCAGCAAAGATAACACCAGCAAGAGATTGTCTGGGATCTCCTCTGTAGACTCAGCCTTCTCCTCTCAAGACTCAATCACCCTCTCCTTTGAGAAAGAGAATACCTGTGGTAAGACTAGCTGCTATGATGATTTGTAGTAAATACATTGTGCCATTGTCTATGGTTTTCTTCAACAGATGACAGGAGTTCTCAATTGTCAGGGTGTTATATCCTACATATAAGTAGTACAGTTCTGAATGACTTCTGGAGCATGTGGCGTGTCTTTGTCGTTTTGGCCCTGAGTCTATACTGTATCTTCTATCTCATTGTTGTTTAGACTCTGGGGAGGTGCAGAGGAAGAAACTGTGTGACGCCATCCGTACCAAAGACATGTCCAAGCTGATGAAGATCCTGCAGCCTCAAGACGTGGACCTCTTATTGGAGGGTGGCTGCAGCCTGCTCCACCACGCTGTCACACAGGCCAACGAGGAGGCCGTCAAGTTCCTGCTCCTCAACCACGCCAACACCAACCTGGCCAACGCTCATGGCTCCACCCCCCTCCACCTGGCCACCGAGAAGCACCTGAAGGGCCTGGCCGAGCTACTGCTGGGCCGCCGGAGCACCAATGCCAACGCCCGGGATGAGGACCAATACACAGCCCTGCACTGTGCTGCTCAGAACGGGGATGAGGCCATCACCCGCCTACTGCTGGACCGCGGCGCCTCCATCAATGAGACGGATGCCCAGGGCCGCACTCCTGCACACATCGCCTGCCAGCACGGCCAGGAGCACGTGGTCAGGGTGCTACTGAGCCGAGGTGCTGACGTCCATGTGAAGGGCAGAGATGACTGGACGGCACTTCACCTGGCTGCCTGGCAGGGCCACCTGGGCATCACCAAACTGCTGGTGAAGCAGGCTGGGGCAGACGTAGACGGGCAGACCACTGACGGTCGCACGCCGCTGCACCTGGCCTCCCAAAGGGGGCAGTACAGGGTGGCAAGGATGCTGATAGAGCTAGGGGCAGATGTCCACATGACCTCCATGGGCCTCCACACCCCCCTGCATGTGGCGGCTGAGACAGGCCACACCAGCACCTCCCGCCTCCTGGTCAAGCACGATGCCGACATCCAGGCCCGGACTGCCCAGGGTCTTACCGCCCTCCACCTCGCAGCCCAGCGCGGACACTTGCCCACAGTGAAGATGCTGATGGAGGAAGGGGCAGACCCCTACTGCACCAATCAAACCCTGCGTACCCCCTGCCACCTGGCGGCAGAAGGGGGCCACTGTGAGGTCTTCAAAGAGCTTCTGGTCCACTGCCCTGAGGGTGTCAGTCTGTCAGACGAACATGGCCTCACCCCTATGCACCTGGCTGTGAGGGGAGGCTACACAGATATCACCAGTATGCTGCTGGCCCAGGGGGTGGAGCTATCACCGGAGGTACCACAGGACTCCATCTCCCAGCATACACAAGAGTTACAACAGGACTCCATAACCCTACCACAGGAAGTACTACAGGACTCCTTACCCCTGCCCCTGGATGTACCACAGGACTCCATCCCCCAGGACACACTGCATCCAAAGCTCCTGTCTCGTTGGCCAAGCCAGTTGGCCTTGCGGCTCCAGAGGAAGGTTGTAATCTTGAAACTGACGGAGCGTGAGAGTAACGAATGTCCAGAGTCCACTGGTGCACTGTGAGCTTCGGCCCTCTGCTGAGAGGAGGGAGTCACCCTGTGACTGGATTGTACAGAACTGTCCTGGAATTGAAAACAGTCAGGGATCTCTTCTATTCCCTTCCCCATTGATGTGGTGGGAGAGGTGTCCAAGCTATAGAGACCGGCTGTTGTATTGTGATTTTTGTTGTTGTTGTACATAGTATTTTTGATTTGATCATTTTTTGATTGATTGTGTGTTGTTGTTATTATTATGTCAGTCTTTGATTGATCATTAATTGCCAGATGTTATGATTCTTTGGTGCTTTGGGCCTTTCAAAGCCCCTGTTATCTTACTTTGGTATCTTGTCAGGGAAGGAACGCTTTAATGTAAATACACTGTATATAGAACCATGAGCTCATTTAGATCACCTTTACTTTTTCCCTTCATGTTAAATATAGACTCCATGTCACATTTTCCCCTTAATAGTGTAACTTTTCTACTTTGCACATTCAAACATTCATGGCCCTCCGTACATGTTAGAAATAGAATGTTGACATCTGTGGAATGCCAATTTGTATTTTCATTTCCAATGTACTTACTCTAGCTGGTATGTTTAATCATTTCCATAAGTTATATTCTCTAATAAAATAAGTGTCAATACAAGTGTGTGTTTGTGTGTTGAGCATCTTCACTCCCAGGCAGAATGGGCATGTCTCTATCTGCAGTTGGCTTTATTCTTATCTGTGCCTCCTGTCTATTCCCCAGACCCCACAGAGCATGCTCAACTTGGCACCAACCATGGGAACTGCCCTCGGGGGGGATCACAGGCCAGGCAGGTGGGATGGGGGTGGGGTAAAGAGGGGGGAACATGCCTGCCTTTCCAGGCTGTTGGCTCATTCCACAGACCACTTAAACTCCTAAACCTCCCTCTCCTTAACCAACATGCCATCGTTGATGCTTGCAGGGCTGGTCCTCTTGAGGAGTCGTAACCCGAGTCTGAAGCCCTCCTGAGATGAGCCCTGGCGAGCCTTTTAATTGCCCTGTTTTTACAGCTCATGTTTGCCGAGTCCCACAAATTTGACTGGTCTGTCTGTGTCTATCTCACCTGTTGCCAAGTGATCCTACAGTGGTGTGGAAAATCATGTGCTGCCATTACTCAATCTTCCCTCACTTATCATGTCATTCTTTCACTCTACCCTTTCTACATACTGTACATAGTAGCTTGTTATTCAAATACACTCCCTCTACTTGCACTGTGCCCACCCTTAGTGTTTGATGAATAAGTAAGTGGAGCACATTATTTAAATGGATTTGACTCTTTAAACCTCTCATGGGAATAACACACTGCTATGACTCATTGTACCTCTTAATGACCCTCATCTCTACTTCATCTTTTGATTGTGTCAGATGATTCATATTGTGTTAACGAGCAGAAACTGTTCCCTCTGATCCAGTCGCTGCATGAAGGCCTCTAGGTGCTCCTGGTCCAGGGAGTAATCCAGGGTGGAGGGACACTGACCCCTGCCTGAACCCTGCTGTGCTGGGCTGGACAACATCCCCTGTGGCACTGGAACACTCAGCCCCAGCTTGCTGGCTGGGTTCAGCCTCCAGCTCAGTGGAAGATCTTCATAGCCTCTTCTAGGGAGGTGACTGCAGGCAGGGAAATGTCCCTTAACCCCTGCAGGGGCAGGCTGGGGACAGTGACCTGTGTCAGAGGGCCCTGGGAGACTATTGCAGCCCTGAGGCAATAGCTCTGAAACTAACAGGGCTGCTGGAGTCTACCTGGAATGGACTTGCTGTTGGGGCGCTGTGGAGAAAATAGGGTATATCCTAGCATCTGTGGTTCCTCCTGTGAGATGTGGCCTGTAGTACCAGGGGACCCCAGCCTGGTAGGCCATCCAATAGGACTCAGGCCTCCACTGTGCGGCACGACGGTCTTGGTGTAGCTGGTGCTGAGGCAGCCAGTAGGTAGCACTGTGCATGCACTGGGCAGACACCCGCTGGGCCTGGGGGCCAGAATGGGATCGGTGGCCAGGGTGGCCGTGGGTCCTCCCTGTCCCCGTCTGTGGGTAGTATACCTGGGGAGGACTGTAGAGCCGTGTACCCTTGGTGGTGCCCAGCATGGCTGAGGAGCTCATTTGTCTCATGTTAAACACTAGACAGCGACAAATATGGAATTCCAACAAAGGTCCTCTGAATTTGCAGCACATTTCTGTTACCAAGCAAGTTACTTTCACTATAATTACTACCAATTAGGTTCAAGAGCTTGCTAGGTGTCACCTGGAGGTCAGTTATTCTGATAGGCAAAAAAAATGCTAATTTGATGTAGGAAATGGAGACATGGCACTTTCTTTCAAGAGTAGATTGTGCATGACCATTCACTTGGTTTCGTTGTAATTCAAATGATTTCTGGACATTGTGTCTGCTATTGTTCCTGTGGAAACTAAGTTCTATTGATCTTTTGACATTGTAAATCTAAATGTTTTTCACTATGAATCCTATCTCTAGTAGTAGTCTGATCCATCCTAAGGTGAATAACCCTATACTGTATTTAAATGGAAACATGTCTGCCCTCACTGTGTAGATATCTGGCTAGCCCGGCCACACTCACTAGTTGGCTGCTCAGAGCTAAACCGATCATATGATCACTGAAAGCTTTTTTCACCTGACAGAACTCGTCTAACCAGATCTGAGCTGGTGTCTCTAAAGTTGTGAACAAGCATCAACCTGTAGACTTGAGATCACCCTGAGATTACAATGCGGGTGCACTGAACTCATGAAAAGTTACTAATTGACAGAGTCGAGAGGCAGAGAGAGAACGGGGGGTGTGATCACAAACGTAGACCAGGATCCATGAAAGATTAAGGTTTATGGTTATTAATTCTGCTGCGCTGGATAAACAAACATATTCCTGTATATCTTATTATTGATGTACATATTTTCAATCAGTTTAACATTATTTACAGATTAATATAGCGCAATATTTTGCTTCTGTAGTTGTATGCCCATATCTGATGTATGTCTACATAAACCATTTGAGTTGTTAATCCTCTTCCAAACCCACTGCTTCTTCATAGTGAATTAGATCCATTTGGGGAGCTGGTTACATGATTAGACATAAGAATTGTTCCCTTACTTTCCCTCCTAATAGGCCTGTTGAGCAGAAAACCAAAATGTCCAGTTTACACCACCTGATGGAGGTCATAAGAAAATACTGTACTTTGTTCAGGTTGTGTACCTGTAGCATTTTCTCTGACCACGAGGGGGCTCTGTTACCCAATCTTTAATATGTATTGTCCATGTTTACGTGTCATAATATATGATTTATATAGAGAACAAAGATAATATTAGCATAACGGTACATTTGTTATGGTTGATTTTTATGGGGAAGGCATAGATCTGGTTTGATCAAGCAGAATTTATTCTGGTGGCAAATTTGTGGTGTGTGTTGTTTCCATGATGCCGGCATGAGATTAAACACTAGAACAAGCTGGTGCATGTCACGTTTTAATGACCATTGTCAACATTCCCTGAAATATATACAATAGCAAGCTGCAGTGAATCAACATCGTTTTAGAGGAAAAATATGTTGGAAGCAGTTTTCATTAAGCCACATTCAAGACATATTGCTGCCATATAATCATTGAACAGCAGTGGATCCCTGCAAATGAAGGTCCATTTGTTTTGGCAATAGACTTGAGTCAATTTGTAAAATGAATACTGCTTTGGAATACATTCAGGTGACGCTGCTATAGTAATTCCCATTATATAGGCCAACTCATAGTGGCTAATGAAATTGATACCACTACTGCTGTGTGGCAATGCGGCCATAATTATGTTTTTTTATAATGACCCTGATGGGGCGTAGTAGGTCATAAATATTGCCATGGCTTCATGGTCAGGATGAACAGAGATCCCCAACGGGAGGCCTAACAGAGGAGGCCAGGGTGTAATAGGGAGGCCTAACAGAGGAGGCCACAGTGTAATAGGGAGGCCTAACAGAGGAGGCCAGGGTGTAATAGGGAGGCCTAACAGAGGAGGCCAGGGTGTAATAGGGAGGCCTAACAGAGGAGGCCAGAGATATAATCAAGGGGGTCATAACTTTACAGCACCACTCCATAGTGGGTCATAACTTCACAGCACCACTCCATAATGGGTCATAAGACCCTCTTTTATATACTGCTTATGTTATGCAGCTCTTTGTCTTCAGTATTTCCTGATGCAGTGCTGTGGGCGGATACAAGTGTAATTGCATGTCATTGTAGGCTTGTAAATGGAGATGTTTGGAGAGGTTTGTCCAGCGGTAGTGAGAGGAACATGCATTATGCAGAGATTGTTTTTAAGTACAAAGCTTCTCCTCCATACCCACACAGATATGTGTACATTGTTTTGCCAACTCCTATGGTCAGGCATGACAACCCACTAGGCACAACAATTAATTGAAATGTGGAAAATGTGGAAATATTTGGTTGAGACACTTTATACATTCACCCAATCAAAAACACAGCCAGAAGTTTGTTGAATTCCCAATGTGATTTGTCTATGCTTTCAACCATCTAAAAGCACAATCAAAATCCAATGGAAAAACCATGTATGATTTTTGGTTTAGTTGTCATCTAAGATCAAATGGGAAAACAGTGTCAGATATTGTGTATTTACACAACTTAATGTGTTATCACTGTGCTTCACCTAATAGCGCAACCAAATGACCTGGATTGCAGTTGAGATTACATTGAAAGTACATAGTGATCAATGCTGTTCTGTGCAGATCTCTACAAACCTGTGACCTTTGCGTGCTATCTTGATCACTTTCTATGATTATATAAGATGACATTTATAGTGACAGTATTTTAAGGTTGAATAAATACTGTTACATTAGTAAGTAAGATAGCCTTAACTTTAGGCTATTTACTGTATTACAAAAGCGATCATGAATTGTGTTTGGTTGTCAACGCAACCAAATATCAACATTTTGAAGGAGATGTATCTTTTGTGCCACTGACTTAAGAACAAATTAAGAATGGATATGTTGGATTCACGTCTCCATCTCAACCAAAAATCAAAGTTAAAGAATAGGACTAAAATCAAATCAAACTTTATTAAAAGTGCATTTAAAGTTTGATTTGATGTAGTCCTATTCTTTAACTTGAGATGGAGACGTGAATCCAACATATCAATTAGGAATTTGTAGACAAACCGGATTTAAAGCCAGACTAAGTCAGTTGGACAGATGCAACTATCCAAGCAGAAGATACATCTCCTTTAAATGTTGATAATTGGTTGCATTGTTAACTATGCAGTAATGAACAATTAGCTGATATAGCAACTATTGAATCTGAAACAGGGGAATTGCTATCAGAACCCAAATTAATCAATCAAAGATTGTCCCGATTCTATAAAAGAATGGTACACCTCTGATTGTAAATCCACACCAAGCCAATCTAAGTCCTTTCTAAATTAATTAAGTACTCCTCTTCTCTCAACAGAGGAAGCTACCTTGCTGAGAGCACAAATAAATCTCTCAATGAACTCAAAAGGGCATTGGATAACATGAATAAAGGCAAATTACCTGCATTTGACAATATTCCTTCTGTTTGAAATGTTTGAATAAATTAGGTCCATATTGCTTTAATTGATTAATACAGTCTTTCACAAAGGTTAATTTGGGAGACGTGTACACATCACTAATTTGGCTCTTATTTAAAAAAGGTAAGGAAGCCAACTAGTGTTCTCACTATCGCCCCCTATCTTTGATAAACACAAATATTCAAATGTTTTCCAAAATGTTGTCCCATCTCGAAGACTTACTTATCCAAATTGATCCACAGGGACCAATGCGGGTTTGTTAGAAAGCACTCTCCTCGGACAACCTCCGTAGACTATTACAAATACTACATGTATGTGGACACCTGCTCATTGAACATCTAATTACAAAATCATGGACATTAATATGGAGTTGGTCCCCCCTTTGCTGCTATAACAGCCTCCACTCTTCTGGGAAGGCTTTCCTGGCTTGCAGTCGGCATTTTAATTCATCCCAAAGGTGGGGTTGAGGTCAGGGCTCTGTGCAGGCCAGTCAAGTTCTTCCACACAGTTCTCGACAAACCATTTCTGTATGGACCTTGCTTGGGATTGTTATTGTCATGCTGAAACAGGAAAGGGCCTTCCCCAAACTGTTGCCACAAAGTTGGAAGCACAGAATTGTCTAGAATGTCATTGTATGCTGTAGCATTAAGATTTCCCTTCACTGGAACTAAGGGGCCTACCCGGAACCATGAAAAACAGCCCCAGACCATTATTCCTCCTCCACCAAACTTTCCATTTGACACTATGCATTGGGCAAGGTAGCTTTCTCCTGGCATCCGCCAAGCCCAGATTTGTCCGTTGGACTCCCAGATGGTGAAGCGTGATTCATCACTCAAGACAACGTGTTTCCACTGGTCCAGAGTCCAATGGCGGCGAGCTTTATACCACTCCAGCCGACGCTTGGAATTGCGCATGGTGATCTTAGGATTGTGTGCGGCTGCTCGGCCATGAAAAATACATAGTTATTGTGCTGATGTTGCTTCTAGAGGCAGTTTGGAACTTGGTAGTGAGTGTTGCAATCGAGGACAGACCATTTTTACGCGCTACTCGCTTCAGCACTAGGTGGTCATGTTCTGTGAGCTTGTGTACCCTACTACTTCAGGGCTGAGCCCTTGTTGCTCCTAGATGTTACCACTTCACAATAACAGCACATATTGTTGACCGGGGCCGCTCTAGCGGGGCAGAAATTTGACAAACTGACTTGTTGGTAAGGTGGTGTCCTATAACGGTGCCAGTGTAGCTCAGATGGTAGAGCATGGCGCTTGCAATGCCAGGGTTGTGGGTTAAATTCCCACGGGGGACCAGTACGAAAAAAGTATTAACATGTACGCACTAACTAACTGTAAGTCGCTCTGGATAAGAGTGTCTGCTAAATGACTAAAATGTAAATGTAATGTTGAAAGTCACTGGGCTCTTCAGTAAGGCCATTCTACTCCCAATGTTTGTCTATGGAGATTGCATGGCTGTGTGCTCAATTTTATACACCTGTCAGCAACAGGTGTGGCTGAAATAGGCGAATCCACTAATTGTCCACATACTTTTGTATATATAGTGTATCTTAGACGCTTAATCAGAAACAACAGCTCCTTGGGCTGTTTTATCTCTCAATGCAGAAAACGTTTGATAGACTAGAATGGTCATATCTCTGGTCTGTCTTGGAACATATGCCATAGTTATAACAGGCATAGTTATAGTTATAACAGGCAATATCTGCTCTGCTCCGTTCAGAATCACTAGGAGCAGTAGACAAGGAGATCCAGTGTGGCCTCTGCTATTCTTATTATGCATGGAACCTCTGGCCCAGACAATTCATAAATTGAAGGAAATGACACAAATTCCTCTCAAATCTACTGATACTTTCATTTGATAAACAGATTATATTTTACTATATCTAGACAATGTATCTCGCTCTCAAACGCATTGAAGATGATAGATCAATTCAATTTCATCTCAAGTTATAAAATGTATCTAACCAAATCAGCCCTACTGCCTCTCAAGGCCCTGATGGAGGACTCCATCTCTACTTATGGAATCCCAATAGTTTCCCATTCTAAATATTTGGGAGTAGATATTTCCTTCTCTAGATAAAACCGTTGCCAGAACTTTTAACAGAATGCTATGTAATTTAATTTATGCGATATAATTTATGCTTTGGTCCTATTATTGCTCACAATTTGCTCATACAATTAATTTTCTTAAACAATGTAACTGGAATCAAAATGACATATCCATACTCCAATATTTCACAATAATGCATTGCGATCTGGAGGGTGGCCTTTTGCATTCCCCCAATGGTCCAAATGTTGAATCCGTACCCTTGCCGATATGGTAATGGTTTAAGAACATTCCAAGATTTGAAAGATACATGCACATTACCAGGCACATTTTTTCTATATTTACAATTTAGGTTAGCTATGCTTGGCCTATGGATTACCTTGGGAAACCCAACTACCAAACCATCCAGTGATGGGATTAATAAATACATTATCTGGGCTTCCAAAAGGACTGTTCTCTATAATATATAAACAACTTTTGGATAGCTCATATTCAAAGGTAGCCATCAAACAAGTATGGTGCACAGATCTAATTAAATCTGAACCATGCTTTAACTACAACAGAATATGGAAAATATGAGTTTGGCATCCCATAATCTGAGCCATCAAGGAACAATTGAGGCCTGGACAAATATACTTGACTCTGTAAAGAACAATCATTAGCTAAAGCCCCACACATACAAACCAATCGTATATTTATTTAGACTTTTGTTACTGTTATCTGGTCGTTGTGGGGGCATGGCGGGGGGCAGGGCATGTTTAAGCAGGGCTTGGTTAAAACCCTGGATGGGAGACCAAATGGATAGTTGTAGATAGATCATCTCTCCAACATATTGTAGCGCCTAGCTTGGACAGTTATGGGTTCCTGTGTTCTGACGTTCTGTTGTTGTGTGTTTATCAGGGCACGTTTACCAGTTACTCAGGGGTTTATCTGCATCCAGCATGCCAATCACCCTGCTGTCTGCCAATCAAAGGAATGCCTGAAATGTTTCGGTCTCAGGAGTCCTTGTGGTTGGTGGACAGCGGGATAGCTACCTGTTGAGTTAGATAGCCACCTGTTATTGTTATCTTATCAGATATATTTTGCGTAGGTTACGGCCAGACAGTAGCCTGTGTGAGTTCTGGGTCAATAAACTCCAGAACTGTTGTGGACATTCTCTCATTTAGGATTTATTGAGGTCATTACAATATTTTATACAAGGTGTGTCTTTATTGAAAATTGGTTACCATGATGACATAATCCTGTGATTGAAATTTCACCCTCAAAACAACAGTATACTGTAATTTATGACTTTTTTGCAAGTCAAATGTATTTTCCATGTAGATTCCAGGTCACAATACGTTGACAAATGACACTGAAACATAATTGATTAAACCAATTTGTGCCCAATGGGAACTGACCACAGGAGTTAACAAAACGGCACAAACTATCTGGGACTAATAGTGCTGAGCGATTAACAGATTATTCAAACTTTTTGGGGTAATTCATTGACAGACAAATTATTTGAATTCCATTTCGTTCTGTTTTTTTCTGAGCTCAATGCGCAGTTATTCTAGAGATAAATCTGTTCACGGCCAAACTGTGCATATAGTAGCGGGTTGTAGTTTCCAACAGGTCAATATTCTACATACACTATGTAACAGTTGTTAAAGTAGTTTGTGAATTTCACCAGGTTCATATATTATTATAAACTGGGTGGTTCGAGACCTGAATTCTGATTGGCTGACAGCCGGGGAATATCAGACCATACAGTCGTGGCAAAAGTTTTGAGAATGACAAGTATTGGTCTCCACAAAGTTTGCTGCTTCAGTATAACTGAAGTATAATTACAAGTATTCCATAAGTGTCAAAGTCAGTTTATGCAGTCAATATTTGCAGTGTTGACCCTTCTTTTTCAAGACCTCTGCAATCCGCCCTGGCATGCTGTCAATTAACTTCTGGGCCACATCCTGATTGATGGCAGGCCATTCTTGCATAATCAATGCTTGGAGTTTGTCAGAAGTTGTGGGTTTTTGTTTGTCCACCCGCCTCTTGAGGATCGACCACAAGTTCTCAATGGGATTAAGGTCTGGGGAGTTTCCTGGCCATGGACCCAAAATGTCAATGTTTTGTTCCCCGAGCCACTTAGTTATCACTTTTGCCTTATGGCAAGGTGCTCCATCATGCTGGAAAAGGCATTGGTCGTCACCAAACTGTTCTTGGATGGTTGGGAGAAATTGCTCTCGGAGGATGTTTAGGTACCATTCTTTATTCATGGCTGTGTACTTAGGCAAAATTGTGAGTGAGCCCACTCCCTTGGCTGAGAAGCAACCCCACACATGAATGGTCTGAGGATGCTTTACTGTTGGCATGACACAGGACTGATGGTAGCGCTCACCTTGTCTTCTCCGGACAAGGTGTTTTCCGGATGGCCAAAACAATCGGAAAGGGGATTCATCAGAGAAAATGACTACCCCAGTCCTCAGCAGTCCAATCCCTGTACCTTTTGTAGAATATCAGTCTGTCCCTGATGTTTTTCCTGGAGAGAAGTGGCTTCTTTGCTGCCCTTCTTGACACCAGGCCATCCTCCAAAAGTCTTCACCTCACTGTGCGTGCAGATGCACTCACACCTGCCTGCTGCCATTCCTGAGCAAGCTCTGCACTGGTGGTGCCCCGATCCCACAACTGAATCAACTTTTGGAGACGGTCCTGGCACTTGCTGGACTTTCTTGGGCGCCCTGACGCCTTCTTTACAACATTTGAACCTCTCCTTGAAGTTCTTTAAGATCCGATAAATGGTTGATTTAGGTGCAATCTTACCAGCAGCAATATCCTTGCTTGTGAAGCCCTTTTTGTCCAAAGCAATGATGACGGCATGTGTTTCCTTGCATGGTTGACAGAGGAAGAACAATGATTTCAAGCACCACCCTCCTTTTAAAGCTTCCAGTCTGTTATTCTGACTCAATCAGTATGACAGAGTGATCTCCAGCCTTGTCAACACTCTCACCTGTGTTAACGAGACAATCACTGACATGATGGCAGCTGGTCCTTTTGTGGCGGGCTGAAATGCAGTGGAAATGTTTTTGGGGGATTAAGTTCATTTTCATGGCAAAGAGGGACTTTGCAATTAATTGCTGTTCATCTGATCACTCTTCATGACATTCTGGAGTATATGCAAATTGCCATCATCAACACTGAGGCAGCAAACTTTGCTGGAGACCAATACTTGTGTCATTCTCAACTTTTGACCATGACTGTATACCACGGGTGTGACAGAACACTTATTTTTACTGCTCTAATTACGTTGTTAAACAGTTTATAATAGCAATAAGGCACCTTGGTGGTTTGTGATATATGGCCAATATACCAAGGCTAAGGGCTGTGTTCAGGTACTCCCCGTTGCGTCGTATGTAAAAACAGCCCTTAGCCGTGGTATATTGCCCATATACCACACCCCCTCGGGCCTTATTGCTTAAATATATCATGTTAATTTGTTATTATACATGCCTTCATTCTGGGAATAGGAGAGTGTGTACTTACGTTTTGCCCTGCGTGCTCAAATAATGTTGATGCACTTTGAGGTAGGCACGCTTTTTCTGTCGTCTTAAGAAAAGTTGGATTCCTTGTTAAGATGCAAATGTAATTGTACTTTTTAGGATGATATTAACATTCTGGATTCAACATGTCGTTACTAGCTAGCTAAGGTATTGTATGTGCGAACGATGGCTAGCTCCTCGACTGATCCCAATCCTTTGTATTGTGCGTCTGTTGTAGAACGAGGGGACAATTGGCAGAACATTTTTGTGCTCTACAAATGTTTTGTATTTTCTTTTGGATGCAGAGAGAATTCTGATTCATTAAAACAACCTGATCTCCGAAATCTATAGTCTCAATCAATCCCACACAACGCAGAGCTACAGCGGTGCAGTACAGAAACGGTTACAACAAAAAGCATGCGGACACCTGCTCTCGCACCCTATATAATTATTTTTGATCATACATGATGTTCCAACTCTTCAATGTGTTACACTGTTGTGTTGATGTTTCTTGGATGTACCATACCAAAGTGTAAAGGGGTTAAATTATGACAAATTATTTTGAAAAGGGTCATCTAGAGCTCAAATAATGTTGATCCTAGATAACATATATACGTTGTGCTTTGTTTCACAAGTGTGTCATTTATTATATATGCAGAACGATTTGTATTGAATTTATATTGATATAATAACCCACCCCCTGATGAACAAGTGGTTCGTTCCGAAAGGTGGATGGGCTTTCCTCCGCTCAAAGTAACGTGCGAGCCACCATCAACTATACTTTAATGCCCCTTAGGCGCTCGAGGACCGAGGTAAAGGGAAACCAAACACCCGGCGTGAATACACTTGAAGATTTGAGAAAGGATTAGCTTGCTACAAGGTAAATGTCCGTTAGACAGAATAAATACATCACATCACCATGTTTTATCGTTTAGCTAGATACTAATAGTATCATTTTGTTGGGCTCCTGCTGGAAATGATTCATCTTGACGACCAGATAACGGGTCGCTATTACGCTAACGTTAGGTAGCTAGCGTACGTTGGCTAGCTAGCAGCAAGTATCATAGGTTTTGCTAGCAGCAAGATAACATAATGTCAGTCGTCTAGATAGCTAGTTAGCCACTCATTTCAGATGCATGCAAATGTAGGTAGCTAGTTAGGTAGCCAGCTACAGAGTTAGATAGATAGTAAGTTACGCTAACTTCCGATTTTCATGTTTTAAAAAATTAATGTCGTGAAGATGTTACTGTCATTTGTCATTTTCTCCTAGTGTTAAACATACCTACCTACTCAGACATTTAAAAATCAGTTATTTAGGGAACAGCAGTTGTTTTCTAGGTGACCCTGCCAAGTGGCAACAAGTTCACTGGAGGCTGTTGCATGGAAATATACTATTATTACCATCTGAGATATGAGACCACACTTTACTAAGCGTTCATCTAGACTTCAAATACATTCACCTAATTATTCAGTAGGGTGTTAAGGGTCCAAATGAAACTGGTGCTGGTGTTATACTTTGTTTTCCATGGTATAGAGAAGCTTCCCAGGAACACAGACCATTGCTGAGATATCTTATTTTCAAGTGATTGAAAGAGGTTGCAGACTGGTCAATGTTAATCCCTAGTCAATAATGGCACCAAACAGTGGCGACCTGTTTAGCTAAAATAAAATAAAAACATGATTTATTTGTCTGTCTGTTTTGCATGTTATTTTGGCATTCATTCCTGTTACATATCAGTTTGCAAACAATGTAAACAAAACATATCCTTGAGTTATTAAAACTGCATACAAACATGGTATCTTTCTTTCTTAAGGTAGCTCCAAAATGCAGGTGTTTCAGCCTAGGCTAGTGCTCTCTGTGGTGGAGAGGCAGCCAACGGAAAAATAAATCAGCTCAGTATTCTGTCACTCATGAGGACACTACTTCACAACAGAATCTACAGGGAGAGCTAGGCAGTTCAAGCCCCCTTGGGTGCTGACATAGAAGTGCCCATCCAAGAAGGATCAAGGTCATTGGCTTTGATTGGACTGATAATGTCAACATCCTACATAAATCTTAGCTAACAAGCTAGACAAGTAGTCATCATCATGAATCACTTCGACAATCTACTGGCAAATTCTTTTCAATCCATGTCATATGAATATAAATTACAGCTAGCTAGGCTGAAACACCTGCATTTTGGAGCAGCCTTGCTCAAGGCCATTGGACAAACATTACACAAGTCGGAAATCGCATATTCAGCAATGAGTTATTTTTATTTATTTGTACCCCTTTTTTCTCCCTAATTTCGTGATATCCAAATCGTAGTTAGTCTTGTCCTATCGCTGCAACTCCCTGACGGACTCAGAGTCGAAGGTCGAGAGCCATGCGTCCTCCAAAACATGACCCTGCAAAGAGCTCCGACCTGAAGATCACTAACGTCATAATTTGACCATGCATCTCTCCCCCCAGAGTTCCCAGTTGTCTTGACTGCACTGAAATCTGAGATTAAATAAATCCAGAGAATGCAAGACTGACAGTTTGATGCCAAATTTTGCCCACAAGAAGGACTGCCGCTCCACCTTCCTGTTCAAATGAGCACAGCACAACACCGGTTCAAAAATGTTTTGTATGCTGCTGCATAAACTATGTAATATGCCAGGGAGATACATTTGTATATATGGACACCCCTTCAAATTAGTAGATTCGGCTATTTCAGTCGCACCCGTTGCTGACAGGTGTATAAAATTGAGTTTGTCAAAAAAAAATTGCCCTGCTATAGCTGCCCAGTCAACTAAGTGCTGTTATTGTGAAGTGGGAATGTCTAGGAGCAACTTTTGGAATTAATTGGAACGCCAACTGCGAGCCAGGCCTAATCGCTCAACATCAGTGCCCGACCTCACTAATGCTCTTGTGGCTGAATGGAAGAAAGTCCCAGCAGCAATGTTCCAACATCTAGTGGAAAGCCTTCCCAGAAGAGTGGAGGCTGTTATAGCAGCAAAGGGGGGACCAACTCCATATTAATGCCCATGATTTTGGAATGTGATGTTTGACGAGCAGGTGTCCACAAACCTTTGGTCATGTAGTGTATGTATACTGTAGATTAGAAAGTAATACATGGTGTATGTTGTGTAGTAAGCCCATATGTCTCACCCTAAGAATTTGGTCCATATCCCCCTCTCATCTCTGTCTTTGTTTCTCCCTCTCAAAGATAGTATGGACAAAGAGGAGCAGTTTGTCAACATCGATCTAAACGACGACAACATCTGCAGTGTCTGCAAGCTAGAGACCGACACGGGGACCATGTCCTTTTGCCACGTCTGCTTTGAGCTCAGCATCGAAGGTGAGGGAGAGCGAGAAGGGGAGGGGTGGGGGTCTGCTGGAGTTAAACAACAAAAATAAACGGATGAGCATGCTTTCGGTTTTTCTAAAACAAGAAATGTATTACTAGTAAGAAGTAATGGGGTATATAGCTTCATTTCATTTTTGTGACGTGTCTTTTAACCAATATATGTTCAAATAAATATTTTAGATAGTAAAATCATGAACAGTTCTACTACAGGACAAGTGCCGACCCTGCGACAAAAGGCTGAGTGATATGGCTTATTTATTGTTATAGTTAAGGGTTCCACCAGGGCCTAAAATTGACACCTGCCACCTTCCAAATGCGGGTAGATTTTGGCATTGGCGGGTAAGGAATGGATCTAAATGTACGTAATGTTTTTTTTATCTAGTCCAGGGGAGGGTCATGTAATTGTTGAAATGTTTTAGAATTTGTTGCTTACTATGCTATACAGTGCCTTAAGAAAGTATTCATACCCCTTGACTTATTCCACATTTTGTTGTTACAGCCTGAATTCAAAATTAATTAAATTGCATTTTTTTCTCAACCACTACACACAACACTCCATAATGACAAAGTGAAACATTATTATTTTTTAAATTCTTCAAGCTCTATCAAGTTAGTTGTTGATCATTGATAGTCAGACATTTTCAAGTCTTGCCATACATTTTCGAGCCAGTTTAAGTCAAAACTGTAACTAGGGCACTGGATCCGATTTTATATAAAGTGATCTATAACAGCGCTTTGGTCTGTGATTGCTTTATGCTAGAAACAAGCTGTAAAATACCCGGCAAAGACGTGACTCCGATGCATATGGGGATATCATATCAGCCATTCAGAGGCTGAGCTACAACTTCTATTGCCGAAACATGGATTTTGCTTGTGTAGTAATCTTATTCTCTCACTATCAATTGATTAAGCGATTCACTTTCTGTACAATAGAAGATGTTTAAACCCAGACAACTTGTAAGAAAACACTTGTGACCTTCTCTCGTTGGGTTAAGCCACGGAAGAAGAGTTGCCAACAATTAAAGCTTTCATCTTTCTGTGTCGGTAGGCCTACACTGTCTGGGGTGGAAAGGTAGGCCAAACTTTTGAAAGTACCATGTCTCAAATTTAATTATTGTTTAAACAGTGACAGTTTTGTTGCAAACAAGACACACTGATTTGGCATTGGATAAATATAAGATGAACACATAGGTATATCTCTATGTCCATGCCTGTAATTTGTGTGGTATTAAAAAAAAGAAGCTATTTTTTTTCCTCTAACCTGCAAATACGATGATAGATGCAGGCACTGCGTTTACTATAAAGGCTATCTTCCCTACTATTGTCCACGGTGGTCTGCAAACCCACAACCCGCAGTCCTGTAAAAACTCCTGCATTGACAGGTAATACTTACTGGACGAAGAACCGTTTCTAAAACTGCATATCTAAGGCTCTGGTCTGTAAATAAGTGTAAAATAAGCTTTTTTTTCAAGCATTCGGGGAGGGCCATCCATTTAATCTGAGGTCTGACTTTCTCCACGTAACCATTGTATTATAAATAACGTCACTTCCTAAGAATGTCTCATTCAACAGGCACGTTGGCGGGTGGTACACTCATCGATAGATACAGTTGAAGTCGGACGTTTACATACACCTTAGCCAAATACATTTAAACTCAGTTTTTCACAATTCCTGACATTTAATCCTAGTAAAAATTCCCTGTCTTTGGTCAGTTAGGATCACCACTTTATTTTAAGAATGTGAAATGTCAGAATAACAGTAGAGAGAATTGTTTGTTTCAGCTTTTATTTCTTTCATCATATTCCCAGTGGGTCAGAAGTTTACATACATTAAATTAGTATTTGGTAGCATTGCCTTTAAATTGTTTAACTTTGGTCAAATGTTTCGGGTAGCCTTCCACAAGCTTCCCACAATAAGTTGGGTGAATTTTGGCCCATTCCTCCTGACAGAACTGGTGTAACTGAGTCAGGTTTGTAGGCCTCCTTGCTCGCACACGCTTTTTCAGATCTGCCCACAAATGTTCTATAGGATTGAGGTCAGGGCTTTGTGATGGCCAATACCTTGACTTTGTTGTCCTTAAGCCATTTTTCCACAACTTTGGAAGTAAGACCCATTTGCGACCAAGCTTTAAATTCCTGACTTATGTCTTGAGATGTTGCTTCAATATATCCACATAATTTTCCTTCCTCGTGATGCCATCTGTTCTGTGAAGTGCACCAGTCCCTCCTGCAGCAAAGCACCCCCACAACATGATGCTGCCACCCTCGTGCTTCACGGTTGGGATGGTGTTCTTCGGCTTGCAAGCCTCCCCCTTTTTCCTCCAAACATGATGATGGTCATTATGGCCAAACAGTTCTATTTTTGTTTCATCAGACCAAAGGAAACCATTTCTCCAAAAAGTACGATCTTTGTCCCCATGTGCAGTTGCAAACCGTAGTCTGGCTTTTTTATGGCGGTTTTGGAGCAATGGCTTCTTCTTTGCTGAGCGACCTTTCAGGTGATGTCGATATAGGACTCATTTTACATATAGATACCTATTTCCTCCAGCATCTTCACAAGGTCCTTTGCTGTTGTTCTGGGATTGATTTGCACTTTTCACACCATAGTACGTTCATCTCTAGGTATGACGGCTGCGTGGTCCCATGGTGTTTATACTTGCATACTTTTGATTGTACAGATGAACCTGGTACCTTCAGGCATTTTGAATTTGCTCCAAAGGATGAACCAGACTTGTGATGTCTACAATGTTTTTTTTCTGAGGTCTTGCTTGATTTCTTTTGATTTTCCCATGGTGTCGAGCAAAGAGGCACTGAGTTTGAAGGTAGGCCTTGAAATACATCCACAGGTACACCTCCAATTGACTCAAATTATGTCAATTAGCCTATCTGAAGCTTCTAAAGCCATGACATAATTTTCTGGAATTTTACAAGCTTTTTCAAAGGCACAGTCAACTTAGTGTATTTAAACTTCTGACCCACTGTAATTGTGATATAGTGAATTATAAGTGAAATTATCTGTCTGTAAACAATTGTTGGACGAATTACTTGTGTAATGCACAAAGTAACCGACTTGCCAAAACTATAGTTTGTTAACATGAAATCTGTGGAGTGGTTGAAAAATGAGTTTTAATGACTTCAACCGAAGTGTATGTAAACTTCCGACTTCAACTGTAGGTAGGTAGGTAGGTACTTTATTGATCCCCGAGGGGAAATTACTTTGTCAAGCAGCTACGAAAAACACAGGGCATGTGCAAAATGCCAGAACGAAATACACAGATACATGATACATGGCTCTACAGTGCGAGCATTTCATATAAACTGTCAACTATTGGAAAGGGGGTTACGTAGTCAGTTGTACAACTGAATGCATTCAACTGAAATGTGTCTTCCGCATTTAACCCAACCCCTCTGAATCAGAGAGGTGCGGAGGGCTGCCTTAATCGACACCCACGTCCTCAGCGCCCGGCGCAAGAGCAAATTGTGATTTGCAGTAGCTGCCTTTTTGTTATATCTGGTAATGCACAAAGAAATCTGAATCATCACGTTAATGTATCCCACTTTGCGCAGCAACACTGCCTGTCTGGGGGGCTGTGAGCGCTGTGAATTAAGTTCTGAAAGATTTGTTTTTAGATATAATAATGGGCACAGGCATTAACCTTGGTCTAATTTACTCAAGTCTACTGAAGTGAGACTTTGTCCTCGTTTCTTGGCTATTTATACTGAACAAAAATCTAAACAACATGTAAAGTGTTAGTCCCATGTTTCATGAGCTGAAGAAAAAAAACGAGACATTTTCCATATGCACAAAAAGCTTATTTGTCTAGTTTTGTGCAAACATTTTTTTACATCCCTGTTAGTGTGCATTTCTTCTTTGAAAAAGAGACCTTGTCGGCCTCTACTGGTGAGATTCTCACAGGCACATGTCATGACTCGAGTGGCCCTGTTACCAAGGTAACCTTAAAGGGGCAGCAAAAAATGTTTTGTCTGATATTTTGGTTAAAAGATTAAATCGAGTAATATACCACATTACTTCTTACTAGTAATACATTTCTTGTTTTAGAAACATTACTAAGCATTCTTGTCTGTTTTGGGGGTGTAATTATAGCCTAAAATGTTTTGGCTGGTAAATAATTTGTGGCATGTATTAATTTTTTTAATGTACCTGGCACAGGAGCTGGTATACAAAAAAACTTAGTTTCAGGTCCTGCTCTACGCTGACATTTTTCAACAGCTTTGTGTTATAGGGAAAAGTTTGCAAGGCAAGTTGACCACAGTGTGGTTTGTAAACTGTGTGTAAGCTGTGGGTCCGGCAGGTTCAGGTGGGGGGTATAATGGCTTGAATCACCTTCCTCCCACCACCCGTACCAGAGAATCTGTTCCCTGTCTCTAGGTGAAAGCCCTAATGGAAGCTTGTTGTTATCCAGATGGACAACTTGATGACGTGCGTCCTTTGAAAGGATGTGCTTTGGTGGCTATTCAAGCTCTGTCCTTGTCTTCATCAGGGACCGTATGTAATTTCCCCATGCAATGGACATAATGGGTCTGAAGGGCCCATAAGAGAGAAGCTAAGCATCCATCCATTCATTAATTCACCCCCAACCCTTTCGTTAGAACACAGCAGACAGACAACTGCTGCTCAGCCTCCTCCTCATGCTGTGCCACCCCAATACGAGGTGCAGCAATGTGTTTGAAGTGCCTTTTTCCACTTTTGGTTAATGATCGGCCTATTTGAATTAGAGAGAGCTATCTCCCGGAGAACTTGATGTACTGTGTGGCTCTCAGCGTTTGTCTCATCTCATGGACAGACAGAGCCACTGTACAAGGGCCACACGCTGAGTACGGCTCTCCCTTTGCATTTATCTCCACATGAAAGGAGAGAGTTGGCCATATTGAAGCAGCAGCTGATAAACAGACTACACCACTGAATCATTCTTCGAGTATGGTATTATATCATTCTGACAGGACGGGAAATTCATCAAGGATTTATGTTCGGTGCATAAATTGAGAAGTTATCAAATCCCTTAACTAAGTGAATATTATTATTATATATTTAACTAGGCAAGTCATTTATGAACAAATTCCTATTGTTCATAAATTGTGAGTTTCCTAGAAAGAGCATGATTGTGAGTGGAATGTGCAGATGCCCTAGTCTGTTACCATTGACATTATTGCACCACTGTGTCTTTATGTGTCTAGAAAAGCCTAGCCTATAGGCTATTGTTGCAGAGGTTGTAATACAGCCTGTGTGGCCATGAAGTAAGCTTTACAGTCGGGGAGGTGGAATGTGCTTTGTGGCTGGGTGTATGGGCATGTGACATTTATGAAATTGTCCCGAAGACACTGTTATTTTTCGTTAATGAGTGTTCCATTTGTGCATGTGCATTAGCGGCGCACAACAAAAAAGAAAGTAGCGCCCTCCAGCGCTACTACACCGCCGGCGCAACAACGCTATGAGCTGGCAGCTGGAGTGCCACCGGTGGTGTAGTAGCAGATCAGGGGCGCCGGTGTGCGGCAGCCAATCGCCGAAATGCAGCCCAAAGGCGATCGTCGAATCTTGCCTAATGGACGGGCCGGCCCTGGATACGTAAGCTACATTCCTTGGAAAATTAAGTTTTATCACACATTCTAAATGGACTGGTTGACTGAAGTAGGGAAAATATTTGAGCTGAAGTTTTGGAATAAGTGCGTCTGGTCTTTTTTCCGGTTAGACCTGGATTTGCAAACTCAATCACCGCACGGGCCTTATAAAATGTTTTTTTTTTTTAAACACAACGAATTCACGGGCCAGACAGCCTATAGGGCTAGGCTATGTTTTGGTTTTAGAAAAAGAAACGTTCAACCCAAACTGGCCATTGTCATGATCGTCCATCTATGGAACTATTTATTTTTGCTGCTTAAGCGCTTTGAGATTGTAATGAAAAGCACTATAAAAGTTTAATAAATTATTATAAGAATGTTGTAGCCTAAATAGAATTTTAACATAAATAAAACCAAAATAGATATTTGTCAAGCCTTTACTGCTAGGCTTGCAGATGTGCATAATATGCTAATCAAAAAGGTTTTAATCACAAAATAACTAGAACATAGATTGTTGTAACATTTTAAACTTAACACAGCGTTGATGTATGGTGCGCTCTAAATATTTTGCAGTTGAATAGCCAGTCTACAGGCCTTACTGCTCAAATGATGCCGTAATAGGCACACTTGTTTCCCCTTTTAATTGTGTTTTTCGATTTTTATTTATTGTCACGCTTTAAAAACCAAAGCCAGACTTCAACATTTTAGTAGCTTAGGACTGTGGCATATGTCTGTGCATTTTTCCTCTGCTGCGTGCTATAAGTGGAGGCCGCTACAGACCATACATAAGCATCTCAATTGACGTTGAATATGCCTACACCGATGCTTGCGCATCAGGCTATAATTTCGTAAAAGTGGGGTTTGACTTATTTGTACTTGCGTGTGTGTCCTAATGTAGGGTCCTTTGGTAATTTATACTCGCTGTGAATCCTTCAGTCATTAAACTCACGTGGTACTTTATCTAAACTTTTTGACAACCCAAAAGTTGCACAGCAATGACCCGTTGGAACTGAAACTTGGCGTAGACATTTACAACACACACATTTAAACTTTCGGTCTGGTAAAAGATTTTGGTCCATGCTATTAAGGAGACAAATTTTGATACCCCCCCGATTGATGTGGACTAAAACGTTGGGCTGATGGAACAGTTTAATTATCATATGATAGGCCTACATGTTATGTTTACATTTACGTAATTGTTTTTATAGAGAACTTAATTAATACCACTTTACTTTTTCATACATTAACTGTTCTTGCCGTATGGGCAAGTGCCTTTGAGTCCTAAATGTCAACTGCGTGTGGCCAGGGGTAGCGCGTGTGACATTATTAGTAATTGTGATATTTGGGAGGAAGCCAAGTATTTGCTAGTGTCTCCAGGCCCTGCTTGTGGTCGAATAACACCCTGGCCAGGCTACGCTACATGCTCACTGATCATCTAGGCTAATGCCCATCTAGACTAATGCCCAAGGCTTATCTGATTCTGCCTGACTTCATTAAGGCAGACCGGGAGGGAACAAAGACTGCTCTCTGTCCACACTGCTCTGAGTAGAGTAGACCATGAAGAAGTACAGTTTCTCTCTTTGCCTCTCTTAGTTCTCTGTGTGACGACCCTCCCACTCTGTCTGCCGAATACTTTGTTCTTGTTTTCCTTAATAGGATGTCGGTGGGCGGACCCGGGAGGGTCGTCAGAGAAATGGGACACACCTGGGCCCGGGGATAAATACATCTTTCCCCCATTCATTGCTGAGACTCGCTCCATGCAGACACACTGTTGGATTTTGGTTGTGGCATTTCTGTTGCTGTTTTTGTTTGTTTGTTTGCTTTGGCACCTTTCAACACTCCTCATTATCACATATATGCACGCATCCACTCACTTACACTACTGATCACTGACTACACACAACATTGTTAATTGTATATAAATATATTTTGTTTTCCTTATCTCCACGTTGTCTCCCTATTTGTTACGGGCTACGAGCCGGTTCGTAACAAGTAGGGACTCGTCCAGGATACATAAGGTTGGTTTCTAGACATTTTGGCGTATAGTATTTTGTTGCATTATGATGAGTTAATGCTAATTGGGATTTTCTTTGGTTGGTATTCACTGCCTAGTCTTAAGTGTTTGGTATAGTGCCTTAGATACGTATCATTGATTGTTGTTGTCTGGAGACGTCATCAAATGGTGCGTTGCATGGAAAAGTATGCCAGTAGGCCTAATACTAGTGTTTGGCTAACTGGTATGGGTATTTTGTTTCTCTCTCGCTCTTTCTCTCGCCCAGTGTGAACTTCTCTTGTTGTGGTCTGGTGTGCTCAGCAGAGGGGAAGAATCTTTTTAATAGTTACTTGTGACTATGGTGTCTTATGTAGACTAGTTCATTCTTGTTCCATCAGAGGAACTGTTAGAATTATGTAACACAGCTGTGAAGATCACTGAACATTACCAGGTTGAAATGAGTGATAAACATCTAAAGAAATTATGATATTGAAGGCCAATCTGATGGAGCGTGGTATACTAGAAGTTACCACTGGGGCAGACTCTGCCGAGGACTCGCCACCTCTCCAGCAGTCTCCCTGTTTCGCTACAATGGCCGCTCCATCTGTTAGTCCTAGTAGTCTGTCTTTTGAACAGCAGAAAGAACTGCTTCTGTTACAGCTACAGCATGATCGTGTTAAGCATGAAAAGGAATTGGAATTTTAAAAAGGATTTGGAGCGTGCTAAAATCAAGCTGCGTCTAGAATTGGTTAGGGAAGGAAAGCTCTCGGGGTAGAGTTTGCTTTGGGAACGTGACCCAGATTTCCATAGGGGTCGCTCCTCTCTGTCGAGCCCCGGATACATTTGATATTGTCGGAAACTTACGGCTGTTGCCAAAATTTTATGAGAAAGACCCTGAGACGTTCTTTTCATTGTTTTAGCGTGTTGCTGACGCTAGGAGTTGGCCTGATTCTGATCGCACTTTAATGTTGCAGTGTATGTTGACTGGTGAAGTGCAGGAAGCATATTCAGCTCTTGGTGTAGCCATGTTAAGGTTAAAATGGCTGTGTTCCTGAGGCTTACCGACCAAATTATTTAGAACTTTAAAAAGGGCTAACAAACAGACTCATGTTTTAATCACTAGTGTTCAGCGGTTACAAATTTCCAGGGGCTGTGTGATCTGATTATGCTAGAGTAATTTAAGGACACTTCTCAGAGGTGTTCTCTGCGTGCGCTGTGACGCGTTCCATGAGCCGTGGCGACCTGGTTACTGCGCCGGCTAATGATGTTGTTGCAAAGAGATCTGTCACTACTTTCCCTGTTATCCCGTTATCTGTGCCCCCGGGCCGACCCCACATTAGAAGAGTTGCGTGACCAAATTGTGCCTGTGGAACAGTTGGGATATGTCGCCCATAACTATTTTCTCCAGGATGATATCCTGATCAGAAATTAGAAAGTGGGTGCCTCATGGTAGTTGTTTTGTGGGGGAGGCTATTAGTCAGGTTGTTGTACCAGTTAAGCTTTGAGTTGGTGCTGAAAACTTCCCACAACGATGTTGCTGGACATCTGGGCGTGAGGAAATCCTACAGTAGCATATTGAGACATTTTCTTTTAACCTAGGTTAAAGATGGATGTTTCTGCGTTCATCAAAACCTGTCAATTAACGGGTTAACCTAATCATGCTATTAAGCCGCTACCGCTGTTTCCTATTCCCGTACTCTGCCAACTTTTTGAGTATCTGATTATTGACTGTGTTGGCCTCACTCTAAGAATGGTAGTAGATACCTGTTCACTGTGATGTGTCAGACCACTAGGTTTCCTGCTGCCTATCCTCTCTGACCTATCACCACTAAGTCTGTGCTAAAACCTCTAATTTCTCCTCTAATCTGTTTGGTCAGGGTCTCCAACTGCTCCATATTAAACACAATTTGGCTACTGCCTATCACGCGCAGAGCCAAGGAGCGCTGGAACGTTTCCATCAAACACTTAAGTCTTTGTTGAGAGCTTATTGTACGGAGATGGATAAGGTTTGGGAGGAGGGGTTGCCATGGTTACTGTTAGCCGCCAGTGAGGTTTCACAGGAGAGCACAGGTTTCAGTCCAAATGGCCTAGTGTTCGGACATGGCGTTTGTGTACTTCTAGCGGTGCTCCAAGATGACTGGAAGTCTCCTGAGCCACCTCAGTCTCTTATCTTATGTATGTGATTTCCGGCGATGCCAGTACGCCGCTGGTGAGATGGCTAAAGAGAAGCTATCATCTTCACAAGGGAGGATGAAAGGCATATTTTTCTGCGAGCTGAGCCTCGTCACTTTAGTCCAGGTGACCAGGTTCTTGCTCTGCTGCCAATTGTTGGTTCTCCTTTTCACGTTTCAAGGTCCATATATGGTTGTGTGCCAGTGCACTGAGCAAAACGATCTAGTTGCCACTCCGGAATGGAGGAAAGCTCACCAACTGTGCCATGTAAATCTGCTAAAACCTATTACGCACATTCCTCTGGGGCCGAAGAGTGGGAGTCCGCAGAATGCGGTAAACCTGTTATTTTGACCAGTACTGTTATGTCGCTGGGTTCTTCTTTTTGTCATATAATGTCTGTGAGGAGGATGTCCCTGGTCCCGACGATTGTGTACTGCAGGGTAGATTGAAAAATTCAGAGTCCCTGGATGTTTTGGATAGCCTTCTCGCTCATCTACCTGCTGATAGGCGAGATGAGTTGGTTTGTCTGATTCAGAGTTTTCCAGTTTTGTTTTCTGATATACGTACAAACTTAATAGAACACGATATTGACGTTGGGAATGCTAAGCCCATCCGTCAGCGGTTCTATAGTTTCTCTTCAGAGGAACGGCGTTGTCTGGATGCTGATATCAGGTACACGCTGAAGTGATATTGCAGAGCCTTATTTCTCTAGCTGGGCTTCTCCTTGTATCTTGGTCAGTAAACAGGATGGTACAAACAGATTTTGTGTCACTAAACCAGATTAATTTCTTCTTCCTTGGATGGAGGACTTCGTTGATCAGGTCGGAGCAGCTAAGTTTGTAAGCAAGTTTGACCTGTTAAAGGGCTATTGGCAGGTACCACTGACGAGTAAGGCACGTGAAATCTCTGCCTTTATTACACCCTCCGGTCTGTACTCTTATTCGGTTATGAGTTTCGGCCTGCGTAATGCACCTGCCACTTTTCAGCGAATAGGGTTGTCTCCGGTCTGGTCGGGTGCGCTGTTTATCTGAAAGAAGTAGTGGTTTATGCAGATACTTGGGAAGAGCGTCTCTCCCGTATTCAAGCCTTGTTCGACCGCCTGGCTCCGGGTCGCCTCACTGTCAATCTGGCTTAGTGTGAGTTTGCTCAGGCGACCGTTACGTACCTTGGTAAGGTGGTTGGGCAGGGTGAAGTGCATCCTGTTCGGACTAAAGTGTTAGCTATTGATGCTTTTCCACCGCCAACTACTAAAAAGGAACTGATGCGTTTCTTGGGAATGCTCTCTCTCTGCCTCTCTCTGCTCTCTCTCTGCCTCTCTTTATGACTGTTCCTCATGGGTGAATTAGCACTGCTGAATATTCATCAACACGACACACTGCTCTCTGAATATTTAACAGGAGCCACACAACATACATTTTCCTCTACTAGGCTACACTCAATAGTTAAAGACTGGGATATTATCCATGCCTTAATTCTCCGACACAGACTTTGCCATTAAGCTCAAAGTGTAGGCCTATAGCGCAGCAGTGCACTGTTGCTGTGGAGGGCATGCATACTGTATAGGGCTGTTTCTGTGTCTCTAACCACTTTCAACTCCACACCCAGAGCTTCTCCCTAACGTACCCCGGAGGTTAACATGAAGCGTGGATGTTCAGGCTTGTCAGATTACACATCAGCTGCTGACACGCACAGTCCTTACATACAGCTAGAGTCAGACAACACACTGCACTGACATACAGCATCAACAAGCAGTAGTCCACACTAGGGTTGCGAAGTCGGAAGTTTACATACACCTTAGCCAAATACATTTAAACTCAGTTTTTCACAATTCCTGATATTTAATCCTAGTAAAAATACCCTGTCTTAGGTCAGTTAGGATCACCACTTTATTTTAAGAATGGGAAATGTCAGAATAATAGTAGAGAGAATAATTTATTTCATCTTTCATACACTCAATTAGTATTTGGTAGCATTGACTTTAAATTGTTAAACTTAGGTCAAACGTTACGGGTTTGACCCAAACATGATTCTGCATCTTTGTTGCATTCTTCACATATGATTTGGCAAATGTACACAGCTTTTCCTTCTGCATTAGCTGCAGTGAAATGGCTCCACACATCTGATAGTGCCCGTGGCATTTTCCTGTAAAGATTAGAAAAGAATGAGTAAAAAAAAAAACAAATACAATTCCATGTACAGATAAATAGTTTAGCAGTTAGATAAAACAACTAATTTGTTTTGATACATGTTTTAAAATGAAACATGTATGGAAACAGGTGAATTAACATTCCTCAGTTAGCAGGCTCAAGCAAGCTAAAACGCACATGGTAGCAAAGGATAACTTAACAAGTTAGAAATGATTTAACCACACTTTGCTGTAGGCTACTATTTACTAGTTAACAAAAAATAATGTATGTCATAAAATATATTCACCCCACCCAGTATTGTAATCAAAACTTACCAGAAAGCATGTAGTCCTTGGCTCAGACAGTGTAGTAGTGTGGGCTCAATAGCATCTAATTAGTGTGCAACATCTTGAGAATCAGCTGTACATGTGATGGAAGAGTGCACTGCACATGTGATGGAAAAATGCACTGTGCATGCAGAGGGTTGCAATTCCATTGAATGGGGATAGTTTAACCAAAATATGCCACAAGACCTAGAATTACCTTGTGTATCCCACAAAAATACTGTTATAAGCTAACTTTTTTTGATGAATTGAAGCAAAAGTCCCAAAATTCCTGGGCTTAACTTTCAATGGAAACTTTCTGGAAATTTACCGGAAAGTTTCCGACCCTTTGCAATCCTAGTCCACACACACACTAGCTAGCAGAATGTATTTTCCAGTCCACAGCTCAGGGTCCAGTGATCGCATATCACCTCATCAGAAAAAACAAAAATAGCCTTACGTTGACAGAGATGCTGTGTTTTTTTGTGGCAATTCTCTTATTGATTGTTTTACTCCATAGACAACAGGGCAGGTCCAGTAGGAGCAGGAACAGTCGCTGTTGTTTTGAATGGGGAGAGAGAACTGCGCAGCCTGCCTGGCCCCTTCAGAGTAAAGAAAGGATAGGAAGGACAACCTCTGTTATACAACTGGTGGTTTGGAGTTACAGCGGGTGAAATAAGTATTGAACACGTCACCATGTTTCTCAGTAAATATATTTCCAAAGGTGCTATTGACATGAAAACAAATAAGTTCAGAAATTAAGTTATGTGTAATAATGTGAAATGACACAGGGAAAAGGTATTGAACACACTTACTGATATTTATTTAATACTTTGTACAAAAGCCTTTGTTGGTAATGACAGCTTCAAGACGCCTCCTGTATGGAGAAACTAGTCGCATGCATTGCTCTGGTGTGATTTTGGCCCATTCTTCCACACAAACAGTCTTCAAATCTTCAAATCTATGAATCTTCAGTTCTTTCCATAGATTTTCAATGGGATTTAAGTCAGGTGATTGGCTGGGCCATTCTAGCAGCTTTATTTTCTTTCTTTGAAACCAATTGAGAGTTTCCTTGGCTGTGTGTTTGGGATCATTGTCTTGCTGAAATGTCCACCCTTGTTTCATCTTCATCATCCTGGTAGATGGCAGAAGATTTTTGTCAAGAATGTCTTGGTAAATTTGCCCATTCATCCTTCCTTCAATTATGTGAAGTTTGCCAGTACCATTTGCTGAAAAGTAGCCCCACATCATGATGTTCCCACCTCCAAACTTCACTGTTGGGTGATGTGCAGTGCCATTTCTCCTCCAAACATGGTGTGTATTATGACATCCAAACAGTTCAATTTTGCTCTCATCTGACCACACTATAGTCTCCCAGTATTTCACTGGCTTTTCCAAATGTTGTGCAGCAAACTTTAAACAAGCTTCAACATGCTTTTTTTTCAGCAATGGAGTCTTGCGTGGTGAGCGTGCATACAGGCCATGGCGGTGGAGTGCATTACTTAGTGTATTCTTTGAGACAACAGTACCTGCTAATTGCAGGTCTTTTTGAAGCTCTCCACAAGTGGTACTTGGCTCTTGGACAACTCTTCTGATTATTCTTTTCACTCCTCTGTCAGAAATCTTGCGAGGAGCACCTGGTCGAGGCAAATTTATGGTGAAATGATTGTCTTTCCACTTCCGTATTATGGCCCCAACAGTGCTCACTGGAACATTCAGAAGCTTATAAATGCGCCTATAACCAATGCCATCATTATGTTATGCAAGAATTAGGTTGCGAAGGTCTTGAGACAGCTCTTTGCTTTTACCCATCATGAGATGTGTCTTGTGTGACACCTTGGCAATGAGACCTTTTTGTAGGCCATCAGTTGGGACTGAACCAGCTGATATTAATTTGCACTGACAGGGGGCTGGATTGCTTTTTAATTACAGATTTTCAGCTGTTGTCTTGGCTTTCCATGCCTTTTTGCACCTCCCTTTCTTCATGTGTTCAATACTTTTTCCCTGTGTCATTTCACATATTACACATAATTTAATTTCTGAACTTATTTGTTTTGGTTTCTTGGTCAATAGCACCTTTGGAAATATATTTACTGAGAAAAATGGTGACGTGTTCAATACTTATTTCACACGCTGTATTAGAGCCTATCCTGCCCATGATATACTAGACAACCTACACATGGCCACATTCATAAGAAGCCATTTTTGTTTGCCATAGCAACCTGCAAAGTTCTGTAACTATCAACCAGCGCTTGGGTAGTTTTGCTATACATGACAGTCAATACGAATAGAACTAACGACCAGTGAACGCCTAAACTTGCACTTGACAACCAGTGTTCGTGAATGTATCATCACATTTTGTTGAAAAAATGATGGTTTGGGGAATAATCTTGCTTTTTAATGCTTGTAACTCGCGGTATAAAAGCAATAATACACTTGAGTCCATGTGTAATTACATTTTTATCATGGCTGTGGTGGTTTACGACCATTCGACTTCGCCTCGTGGCTATGACCACGTCACAGCCATGATTTAAATGGCCTCGTATACTCCTTGCTTTGGCCAAATGCTACGCCACTCCCACGGACGTTAGTTTAATCTCCGCTATGCGTCTGCATCTGAGTACGTCCCAGACGATCCATCTGATTGGTCCAACAACTGATGGGTTGAGCCAGAACACACGTGGGTAAAGCGGCATTTAGAAAATTCATTGGCTTTGATATTCTGATTTGTTAGATACAATCCAATCGCTGATGACTTTGTTTTGTACCACGCCCTTCGTGCCCCTCGTTGCCATAAATGACTTCAATGATGGCAAAGTTAGAGCCCGGCACGGACATGAAATTGAAGCACGAGCCCTACATATGATCGTGACGTTCAGGCCCAACCTTACCCGGGCCAGATTGCTTCTGCCATATGACGAGTGAACACATTGCTGCACTTGTAATGTTAGTTATTCATAATTTATAATTTAAGCTAAATGTTGTGATCCGTTTCATCAGCCTCTTCTTTGTGTTCAAACATTTTAGTATGGAATGCATTTTATATTTTTCTGCCTTATTGTCCCTCAACTGTCCCAAAGTCTGTTTTGACGACGGGATGCCCTTCATTTCGAGCCCTGGCTCTGACTGATGTGTAGCTACTTTTCACCTGTACTTTTCTCGGTGTAGCCCACTTTTCTCTGGTAAAATGCAAGAATAACTTCAGGCTAAACATTAGAAAATGTAGCTGGCTACATTCTTTCTAAACATTAGTGATAGGATGGCCAACATTGTTTTTACAACAACAAAAAATGCTTTTTCACTTTAAGCTAATTTACTTGTGAGGCTGCTAGCCAAATAGCGTTGTAGTTCTGTTATCATCTGATTTTAAAATGAAGCTTTTTTCTGCCAAATGTTGCACAAATGTATTTTCTGTGAAGGATAACTATAGATGCACGCCCCTGATCACTCTATAAAGCAAAATTAAACACGGTTCACTATCAATATAAAATGGTTTATAACACAGATTATCTGATGGTCTGCATTTTGAAAATGTAGATTTCTCAACTCTAATGCGACCCTTGGAGGTGTTTCTGAAGACGGCTAAACACATCCGGTTTTTCTTTGAAGATTTAACCTGACATAATATATACATAAGTTTCACACCTGAGTTTGTTTTTCCCTGAAGCCTGACAGGCCTCAGGCTGTTGAGAGCCCTCCACTTCAGAGCCCTCCACTCTAACCTAAGGGCTGTTATGTGTCCTGTCCTCCTGTCTGCCTCTTCTGGCAATCACACAGATGTGATGTGACCTCAGTCTCTTCTCTTACAGACTCTAGAAAGCAGATCACTGTGCAGCAGCAGGTTTCAGTCCAAGGCAAACCGCAGCATTCCTCCTTCAACTTCATCCCGTTACATAATGGACATAGAATTTTTACTGAGGCTAGTGAAGTTACAAACAAACAAACACACACACACACACTCACACTCACACAGCTGGGATCATGAGAATGAAAAAGAGCAGGGAAAATTCCAGAGAATGATGAAAGGGGCTCAGCAGCTCTGAGTCAGACACAATGCAGTGGAATGATGAAGCTGATGCTGCCTCTATGTGCTGCTGTTAGTGGTCATTGTGCTGCTCTCTGGTCTAAACGGCCTGCTCATTGTGGCTGAACTCCTCACCTCGAGGTGCGAACAGCTTTGATTATGTTAAGGGCTCGGGGCTGTGGCAGCCTGGCAGCTCCATGTACAGGGCTGTTGGAGATAGAGAAACGTGACTTTGCCATAGCTGATCCCAGAGCCACTGTTCCATCCTCCCACTGAGCATGAATGGCTTTCAGCTGATCCCAGAGCCACTGTTCCATCCCCCGACTGAGCACGAATGGCTTTCAGTTTTGGAATTTTTGATGTATTTATTTTGGAGTGGTCAAGAGTAATCCACGTCTTTCAGTGTTAATTCCAGTTTTGGACAAAAAGCCTTTATGAATTGAGGTAATAGGCCTATGTTTTGGGAATAGAGTATAATATTTAGGCTAATTTATTAATAATTTGCACCATATGCTGTTCAGCTCTATCTAGATTGACCTGCCTAAAATCAAAACCACCCATATACACTGAGTACATCAAACATGAGGAACACCTTACTAATATTGAGTTGCATCCACCTTTTGCCCTCAGAACAGCCTCAGTTCATCGGTGCATGGATGTCGAAAGCATTCCACAGGGATGCTGGCCCATGTTGACTCCAATACTTCCCACAGTTGTGTCAAGTTGGGTGGTGGGCCATTCTTGAAACACACAGGAAACTGTTGTGTGAAAAACCCAGCAGCGTTACAGTTCTTGACACAAACCGGTGCGCCTGGCACCTACTACCATACCCTGTTCAAAGGCACTTAAGTCGTTTGTATTGCCCATTCACCCTCTGAATGGCACACATACACAGTCCATGTCTCAATTATCTCATGGCTTAAAAATCCTTGTTTAACCTGTGGATTTAACAAGTGACATCAATAAGGGATCATAGCATTCACCTGGATTCACCTGGCCAGTATGCCATTGAAAGAGCAGGTGTTCTTAATATTTTGTATACTCTGTATATACAATGAAGGCAATGAAACAGAATTTAAAAAGGTAATAACTGCTTAACTCACTGTATTAACCTATTGAGTTAGTTTCTGTTCACCCCTACAGGTTAGAAGTCCATCTTCTTCCCCCTCCATAACTCAGTAGTGCAGCAACAGGACTAAAGTGTGACCAGTGTGTTTGGTGTACTGTACACAAGTGAATTCTGTCTGTTCTCCAGTTTTAGCTCTGCAGCTGTTGACCGGTACTCCACTTTCAGCAGTGCCAAGCTTTATTTGGACATCACCATGACCCCTGCTCTATTTCTCACTACCAAGCTCCTACCCAGACCCCAACAACTCAAACTGTGTCAAGGATCCTAATGTAGGCTTACACACAGACACAAACAGGCCTTCGATAGCTCAGTTGGGAGAGCGGAGGACTGTAGGTGAAATTGTGGCAATCCTTAGGTTGCTGGTTCATATCCGGCTCGAAGGAGGACATTTTTATGAAATTTCCCCCCTGGGGGATCAATAAAGGATCTATCGATCTATCGATCGATCGATCGATCGCACTTACCTATAGCTAGTCATCATGGGCATACTAGGGTATAGTCTGGTTCTTTTGGGACCAAGGGAGTGTGTTACTTATACCCAGTGGCGATTTTAGCATGTCAATCTTGGTGGGGCAAACAAACTAAACAAATGTGGGATACATGCCAGAAAAGCCACAACACTAAACAATACACTATAACGGTGACAAACAGGGCCCACAAACTGTTAGGGCCTACATAAAGCTGTCCCGGCCTACATAAAGCTGTCCCAACAGCAGTCCCAACACCTTACCACTGCTACACCTGGCTATCAGCGGAGCCTTTTCTGGCAGCGAAACAGTTCATTCAGCTTCATTTACTGCCTTTTAAGAAAACATAGCTGATAGTTTGTACATATCAATTGTCATTAGAAACTATGGTGTAGGTAGGTAGGTAGGTAGGTAGGTAGGTAGGTAGGTAGGTAGGTAGGTAGGTAGGTAGGTAGGTAGGTAGGTAGGTAGGTAGGTAGGTAGGTAGGTAGGTACTTTATTGATCCCAGAGGGGACATTTCTTTGTCAAGCAGCTACAACAAAACATAGGGCAGGTGCAAAATGCCAGAACGAAAATACACAAAAGACAGATACATGATACATAGACAAGCGGCCAAGAGGGAATCTGTAATTTCGATTAAGACATTAATGAGCGAGCTAGGACAGACGTAGTCAATATAACTATTTGTTTAGCACTTTTGAAATGTACAGCGACAGAATTCAGAACATGGCCGTTCTTAGTGTTCTCCCTGTACACCAAGTCAGAACCGTAGGATAAATAAAGGGGGCATATAAGCAGACAATGAAAGCTCTTACAATATTAAATGATTTACATTTCTCTAAAACAGGTTATAGGCTAAATGTGCACCACCAAGTCAGAACAGTAGGCGAAGTTAAGAGTGGAAAATATACCAAATTCTTAGGGTGAGGCACATGGCCTACTAACAGCTTACTACACAACATACACTTAGTATTACTTTCTTAGCTACAGTATACATATCTCCCTGGCATATTACATAATTTATGCAGCAGCATAAAGACAACTGGGAACTCTGGAAAAAAACAAGGTCGAATCACGATGGCGTCATTGATCTTCAGGTTGTAGCTCTAGAAAGAGGCCCGAGTTCCAGATTTACAATTCCGGGTTGGATGACCGTTCAAAACATATTTTCCCAGTCGGAGCTCGGTTTTTCCCGAGTTACCAGTCTTGAACTCACTGAAGTCAAGTTTTTTTCGCAGTTCCGAGTTGAGTTGTTTTGAGCGCGGCACAAATCATGCTTCATTGACAGCATGGCCAATGTTGAATGTTTATAATGTTTAGAACTTGGAAAAGAGACCCTTAATCCCAGATTTGGTACCACACAGCCACTCTACTGAATAGCAGGCTAGTGATTGCTTTGCAATGCTTGCAGTTAGCCACTGATTCCTTCCAAACCACTCATTGTTGAATTTGCAATTTCCAACTTGTTGTGTAATGTTTATGTCCAATGGCCGTTTATATTTTTGTTCAGTATAATAAGTACATACAGTATCTGACAACATGGAGTTTAACTGTAGCCAACTTGAAAATGTACACATTACTAGGTAATTATTTAGAAATGAATTACAAGTAATAATTCAGTTAATAAAGCTGCATACAAACATGGTATTTTTTTTGCTTTCTTGAGTAAGGCAGCTCAGTAATGCAGGTGTTTCAGCCTAGCTCAGTGCCTCTTCACTGTTGACTTTGAGACTGGTGTTTTGCGGGTACTATTTAATGAAGCTGCCTGTTGAGGACTTGTGAGGCGTCTGTTTCTCAAACTAGACACTCTAATGTACTTGTCTTCTTGCTCAGTTGTGCACCAGAGCCTCCCACTCCTCTTTCTATTCTGGTTAGAACCAGTTTGTGCTGTTCTGTGAAGGGAGTAGTACACAGCGCTTTAACAGATCTTTAGTTTCTTGGCAATTTCTCACATGGAATAGCCTTCAAGAATAGACTGATGAGTTTCAGAAGAAAGTTATTTGTTTCTGGTCATTTTGAGCCTGTAATCGAACCCACAAATGCTGATGCTCCAGATTTATTTTTTATTTCACCTTTATTTATCCAGGTAGGTCAGTTGAGAACTAGTTCTCATTTACAACTGCGACCTGGTAGATCCTCAACTAGTCTAAAGAAGGCCATAATTGTAAAAGGGTTTTCTAATGATCAATTAGCCTTTTAAAATTATATACTTGGATTAGCTAACACCATTGGAACACATGCTGATAATGGGCCTCTGTACGCCCATGTAGATATTTCATTAAACATCTGCCGTTTCCAGCTACAATAGTGATTTACAACATTAACAATGTCAACACTGTATTTCGGATCAATTTGATGTTATTTTAATGGACAAAAAATGTGCTTTTCTTTCAAAACAAGGACATTTATAAGTGACCCCAAACTTTTGAACTGTAGTGTATATTTGTAGATATTGCATAGACGAGTCAAGTTCGGGAGCTCCATGCTGGGTAAAGTCTGTCATTGTCGGGTAGATTGGCAGGGTTAGAAGTTTGTCCATTCAAGAGAGATGTCTCAGATCATCTTCTGCGAGTCTGTCGTTTAGGCCCTGGATCAGGTGTGAGATGAAGTCTGTGCGCACACGCCTCTGCGTGCTCACCTTGCCATCCCCGCTGAAGAGGCGTTTGTGGCCCTTGTAGTAATCGGGGTTGGCAGTGGTCTCATCTTTGAGCTGTTGCTCATACACACGCTTGTTGTCTGAGAGATTGTAGAGCAGCTCTGGTTGCCGCAACCATCGGCTTGATGTGTGCAAGAGAGACACATTTTCTTTCTGGAAAACCAGGTTCAGTATTTCCATGATTGAAGTCTGCAGTTCTTTCTGTCTGCTATGTCCTCTTTTGCCATAAAGTGTACAGTCCGCAGTTACACAGTTTTGGAGTCGTCTGTTTACTTTTCTGCTTCTTCCAATGTTACAAAATGCTGTAAGGGCTGAAGCAATATTGCATCCCTGTTGTTGCTCTGCTTAGCGTTTTAATGCACTTTTCTGATGTTGCGCAGCCTCTGGTGAAAGAATAATTTTCCCCACACTTCTCATATAAACATACAGTATGTTTCCCTGATACACCATCTAATACTTTTAGAAGCCATTTCTACAGTTCTACAGCTGCACCATCGACAGCATCCTGACTGGTTGCATCACTGCCTGGTATGACAACTTCTCTGCTTCTGACCGCAAGACACTGCAGAGGGTAGTGCGTACGGCCCAGTACATCATGGTGGCCAAGCTCCCTGCCATCCAGGACCTCTATACCAGGCTGTGTCAGAGGAAGGCCCTAAAAATTGTCAAATTATTTTAAAAAAGACTCCAGCCATCCTAGTCATAGACTGTTCTCTCTGCTACCGCACGGCAAGCGTTTTCGGAGCGCGAAGTCGTGGTCCAAAAGGCTTCTCAACAGCACACTTATTTTACTTAAGAACTGCATTGTCTGTTAGGTCTTGTAAGTAAGCATTTCACTGTAAGGTCTGTATTCGGCGCACGTGACAAATAAAACAAATTCTGTGGTCCATTAGCTGCAGCGTTCACCTCTACCTTAACTGTTTCTGTTGCTGCAGTCTCAGTCACTTCCTCTGTCTGTCACTTCCTCTGTCTAAGTCGCAGTCTCTGTCTCACTTTCTTTTTGATTTGCGGAGGGGTTAATTGACTTGTAATTGTTTATGTTGGCTAGCCATTCCATTTATTCAATCTTTGTTTTTCTTCAAAATTCCAGCGGTTTAAACATACAGTACCTATTTACGAAAATGCCACTGACAGCTACTCCCACCACACACACCCTTCCCGCACTGCCACAGAGAGAAAGAGTGTAGTTTGGAGGATGGATGAGACGTTTCTGATAATCACAGTCTATTTTTAAATATAAACATTTTGAAATTGAATGTGATGGTCAGTATACCTGCGTTTTCAGAATGCAACACATATTTTTTCCTCTGGAAAAACGCAGGATTCTGCGTTAATGGATGGATCACATCTCTCTGCTTCCGTAGCCCCTGGGATTAGCTGTAGCGTTTCTGGTTGGAATTAGTTACACACCTTAGCATGATGACAAATCATTCCTCATGTAATGTTTGCCTGCCTATGCTCCCTTAGCTTTTACACAGACAGACACCATTCAAACAGGAGTCTGACTCAAAAGGCATGGTGAATGGTTCGCACAGCGCTTGGATGATGAGGCCTCTCAATGGCTTTGTTTTCTGAAGGCCAGGTAAACGGCTTGAACCTGAAGCTAACAAAAGGATGATTCACAGGCTAGTGTTCAGTGTTCACACAAGCCTTTTGCTAGTCAGCTGCAGTGTTATGCTGCTGCTTATGTGCCTGACGAGCTGACTGCCACTGCCTGAGACGTGTCTGCGTTCCTGTTTGTGTGACAGAGTATTGCTAGCCAATATCCATAGCTGCTGAGCTGCTTAGCTCTGGGCTGTTACACTGCTCTGGTTGTGGGCCTGTTTTTATTCTTTAATTTTAATTTTTTTTGATGGGACAGACCGGTTGGCAGTTGAAGCCTGATTATCTGATCTGGCTTAAGCCATTGCTGTTGGCTGGGCGGCTTATGGAGCCCCTGGTAACTGCTGAGCAGGTAGGGTTTTTAGGGAATGTTCAGTAGCCAGCAACACGGACACAAACACTGTCTCAGCTTTCCAAGTATTTTCTAGCCTCACGGCTTCCTCATTATAAGACTAATCCACCACAGAGCTGTCTCTCCGTGACCAGGCTGCACACACACACCCTCTCTCTTACACAGAGCCACACAAACACACACACAAGGATTGTATAGGCCAAATTGTTGTTAGTGTGTGACGGGTTGGTTAACACAAGCAAGTCAGGGCAGGCTGAAGGTCTTAGTCTCCACTTCCTCTTTGTCTGGGATAAGGCTTCAGTTAAATGTGTCTTCCTGTTGTTGTCTCTGACATGAACATAAAACAGCAGGAAATGGCCTGAACATGATTAGTTTGAGCTCACTTTTTTAAATCCTTTATCTTAAATCTGAGTCTAATGCTTTCTGATGACTGATATGGACAGAATTGTCATATTTAGAGTTAGTTTATAGGCCTACTACAACAGGCTAGGCATTTGGTGGCCGCATACCTTCTTACCTCTTCTCTTTCCTAGAGGAGTGTTTTGCGGTGAACCTACCTAGCGAGCATCCGTTTTACTACCTCCCACTGTGTCTTGACGTCGACTACGCCTAATCGACTAGTTTCATGTTCCAGCATGTCTGTGTGATAGAAATGTAGGCCAGAAGACTGAAGACAAAGCCTGTACAAACACACCAACTAGCTTGCTTGCTTGCTAGTTTATTCTCGGTCACACACACACTCCATCACACTGGGTGTGGTATATGTGGTAAATTCCCCTGTGTTTCTTCTGTGTGTTAAATGGGTTAGAGAGTGAATGGCCTCTTGCAGTCGGAGTAATCCCAGGGGATCCTCTCCCTCTGATAAGGAAGCTGGAGGCTCTGTTATTATGACTCAACTACCCTCACTCTCTGGAGCGCACACACCACAGCAGAGCAACTTCTCCTAAATAGCTACCCTGTGAGATTCTTCAGAAGGATTTAAGTAATGTCCTTTAAAAAGGAAGGTGAACGATTGTATCTTCGCAAAGATGGAAGCCTACTTCATACTCTGTTTTTATTTTTTATAAATTCTGTGAACCTAAAGTGCAGTGTTGGCCTTGCTTATTTGAAAAGACATTTGAGATATTTAGAAGATTGAGGTGAGACTAAATTCAGCCTAGCAGGTATCTGTCCATTTAAGATGGGCAAATCTCTCCCAGCCCTGCTCTCTCCCTGGTTCAGAAGCTTAGCCCACTATAAGCAGCTTGCCCATGGACATTAAAATCCTTCAATCTGCCTTTTAGGCTGCTTTCAATAGGTTCATTCTAAAAATATTTTTTTAATGAAAAATGCAATAGGTCAGTAACACCGTTATAGTGTTATGTCCTTCGAGAAAAGCATCGAGAGCAGGAAATCATTGAAATCGGCAGAGGCGGCCTGCCGAGTAGCGCAGCGGTCAAAGGCACTGCATCACAGTGTTGCGGCGTCACTACAGCCTGGGGTTTGATCCCAAGCTGTGTCACAACCGACCGTGACCGGGAGTCCCATATGGTGGCACACAATTGGCCCAGCGTCGTCCAGGTTAGGGGAGGGTTTGACGGGGGGGGCTTTACTTGGCTCATCGCATTCTATCAACTCCTTGTGGCGGGCCGGGTGCCTACAGGCTGACTTCGGTCGTCAGTTAAAACAGTGTTTCCTCCGACACATTGGTACAGCTGGCTTCCGGGTTAAGCGAGCGGGTGTTAAGTGGCGCGGCTCTATTTCCTATTTCCTGGAAATGTAACCAATGCTTTGAAATACATATAGCATTGGTTGCTAAACTAATTGTCTTCTCTCCCTCCCTCCAGGTGTGTCTCATGCCACCCTCCTGCACACCAAATCCCTACGGGGCCACCGGGAGTGTTTTGAGAAGTACCACCTCATCGCCAACCAGAAGCTGTCCTGCTCCAAGGTCTCCCGCAGTGCCTACGAGGGCATGAAGCTGGCCCTGAGCCAGAAGATCAGCCGCATCGTACATTATGCCCAGAACAAAGACTCTGTCAGCTCAGAGGGAGGTCCTGGCCGTCGGGGGGGCAAACACCAGCTCCTCTGCTGCAGCCAGAATGGAGACCGTAAACTACTGCCCCAGTCAGGCGCTCAAGTGCCTCGCTACACCCCACGCTGGAACCAGGGGACGGGGGCAGGAGGGCTGCCGGACTACGCCACGGGCATGCTGGAGTGCCAATCAGCCGAGGAGCTGGGGCTACTGGAGGACGGGCGCGGCCTCGGGGCCCTGTGGGCGGCCACGGGGAGGAGGGGCCTTCATCACCGCAGCCACAGTCAGTCTTCTGGAGGAGACCACCAGATGCTGCATTTAAACAATGGTCACAGCAGAGACGAGTGTGAGTTCTCAGTCAGCCTCATTTACTTTACACCACAAACAGTAACTAGCCTTCCTCCATTCCTCAGATTCTCTCTATCCCTCTCTTCTCCAGAAGTGTGCTCTCGTTCACTTCCCCCATGGATTAAAAGCATTGTATTGGTGTAGCATAAGCATGGGCTAGATGGAGCCTCGGGGAAAGAGTGCACCATTTCAGGAGAAGGGTAGAGAAGTCAGACTAAAGCCAGAGTTATTTAGCAGGTTTCTGAGCCTCTATAGGCTCCTTGCGAACTAGGCTTCCCTAAAATGGGAAGCCTGGGGAAGTTCCATGGAAGAAATCAGCTAAAGAGGTTTCGGAACCCGGCGCAAATCTGAGACAATCAAATGTCTTGATTGGTCCGGAACCCAGCGCAACATGTCAAACCAATCAAATGTCTTGCTCACCAGGTTAGTGCCGAATACAGTGCATCTGTAAACACGGCTCCGCCACACCTTAATTTATTTGATATCCACCCCAATCTAATAGTTCAGAATACACGTAGAGTGATTTGTGCATAAAAGGGGAATTGCGTTACATTTATGCGCACTTAACACAGCTCAGAATTTAATTCCCCACAGTGCCTGAAGTTGCTTTAGTTGGTTCATTTATTTTATCAAACATGCAGTGCTGTGTTGCTCTTGTTTTGTGACCCAATCTGTGTGTTTTATCTTCCAGTGATTAAAATGAGTGTGGACGAGCTCCACCAGCTGAACGGGCAGCTGCTGCTACAGATTCAAAGTAAGAGGCACTTTCATAGCCATCTATTGAAGTTAACTAAATTATTCCTTTGCATGAATCATCTATAGAGGAGTGCTTCAGAGCATGCATGGGTTTTAAGTCCCTTGTTTCAATAAATGGATGGAACTGAATGTGCCGCATTAGTGTTTTCTTGCGTCTCTTCTATGTTGGTGTGTCTTTGATGTGACGTTGTGTCTTTGTGATTGTGAGTTGGTGGTGTTGTTCTGTTTTGGTGGTACTGCGTTGTCATTGCTGTCTGCCTCTTCTGCTTAATCTGTTTGATTTGATTTCTGTGTGTGTATGTGGTCGCTGGCCTGCACTGATCTCTTTGCTCTTTTGCTCTGTGTGTGGGTTTTTGTGAGAGAGAGAGAGTAGGGTTGTGGCTGGTGATTGTCACGCAAATACCTGCCGGTCTCACAGTAATTTACCATTAATTAACATAAACATATTTAGCATCTCCTGGCTTCCACACATAGCCTACAAGCCACTGATGCAGACCTTTGGAACATCTACATTTTTAAAAAGTAGAATAAATCAATTTAATATAGCTTATACCTTCACAATAAATCAATGATTTATTTTTAGACCGGTCTAAAGAACAGGAAGGAACTGAGTAGCATACTCTGCGTTGTCCTTATGTTAGGCCCTGATCTGGCTGTGGGCTACACTAGTTCATTTAGCAGACAAGAATTGCTTAGAATTCCGTGGCATTATTTTAAAGTATGAAGAATACAATTGAACATACTGTAGCTGAATAAAATATCTGCTTTGTTTCTTGCGCAGGCTGTACACACCATCTGTTTCTCATTCACAATTTGACAAATAATGCCTCGAATTTCCCAGTGGCATCCTCCATGCCTTTCGCGGCCAGTGGCCGTTGTGCCCCTGGGCTGAATATAATAATTATAATCCCCTACCTCTCACTCACATGGCTCTCTCCGATATATCTAAATTCTTATTAGCCAATGCCCGTCACGTGATTGGGTCCTTCTCACAGGCATCTCAGCTCCGAAGTAGGCTACAAGTGAAGACCGACACATCGCGGACGCAACCGCGCGTACTTATCGAATTCCGAGGTGCATATTGGAAGAACTGTCCACATTTTACTTTTTGTCAGCCAACAAGATGAGTGGGCAAAAAGCTCTAGCTTATGTCAATCTACTATCCCCCATAGTACAAAAGTCAACCTATTCTGTTCTTTCTGTGTGAGAAATAAATATTCCAAACACAGTCTGGGACAGTTGTGGGATGTGATAGATCCCAAATTAATAGAACCACTCTCATAACTTTTTAAAAGCAATGAGGCTGATGCAACAAACCAGAACGTTTATCTTAAAATGTTGATAAACTATTATATCACATTATAAGCGCAGCAACGCGCACGGCAGGAAAACACCATTCTCAAAAGTCACCACAAATGCCATTATGCTTATAATGCTTTATTATAAAGGTGTATTTTTATGGTGAAAATGTATCTTCCCCAAACTTGAAACTCACGCGCCGCCTATGTATGTTAGTTAGGCTCTTCACCTGTTGTAAAGTGGATTAATGTGCTTTATTTTAAGTTATTTAGCCACTTTAGTTGTCATACAATCCTTATCAAAACATATAGGCCTATGGGCTAGGCTACTATGATTAGGGGGGAAAAAGGCAATGCGCTGTTTCTTGCCTTACTGCACATCATTCACAAGTGATAATTATATAATTGACAAGTAATAGGCTAATATTGTCACCCATCAGACTATTCTTAATGTAATATTGTCTTTACCTATACCAAATACTATATATGTGAAATTAGTTTTGATTTAAAATGGACCATTATCATGTACCTGTATCGGAACAGGGTCAGGGTAAGAAAAATATGTAATCGATGCACCTAAATGGTTCATTTTCATGCCAACCAGGTAGGCTATGCTCCTGTTGTAAAGAGAAGCAATGTGCTTAAAATTAGGACATTTTTGAAATAAATATAGTAGGCTTAGCCTATAGAATGCTGAGGGATCCTCCTCTTTTTAGTAGAGGCCATCAAAACTCTGTTTTCTCACGCAATTGCATAAAAAAATAAAAAGTTATTTAACCTTTATTTAACTAGTCAGTTAAGAACAAATTCTTATTTACAATGATGGCCTACCTCGGCCAAACCGGGACGACGACGCTAGGCCAATTGTGCGTCGCCCTATGGGACTCACAATCACGGCGGGATGTGATATAGCCTATAGAAATGTTGCGCAACGTAAGCTCATGGGCTCTCACGAAAAGTTTGATTTGATTTCCGATTACATTTGCATTGATGTCAGAGTGATTAGAGGGACAATAGAGGGCTGAGTACCAGGCAGTTAGCAAGTTTAGTAGGCTAGGAATTACCATTAGCAGCTTCCGAGCATGGAAAAGCCTAGTTAGCATGACTAAACGTCACATGGAATTTGACTGTTGTCATGACTCGTGACCATCGGTGTGGCGGTAATACAGTCACCGTAACATCCCTAAGAGAGAGACCCTGCGCTGTAGTAATCTCTGCTTTGTTCCCTCTCCCCCTACAGAGGTGTTTGAGGAGCTGACAGTGGCTGTGCAGGAGAAAGACTCACTGGCGTCGGAACTGCATGTTCGTCATATTGCCATCGAGCAGCTCTTCAAGAACTGTGCCAAGCTGCCCTGGCTGCAGATTAGCCGTGCTGGGTCCGGGGTCAAGGCCAGCAGCAACTCCCCCGTGGAGTGAGTAGTCTGGGGGTACTTACCTGGCTGGTGACGGCCTCTCTCAGGGGGCTGGCTGTCTCACTCCCAGGGCTACAGACAGACAGACAGGAATGGCCACTGTGGCCCGGGCCCTTTTGTATTGTGAAAGACTGCGTGGTGTGGTTTTCTCCCAGAGGAGTGAAGAATGGACGTGGTCTCTCATCTGGCGCTCCAAGGCTTTCTGACTGCAGTACTTGAAGAAGTGGCTTAAAGAAAGGCAATAAAATGAAAGGATCTTGGGATCCACTGACTTCTACATGGGAACTGTGGGTTGTTGAGCCTCGCTGTCGTTGGACCTGTTGCCTATGCAAAGTATTTTTTAAAGAATACATATTCAGATGTATTTGATACAGAGTGACATGAGCAAGATCTTGTTTGCAGACCGGTATACTGTATACTGGTAATTGCCTAAATAAAGGAAACACTTGAGTAAATGAAATAAAGTATATTGAAAGCAGGCAGGGCTCTAAAGTGCAAACAATTTGGTCGCATATGCAATGAAATATTTTGCTGTTCGACCAGGAGTTTTATTTTGGGAGCACTGTGCGGGTATGAAAAATAATATTTGTTGTAATGATAAGGCTTTGCTGTACCGTTGTTTTCCCGAGTGCCCTAGAGAAACAAGCGAGTGCAGATTCATTAGCGTCCTGGTTGCACTATTACTACAGCTTGTTTCTAGCACAACCAGGTCAAAAGAGCTGACCCATTTTAACTGGCGCAACTATTTTATCTTCTTATAGCGGATCGCCGGGACCGCATTTTAGATTCATAAACCATATCAGTTCTAAAACTACTCACGCATCGACCTTGTTAATCATTTGTTTACACTTTGTTCCGTCATTTTACCTCGTCGACTAGCTAGCTAACAACCTGGTAACTTTACCAGTATATCCAAGGACAAAAAGAAAGGAAAAGGGGTAGCTTCTTCAGGAGATCAATGAACAAATGACAGATCTCTTGCATGTCATCACAAACCTGACGTTTTTAAAGAGACTATGTACAATGTTCTATGTAATGCATATTAATAGAAAAATGCTGCTTTTACACAATATGCAGAAACTTAATATTCCACAAATTACTTTAATTTCAATGACCGGTATTCCTATCAACATTTTTGCTTTTATAATAAACCAAAGTTTCTAGGGCATAAAGTGCTTCAAAAGTAGCTAGAATTCATAGGCTGCATTTACACAGGCAGTGCAATTCTGATATTTCTTTTACTTATTGGTCTTTTGACAAATCAGATCAGCATTGAAAAAGATCTGTGAAAACACAGCCATATAGGCCCAATCTCAACCATATTTCTTTGTGCTCCTAAATTTTGTGGTGCTCCTAACTTTTAAGTTACCAATGAAACATTTGAATTTAGAGCCCTGAAAGCAGGTGCTTCCACACGTGAGGTTCTTGAGTTAATTAAGCAATTAACATCCCATCCCGTCATGTATAAACATGCACAGTTGCCCATTACTTTGGCTACCATTGCTAGAAGAGGGGTCTCTAATGAGCATAGGATGTTTAGTGGGTGTATGTGTGTCATTCACCAGAGGGGTGTTCTACAAAGCAGGATCAAGGAGTTAGCCAGCTAACTTGCCTAAATGTTCTGGAATAACTATCTTTTTTTAGAAAGATAAGCTTGAAATTGGCATGGTCTAATTGACTCCACAACCAAAAACACATATACGTTTAGCTGTCTTAATGAACCAGAAAATCTATTGTTATTTCTGGTTGTTTAGCTGGCTAACTTATTGATCCTGCTTTGTAGTATACCCCTCTGATCTCACCTCAATTGAACACTTATGGGAGATTCTGGAGCGGTGCCTGGGACAGCGTTTTCCACTACCATCAACAAAACACCAAATGATGGCATTTCTCGTGGAAGAATGGTGTTGCATCCCTCCAATAGAGTTCCAGACATTTGTAGAATTAAAGCTGTTCTGGCGGCCCTATTAAGACATTTTATGTTGGTGTTTCCTTTATTTTTTCAGTTACCTGTATCTAGCTACAGTTTTCTTTTTACAATGACAGTTTTTAATTTATTGAATTTCCTCAATCTTTTACATTTTGTTATCTGTTATTTTAATCACACCATTTCCTCACTCCTCCTCAGCAAATATCTGGTTGACTGATTCTGTTGTTGTTGTGGTAACTGTTACTAAATGAGGTGTTCAGTGCAGTGAAACATACTCCTGAGGTTTGAATAAATGCTGTTACATCTAAGAGGTGGGATTTTAAGTCCAGAAGTTAGTTTGTTGCTTTTATTATTTCTCCAGTTTTTGATTTGATTTTGATATTGTTTGCATTACATTATCTGTTAGTGGTATGCTGACAATGCTGTTTTCTGCTAACTTTAACTCTGGATTTCAACTGGTAAGGTATTTTATGGCAGCCTGCGGTAAGGCTGTTCAGCACCAGTCATGTAGTTGAACAAGGGAGTGACATGAAATGTGTGCTGGTGGTAGAGAAGGCCTACCTTCTATAAGCATTATTTTGTCCAATTGCCAAACCAAAGCCTTTATTTGCTTCAAGGCAGCAAATATCAATATTTATTATTTCACTTGTGGCCTACAAATATATAGGCCTCTCTAGACCAACTAGAATTGATAGTGAAACGCAATAGAATGCACTGATACCAAATTCACTTGAAATGTGGCTCAATGATAAACGTGTGATTCTATAAAATTGGTTTATCTGTAATGTCCTGTGTTATGAGCTGCTAAACACAATTTGGAAGTTAGCCTAGTGATTAAGAGCGTTGGGCCAGTAACGGAAAGGTTGCTGGTTCGAATCCCTGAGCTGACTAGGTGAATAATTTGTCAATGTGCCCTTGAGCAAGACAATTAACCCTAATTGCTCTTGTAAGTACTGCTAAATGTCATAAATGTATTCTCCCCTGGTTTCACTGTATGTCAAGTTGATGTTATGTTGTGTGACTGGGTTTGTTCAAGCAATTGTTTGTATATTGTTTTATTCTCTTGTGGTTGCATGTTTCAAGTCTGCTTTGGTTTTTACTTATTTTATTTTAGCTATTATTCTGGTGGCAGGCCTATGCTGTGTGGAGTTTAAATTATGTATATTTGAACTCTTAACTAAACTGCCGAATCCGACTTCATGTTAATATGATGTGTCCAATAGTTTTAAAGGGACTGATCTGAATTACTAGTAAATGGTGAAAAGAAAGCAATATGGTGGAAAGAAAGGCCAAATAATGATTTGTTTTACCTATCCAGCCTGATCAGATCAGTGATTTTGAAGAAAAGGATACAAACAAATTAACTAGCCTTCATGAATATTTGGGACACAGCTGTAGTAAGAACATGGATTTTGGCATGTCTCTGGTCAATACATTGGCCTGCATGTGAAACTTGGGCATCCTCTGGTGGTTTGAAATGGCTGTAGAGGTTCTGATCACTGAAGTGGAGCCTTTATCATTGGCCCAACATGAATGTGTATATTTTGGGAAGAAAGAAACAAACATATTCAGGTTGATGTATTTGAATCTCCCAATCTCTCTCTTTGTAAGAGATCAGGTTTGACCCCTTTAGGGTTTACAAGAAAGCTTTTAGCTCTGCTTTCAACGCTTATCCTGGTTTTGTTTGGATGAATTAATGTGTATTCTTCTGAGCGTGGTTTTAGTGTCGCCCTAATGCATACAACTGGTATGTTGTACAAATTTTATCGTACACATTCTCATTTTCCCCTTACTCTTGGTTTGAGATTTGACTTGTGTGTGTTTGCAATGGAATCCTTTTTCCTTTATAGTACACACTAGGCAATAGGGTGACATTTCAGATTTGCCCACTGAGTGGTTTGTAGGTTTGGTAAAGTGAGAACCTGCCTGAATGACTTCTTGTATTTTTATACTTTTTCATACTGCCGCACTATGTATCATGTATCGTGTATCTGTCTTTTGTGTATTTTTATTTGTAGAAATTTGTGTTTAAGCTTACTGTCTGTGTAAAGTAAAGGTTTATCTTTTTTCGCTAAAATATTTCAATAAAATGAAATAATTTTAAACATTTTCTGTTTGGCGTCATATTGTCTGTGTAGATGTAAGTATGTATGATAACGATAGATGTTGATTACAGTACAATTTATGGGACCAAGCTATGAAATCTAGTTATTTACTAATGGTCTCTAATCAGTGCCCTCCACACCCTTGATCATTTGTTATTCAAACTACAGTACAGTACAGTCTTCTACAAGGTTTCTACCAATGATGTATGCAAACCCTGGATTGCTGAAGCTATGTATTGGCCAATGAGGCTTTGAAGCCATTGGCCATATTGGCACTCCCCAGAAGAAGCAGTCCTCAATGGGAATGTTTCAAGGACAAAATTATATGTATTTAAGTATTATTTTGTTGTAGTGGGGACACTAACATTAGTACTTTATACAAATACTTTAAGGAAAAATTGTTATTTGTATGTTTAGCTCACATCGCATACTTTTAAAATTATGTATTAAGGTTTCTGTAAAATAATAAATGTGGCAAAATAAATGTTTGCAATTACAGAGATCATACGTTTCCTGTAGTTCTTGACCAGGTTTGCACACACTGCAGCAGGGATTTTGGCCCACTCCTCCATACAGATCCTTCAGGTTTCGGGGCTATCGCTGGGCAATACGGACTTTCAGATCCCTCCAAAGATTTTCTATTGGGTTCAGGTCTGGAGACTGGCTAGGCCACTCCAGGACCTTGAGATGCTTCTTACGGAGCCACTCCTTAGTTGCCCTGGCTGTGTGTTTCAGGTCGTTGTCATGCTGGAAGACCCAGCCACGACCCATCTTCAATGCTCTTACTGAGGGAAGGAGGTTGTTGGCCAAGATCTTGCGATACATGGCCCCATCCATCCTCCCCTCAGTACGGTGCAGTAGTCCTGTCCCCTTTGCAGAAAAGCATCCCCAAAGAATGATGTTTCCACCTCCATGCTTCACGGTTGTGATGGTGTTCTTGGGGTTGTACTCATCCTTCTTCTTCCTCCAAACACGGCGAGTGGAGTTTAGACCAAAAAGCTCTATTTTTGCCTCATCAGACCACATGACCTTCTCCCATTCCTCCTCTGGATCATCGAGATGGTCATTGGCAAACTTCAGACGGGCCTGGACATGCGCTGGCTTGAGCAGGGGGACCTTGCGTGCGCTGCAGGATTTTAATCCATGACGGCGTAGTGTGTTACTAATGGTTTTCTTTGAGACTGTGGTCCCAGCTCTCTTCAGGTCATTGACCAGGTCCTGCTGTGTAGTTCTGGGCTGATCCCTCACCTTCCTCATGATCATTGATGCCCCACGAGGTGAGATCTTGCATGGTGCCCCAGACCGAGGGAGATTGACCGTCATCTTGAACTTCTTCCATTTTCTAATAATTGCGCCAACAGTTGTTGCCTTCTCACCAAGCTGCTTGCCTATTGTCCTGTAGCCCATCCCAGCCTTGTGCAGGTCTACAATTTTATCCCTGATGTCCTTACACAGCTCTCTGGTCTTGGCTATTGTGGAGAGGTTGGAGTCTGTTTGATTGAGTGTGTGGACAGGTGTCTTTTATACAGGTAACGAGTTCAAACAGGTGCAGTTAATACAGGTAATGAGTGGAGAACAGGAGGGCTTCTTAAAGAAAAACTAACAGGTCTGTGAGAGCCGGAATTCTTACTGGTTGGTAGGTGATCAAATACTTATGTCATGCAATAAAATGCAAATTAATTATTTAAAAATCATACAATGTGATTTTCTGGATTTTTGTTTTAGATTCCGTCTCTCACAGTTGAAGTGTACCTATGATAAAAATTACAGACCTCTACATGCATTGTAAGTAGGAAAACCTGCAAAATCGGCAGTGTATCAAATACTTGTTCTCCCCACTGTATGCATTGCAACAGCTTCCAAAATATTTGTTTATAATGGTGGGGGAGTGGCAAGACGGAGGTGTGGTGGCTTCAAAACAGCGCCCCCTGCAAGTCATGTTCTCCTGTACTCCCTGTTCACGGATATTACACAACAGTAGCAGGCCCAGTGGCGACCTGTCATTCAGGGCAGGTGGGGCAACATTTTTTGGGGGCTTGCCTGTTTTGCATGTTATTTTGGCATTAATATGTGTCACATATCAGTTTGCAAACAATGTATATATTTGAGTTAATAAAGCCACATACAAACATGGTCTCTTGAGTAAGGCAGCTACAAAATGCAGGTGTTTCAAATCAGCAGAAAATACAGAGCGTTGTGCCGTGATTGGCTCAGTGTTCTGTCACTCATGGGGACACTAAGGGTAGACCTCGAAAATTCAAGCCCCTTGGGTGCTGCCATAGAGTTACATTAGAAGTGCCCATCCAAGAAGGCTCAAGGTCATTGGCCACAGATAAAATTATGTCAAAACACGTTATATCTACAGTAGCTTTGGACTGATCATGTCAACATCTTACTTTCAAAATCTTAGCTAACAGTTATCATCATGAATCAAGTCGACAATCTACTACCAAATCCTTTTTAATCCTTGTCATATGAAGAGAAATTATAGATAAAACGTATCGGTGCTCATCAGCCATTGGACATAAACATTACACAAGTTGGAAATTGCAAATTCAACAAGGAGTGGTTTGCATGAAATCAGTGCAGCGCTCAAAACAACAGTCATCCTACGGTTCTGACTTGGTGTACAGGGAGAACACTGTAAGAACGCTGCATGTTCTGAATTCTGTCGCTGTACATTTCAAAAGTGCTAATCAAATAGTTATGTTGACTACGTCCATCCTAGCTCGCTCATTAATGTCATAATCGAAATTACTGATTGCCTCTTATCCGCATGTCGACCCCTTATGCTATAGTTTGTACATCTCAATTGTCATTAGAAACCACGTTTGTTTAAGCAAGTCAGCCATATCAGCTATGCTTTTTGAAAAGGAAGTAAATGAAGCTGAATGAACTGTTTCGCTGCCAGAAAAGGCTCCGCTGATAGCCAGGTGTAGCAGTGGTAAGGTGTTGGGACTGCTGTTGGGACAGCTTTATGTAGGCCCTAACAGTTTGTGGGCACCGTTTGTCACCGTTATAGTGCAATTAATATATTGTTTAGTGTTGTGTAGTGGCTTTGCTGGCATGCATCCCACTTTGTTTGTTTTTTTCCTCACCAAGATGTCCATGCTAAAATCACCACTGAGTAGGCCTGATTACCAACAATGACGAGACAGCCTACAGGGAGGAGGTGAGGGCCCTGGCGGAGTGGTGCCAGGAAAATAACCTCTCCCTCAACGTCAACAAAACGAAGGTGCTGATCGTGGACTTCAGGAAACAGCAGAGGGAGCATGCCCCTATCCACATCGATGGGACCGCAGTGGAGAAGGTGGAAAGCTTTAAGTTCACATCACTGACAATCTGAAATGGTCCACCCACACAGACAGTGTGGTGAAAAAGACACAACAGCGCCTCTTCAACCTCAGGAGGCTGAAGAAATTTGGCTTGGCCCCTAAGACCCTCAGAAACTTTTACAGATGCACAATTGAGAGCATCCTGTTGGGCTGTATGGCACCTGCACCGCCCGGAACCGCGGGGCTCTCCAGAGGGTGGTGCGGTCTGCCAAAAGCATCACCGGGGGCACACTGCCTGCCCTCCAGGACACCTACAGCACCCGATGTCACAGGAAGGCCAAAAAGATCATATAGGATATCAACCACCCGAGCCACGGCCTATTCACCCAGCTATCATCCAGAAGGCGAGGTCAGTACAGGTTCAAAGCTGGGACCGAGAGACTGAAAAACAGGGCCATCAGACTGTTAAATAGCCATCACTAGCCGGCTACCACCGGGCTACTCAACCCTGCACCTTAGAGGCTGCTGCCCCATATACATAGACATGGAATCACTGGCCACTTTAATAATGGAACACTAGTCACTTTAATAATGTTTACATACTGCTTTACTCATCTCATATGTATATACTTTATTATATGCTACTGTATTTTAGTCAATACCACTCTGACATTGCTCGTCCTAATATTTATGTATTTCTTAATTCCATTCTTTTACTTTTAGATGTGTGTATTGTTGTGAATTGTTAGATATTACTGCACTGTTGGTGCCATGAACACAAGCATTTCGCTACACCCACAATAACATGTGCTAAATATGTGTATGTGACCAATACAATTTTATTTAATCTAGTGTATACAGTATATAAATAATTGGTTTCTGCCACTCTTATTTGATACATACAGGCCAGTGAGTTAGATGGAGGTTGAGCACCCCGCTGTGGAGAAAGAGTGCAACTGTACTTTGGTTCACAGTGCTCTCTCTCTCTCTTACTTTTTTTTGTATCGGCATTAGCACAGTATACATGATTCCAATTCTAGTTCCAAGACCGCGGCAATTTGAAAAAAATCCTAAAAAGTAGATTGTGATGATTTATAGGCACATTGAACCATGTCGCGCGCCGTAGTTAAAAAGTCTGTGGGTAGTGCTCAAACAATGACTTCATATCTGAATTCCTCAAATAACAAATTATCAAAAGTGTCAACAGTATTTGTCAAAATGGAACTTATCTATCGTGTAATACTTTTTTTGTGTCTCCCTGCTTTTATTTATTATTTACTTGTTGGGGGGTCTTTTGTTATGTGTGATATTTGTATATTGTTTTGTACAATTCTGAATTCCTCCATCTTTATGCAACTCCGTCACAGATAAAACAATACGTTTACATGCACACTAATAACTCACATATTAAACTAATTATGACACTAGGCCGAGTATGACAATAGTCATGTAAACACCTAACTCTTGTTTATCATAATCGGCGTAAGGTCAAAATCTAAGTAAAAATAACACGATTAAAACACCTGGTTTTCTGAGCAATGTTTCGAATTATTAGGACATGTAAACAGCTTAATCGGCATGTTGTAAACAACATTATTATGGAAACCGTTCTTCTTGCAAAGCATGTAAACGTTTTAAACTAACTATTACATTAATCTGACTATCAACAGAATCGTATTACTGTATTGTATCGTGAGCGTGTAACCGTGCTCAATTAGCTTGATGTTTCACCGGATGTATAAATCTGAAGCATTCAGTTGGAATTTCCGATCACATCCAAATATGGTGATGATAGGAAGACTAGTGGAAGGCAGTCGGAGAAGACGGAGCGAGATGGATTCTGATACATTTTGACACATTTTGACCGAAATAGCGTTCGTTCATAAATTTATTCTGGCTATATACTATGATTTCAGCGCACTCTCGTCCGAGTGTGCCACACCGCAGAATAACTGTTTAATTTACTAACGCGCAACACCCGTTGAATATTAACGGTGTCAGTAAACGTCGGCAAAACAACGTAATTAAATTGTTGTCAGTAGCACAGTTACCGCCACCAACGCTCTGTATAACATGAAAACATCCTAACCAGCTCTGCTAGGGCGAGTAAAATGGTCAGAGTGAGGTGTTCTCTCATTTGTGTCTGAAAGTAGCTATAGCTAGCCGATTAATTTGGGTGCTTGACTGCCGTTGTGAGGTCAGAACACTCAGATCAACCATATCCATCAGCCAGAGCGTCTTCTTCTTCAAACTTCTTCTTCTTCTTCTATAATATCATGGTAGTCCGCAAACAAACGGTTAAAGTGCATACCGCCACCTACTGTCTGTGCTGGAATGTACGATTATTCTGTATTACCATGAAAATATAATTAAAACCAAATAAATCCCTACTAACTTCTACCACACCTCCTCAGCCCCCTACCCCATTAAACTTTATCTATATCATGCTGAAACACTCCACCCTTCAACAGTAACATCTGTTACGCCCAATATCTATTTTGCCGTCTCCACAATAACCTTTAACCTGGCATTTTTGCTTTCCACAACCCAAGTTGTATTGATAACCTTAACAATAAAAGCGTCCTTTGATACCACACATTCATGAGTGCAAGATTTCGGAGCAGGCCTTAAAACCATGCCAGGACCATCAGAAGCACCAGCCCCGACAGTATGTCCACTTACTACAGGAACATCCATGTACGCTCCATCACTCCGCACTGTAGTTCTACCAATCTGTCTTCCAGCCTCTGCATATGATGCATATGATCCTATATTTCTGAGCCTCTCTAGCCTCTCTCTGCACCTGGCATCCACCAAACATTGCACTGTGTTCTCCCCCACAATTACAGCACTTAACCTTCACATTGCTTCCACATTCACCGTAATCATGTTCCCCTCCACATCTTTTCTTTCCTTTACACTGAGCAGCTACATGTCCCATTCTTTGGCATTTAAAACACAGCAGTGCATTTGGGACAAATTCTCTAACATTGAAACTAAGGAACCCTATCTGTACTTTTCCCGGCAAAATAAATCTACCATTTCCAATTAACCGGGCTAATTTAACTTCACCTATCTCTTTCTCTACGGCATTAGTTCGTCGGATAGGGTGTAAATGATGTCCTGTGGTCTCATCAAACACCACCACTCCAAAATCTTTCTATGTCTTTCCACTACAGACCATTCAGATCCCTGACCCTCATCCTCCTGGTTCCATATCATCAGAACCAGGGGCGCAACTTTCACTGGGGACGGGGGGGACATGTACCCCCCACATTCTGAAATTGCATTTTTGTCCACACCAGTTTTATTATTGAACTGTGATACAAAAAGTGGCACCGGTGTGCTTTAGGACCATGCGGACGCCTCAGAGCATTCAGGTAGGCTGTTTGGCGGTGTTAGCCGGCTGGATTTAGGACCTGATAGGACACCACAGAGCAGGCGGACAGGCTGAGTGAAGGCAAAGCTATTATTGTAGGACCAGCACGGTGCTGCTGTCTGCAGCGTTTGTCTCGGTGTGTTGCGCTTTTTTCCGGGTTGTAAAAGCAAGCAGAGCAGATACTGGCTACTCTTTATTTGACTGATATAGCTGGCTAGGTAACAGCTGTTTGACTTAACAGAAAAAAAGTATTTATTCCCAGTGCTGAGCTAGTAGTGTAACTGACATGTAACATTAGCTAATGTTTAATCTCCTCTCGACTGAAGTTATGCCTGAAGACAATTAATTAGCTAGCTAGCTAGCTAGTTAATTGTGTCAGGTAGCAGAATCTAACAGATGTTGTGTGTATGGAAATGTTTTGTAGCCTTTTTGTCCAGTTTCAACAGAGGTAAATTAACTTGGCTAGTTTTCGCCAGTTGATATACCATTAGAGCTAGCTTAAAGTTGGCTGAAGTTAGCTAGCTAACTCACTAACTTTAGCTATTATTTTTGCCTCAATCACACTAGACCTGAATCAAACGATGAAACCAGCGGCCAAACAATTGAAGACCGTTATTCTGACGTTTTTTGTCAGTGCAATGTGAGTTTTTATTAGAGTCAATATAGCAATGTAATGTTATTGATCTGTCAGTTTCCCTAGCTAATTCCTTACTTTTCACACTGACACGTTATAAACAGCTCTACAGGCTACACTCATCAGGATCAGATGGTGACAGGTGTCTTTATACCCTGATGAAGACAGCTTGTCTGTCGAAACGTTGGTTATTAGATTATTGAATTATTGCATCTGAGCTCCTAGAGTGTGCAGCTCTCCTTTTCTTTTTCAGGTGTCCCAGCAGGGTCAGACAGCCAGGGAAGACCAGTCTACAGAGCTCAGGTGAATTTTGCAGTATATTATAACAATCAGGGAATGGATGCCAAGTTCCATCTTGAATTGATGGGTAGGCTACAGTCTGGGATCTATTATCAATTATTGAATCATTGATTCCATTCTTGGATAATATAATGTATAAATGTCAAGTTATGCATCGCTAGATTTTATTTATTACAAGATTATGGGTATACTGTGCAACTTCCATAAGGTCTGGGTGCCTTATATGGAATACTGTATGACACAAGGGGTCTGTATTGAAAACATTATATTTATTAGATTAGATTATTGTTTTCATGGCACATGAAACACCTGTCTGATTTGTGCCTGTCTCAATTGACTAATCCATTGAGGAGGCCACGGGGACGCCACAGTCCAAGAATATGGAGATTGTGGTTCAGATGCACAAACCACGTCTCTCCAGAATGCGTTCTCTCCCGCCATTTCGTGGGTATTCATTGTTTCATAACTTAATTGTGTACATTGTTTGCTGTATCTATCAATTCCCTATTACATATATCACCAGTAGTAGCCTAAATTGACCGTTCATTCCTATCATTTCTAATCTGCAATGTTTGTTTGGTTACGGTAATTTCTGTTAATGCATTGAATATGTTATTATTACAGTTATTTACCATTCTCATTGTCGGAGTGAACATGTGTTTTGCAGAACTCACAACCTATGCTACACTTGTGAGAAACACGTTTTTGTTTATTTCATTCCATTTATGAGTTTTGTCAATTCATTCATCATCTTTTGTTTGAAATGCTTCTGTCAATGTTGAGTATGGAAGCGCACCTGATTACGCATATACACTACCGGTCAAAAGTTTTAGAACACCTAATCATTCAAGGGTTTTTCTTTATTTTTACTATTTTATACATTGTAGAATAATAGTGAAGACATCACAACTATGAAATAACACATATGGAATCATGTAGTAACCAAAAACGTGTTAAACAAATCAAAATAGCCACCCTTTGCCTTGATGACAGCTTTGCACACTCTTGGCATTCTCTCAACCAGCTTCATGAGGTAGTCACCTGGAATGCATTTCAATTAACAGGTGTGCCTTGTTAAAAGTTAATTTGTGGATTTTATTTCCTTCTTAATGTTTTTGAACCACTGTTTTGGTTACTACATGATTCCATATGTGCTATTTCATCGTTTTGATGTCTTCACTATTATTCTACAATGTAGAAAATAGTAAAAATAAAGACAAACCCTTGAATGAGTAGGTGTTCTAAAACTTTTGACCGGTAGTGTAGAAGTAGAACTATTCTACCTCGCCTGCACACAAATGTAGTCATATAAATGTGCCCATTTGTGGATGTCTGATAGTATTTTTAATTGTCTTAACTCACCACCACTAATGAGCTGTGGAGCTTCTCAAAGTAATTTTTCTACACATCAAATAGCAAGCAAACAAAGTCTGTTTTTAGAATCAATTGAGAATGACAATAGTTCTTCAAATTGTTTTTAGCTTTTTCCCTTTTCAATTACCACTTGAAAAATGTAAAGCTCTGATCCAGTGGAAATGTCATAAAATACCTGATTACTTCTTATTCCGTACACAAATAGCCTACAGCTATGTCTGTTCCGAGCTCACTGGCACGGGAAACTCTGAGGGCCCAGAATATTTTATACAACCAGTTTCTGGGCGACCCAATTGATATTTGATACAATGTTTCAAGTTTGTTGCAGACAGGCATAGCCAATGTGATTTACAGGATATTTATTTTTATCAGGATATTTTCTACCTGCAGGATGCAAGGTTTTTAATGTGTTAGCTTTATGTAAGCTATTTTTACATAGTTGGCAATGGCAATAAAAGTTACTTTTAGATTTGTATAATTTTTATTTAGATTTAGATAGAATGCAGATTAACCACAGACAAAGATTTTGAGATACAAATACTTGTAAATGAAATGAAACAGCTCCACAAAGATTTGCATATGAAAATCATAACTAGCACGCAGATTGGTAGAAATGGTAAGACAAAATGTCGCTCCAAATGGAAAAGATTGCCGAGTACTGGTGTTGCCTATTACTGGCAACTTCAAGAGTGTAATTCTGCTAAGGCCATCAGCAGCGGGAGAGGGAGCGGCGGGAACAGTTTTTTTCCTTCTGATTAGGCTATATTGATCTCTGTCTCCTTCTTGAGTAATTTGTGTCTCTTAATTATTTAACCAAACAGCCCGCTTAAAGCATCAAACAAGTTCAGTACATATAATGTATTTTATTAAAACACATAGGGTGTGTATATACAGTGCATTCAGAAAGTATTCAGACCCCTTTACTTTTTCCACATTTTCTTACGTTACAGCCTTATTCTTTTATTTTATTTTAACCCCTTTGTCTCCCCAATTTCGTGATATCCAATTGGTAGTTACAGTCTTGTCCCATCGCTGCAACTCCCGTACGGACTCCGAAACACGACCCCGCCAAGCCGCACTGCTTCTTGACACAATGCTCGCTTAACCCGAAAGCCAGCCGCACCAATGTATCTGAGGAATATGGTAGGAAAATTACAAGATCAAATCAAATCAAAGTTTATTTGTCATGTGCGCCGAATACAACAGGTGTAGACCTTACAGTGAATTAGATAGATTATGTCATAATACTGTTTATGCATCAAATAAGGTTTGATGGGGACTCGCTCATCTGTGTCTGTGGTTAAGTTGGGCCTGGGGCTTGATCGGACAGTTGACTTGGTGATAAAACCTACAGCTGGCATTACATAGATAGGATGTGGGATGGTTTTAACTGGGATGAAGAGGAGTGTAGTAACAAAGGCCTCAGTGGTTCTTAGACGTCCTGGCATCTGGGAAATTAGGCCAGGGCCAGCTGCAGATAACGACAGGATGGATCCAAAGTGGTTTATTATACCTCTTGGTTTGGATGAGAGGGTTTGAACCAGCCATGACTCAGCTCTATATAAGAAACAGAATTATTACAATAATTAATCGATATTGAATAAAGATGATTGTTTGAAGAAATGACAAAGTCTCTCTCACTTGAATAGATTATTCCACCACAGGAAACACCACGTGCATGTTCCCGGCCCACCACAGGAGTCACTAGAGCGCGATGGGACATCCCGGCCAGCCAAACCCTCCCCTAACCCGGACGATGCTGGACCACATGTGCGCCGCCTCATGGGTCTCCCAGTCGTGGTTGGCTGCGACACAGCCTGGGATCGAACCAGGATCTGTAGTGACGCAGCTAGCACTGATATGCAGTGCCTTAGACCGCTGCGCCACTTGGGAGGCCCGATGTTTATTCTAAAATGTATTATTGTTTTTTAATCTACACACAACACCCCATAATGAAAAAGCAAAAACAGGTTTTTAGAAATTTTTGCAAAGCATCAAGTTTTTTCAGTTTTTTTCTGTAATATATTTGCTAAAATTTCTATAAACCTGTTTTTGCTTTGTCATAATGGGGTATTGTGTGTAGATTGATGAGGAAATGTTTTATTTAATCCATTTTAGAATAAGGCTGTAACGTAACCAAATTTGAAAAAAGTAAAGTAGTCTGAATACTTTCCGAATGCACTGTAATTGTACGTGTGGCTACAGAGATGAGGTAATCATTCAAAAATCATGTTAAACACTATTATTGTGAATTGTTAAGCTTATTTCTACTCCTGAACTTATTTAGGCTTGCCATAACAAAGGGGTTGAATACTTATTGACACAAGACATTTCAGCTTTTCATTTTTAATACATTTGTGAAAATGTGTAAAAACATAATCCACTTTGACATGATGGGTTATTGTGTGTAGGCCAGTGACCAAAACCATCTCAATGTATTCCATTTTAAATTCAGGCTGTAGCACAAGAACATTTGGAAAAGGTAAAGGGGTGTGCATACTTTCTGAAGGCACTGTATTTGGTTATTTGGTTACTGAGCATTTTCCACTCCACTTTAGCTGGGATGGGTAGAAACGTTCTCTCTACACCCCAATATTCTCAACATATCATTGACAACATTATTTCATTATTGGTCATAAAAAATGTTTTTTATATGTTTTCATAAATTATTTTGAAGGGTTCCTCATTAACATACGGAAGTGACGTCATCGTGGGTGCTGCTGGCAGAATACTAGTGAGGTTCAGACATTCATGACCCGAGCTGGCAACAGTTGTCCACATGTTGATGAGCAGCAATTACGGTATAGGATTGCCTTTTAATTGTAATTTTGGATATCCAGACAACTTTAGCTGTGTAGTTTACAAAGTCTGCTTACTTAGCGCTGCCGACTTTACCATTATTTCTAGTTAGCTAGCGTTGTAGTTAGCTATCACAAAGCAAGTTGTTCGATCATGCTATTTGTGAACTTTTCTCTTAGCTAGTTAACGTTAGCGTCACTTGAAAAGTTGTTATGAAAACGTCTGCTATATACAGAATGTATGTACAACTACAGGATTTATCAAGTTTTTGTCTGGGTTTTGTTGTGAGCTAGCCAGCTATGACCCGCGTCAGGGGCTGTCACGTGGCTAAACGGGATTTATGCGTCACAGCGCGCCTTTCTGGAAGAAGACCCGCCAGACTGTAATGCACTTTGGATTTAACAATGGTTGGCCCGCTAAATTTGCTGAATGTTTACATGCAACGCGTTTTTGTAAGGTTGATTTGTGTTGATATGTAGGCTTTGCTTGCTAGATACTTCAAGGATTTAACACGAACGACATTGAGATTCGTTGATGGATGAAACCTGTTGCTTCCTATTATAGCTAGCCTAATGTATGTATAAAGGCTGAAGTTGACTGTGGTCAAATGTGGAATCTAGCTACTAATCTGACGAAAGACACGCTCTTATATTTCCAGAATTTGGAGCATCAATACAGCACATCGGTGAAACATGAAAAAGGAGATAGCAGCAGTGGTGTTTTTCCTGAAAAGACTGATCAAAAAGGTGGAAAAGTTGGAGACCCAGAAAGTGGACTTGTTTGTGGAGCGGTTGACTATTGCCCTGCAGGAGAAGTTCAGGGGGCATTGGTACCCTGACAACCCCAGCAAAGGACAGGCCTTCAGGTAACTTAACTACTCATCAGACCTCTGTCGCCTTGCTCTCACTATATTAAAGTCCATACCAGCAGTTTTTTATGAACCTCCAGTCTAGGGCATCATGAATAAGGTGTGATTTGGTTATGCAGTGATTTGTATGATTGGAGTTATTAAAATATTGTATACTCTAATTTGCAGGTGTATTCGGCTGAACAGGTTGCAGAGGGAGGATCCAGAGCTGCTGCGGGCCTGCCAGGAGAGTGGGGTTCAGTACAAGGACCTTGGCCTGCCCAGAGAACTCACTCTGTGGGTGGACCCAGGGGAGGTGTGCTGCAGGTCAGTCTTTCTTATTTAAAAGCATTGGATTGGTGTAAGTATTGTCTGGAAAGCGTTAAATCCATGACAGGGGAATGTGCAAGTGCACACTTTAGGAGGTGGGTAGACAATTGGTGTGCAGCCTCGGTTGTTCCATTGTTTACCAGCCAAGTAACTAAATTGTTGATATTCATTCAGTGACAGAGCATCACAAGTCTGGTTGGCTTCTTCCTTTCACTCTTGCGCAGGTATGGAGAGAAGAACCATGCTTTCACGGTGGCCAGTTTCTTTGGTGATGAGGATGTGACTAAGAAGGTGACCAGTGCTGTGGAGAGGGTGACGTCTGACTACCACTCCGCTTCATCCTCAGATGAGGACAGTGGCCTCAGGGAAACCCGTCCTCCCCCTACCTTCCCCCAAAATCGCCACACATACCAGGTACAACCAGTAATGTAGTGTTTCAATACAGTTTTGTCTGATTACATCCTTGGTCAGCTATGACAATGTGGGAAATATAATTGAAATTGACGCATGTTTTGTTGTTCGAAGGTGATCTACCCAGCTGCTCCTTTGTGGCGTCCTCCAGTGCCCAAGCAGAAGAAGATGGGACCCGGTAAAGGATATAACGGCCCTCCACGTCATCATTACTATGGCTTCAGACCCCAAAGCAGACCCACCCAGCCCTTCAGACAGAACGGCTGGGCTCTCCCTGGCCAGAGAGGGGGACACGGATACTAGGGTGGCACACCCGGCCTGGCTTACTGTTAGGGACCACTGTAGCAAGTGTTGACGTTAGTATTAGCCTCTTCCAGGTGCCCAGGTTCCCTGAGCTGTTGAGGGTAACCACTAGAGCAAGCAATAGTTCATCGGCAGCAGGTAGCCTAGTGGTTAAGAGCGTTGGGCCAGTAACCGAAAGGTTGCTGGTTTGAATCGCCAAGCCGACTAGGTGAAAAATCTGTCGATGTACCCTTGAGTAAGGCACTTAACCCTAATTGCTCCTGTAAGTTGCTCTGGATAACAGCGTCTGCTAAATGCCTAAAATGTTAAATGTTGGAGGGAAGGGGAATGAGGGGGGCAAACAAAATCCACCAAGATATCTGACCACATTTTTGTAGTGAAATAGTCACTCTGGAATTTGTATTTTTTATGATAACAACATTAACTCTTTGCACTTAAGATAATTTGTAATCATGTGAGTAAAATAATCTACATTTGTAATGGATAAGGAATATTGGATTTTGATGTGTATTTTATAGCAATGAAGATATATTTACTGTATTTATTTTCGATGGGAGAATTGTACGTTACCTCCTACTGTACTGTCCATCAGTTATGTTCCAATGAGAAATTGTTTTATTTATTCACAGTCTACTAGTATTATGAATTGTGCTTACCACTTAAATTATGAGACATTAAACACTTTCTAATCCTACCCCAATGCTGTTTTGATTGATGTTACTATTGTGTAATTTGAATACGTGTTGCCTTCACACCATCAGAGGCCATATCTGGTAAATATATCTTTATATTTGAACAACCCATAGGCGTACAGTACACACAATCAATAGAAGCATGTACGTATTTGGATGACACCTGTTGAATTCAGACTTTCTGATGCTCAAAAACAAGTTTGCAATGTCATCATAGCAGTGGTGGAAAAAGTACCCAATTGTCATATTTTAGTAAAAGTAAAGATACCTTAATAAATTTAACCTTTATTTAACTAGGCAAGTCAGTTAAGAACAAATTCTTATTTGCAATGACTGCATACACCCGCCAAACTGACGACGCTGGGCCAACTGCGCCAGAAAATGACAAGTGAAAGTCACCCAGTAAAATCCCACTTGAGAAAAAATATTTATTTTAAATATAGTAAGTAAAGTATCAAAAGTAAAAGTTGGAATAATTTATAATTCCTTATATTAAGCAAACCAGACGGCACAATGCTCTTGTTTTTTGTTGTTACGGATAGCCAGGGTCACACTCCAACACTCAGACATAATTTAAAAAACAAAGCATTTGTATTTAGTGAGTCCACCAGATCAGAGGCAGTAGGGACGTTCTCTTGATATGTGTGTGAGTTTGACCATTTTCTGTCCTGCTAAGCATTCAAAATGTAATAAGTACTTTTGGGTGTCAGGGAAAATGTATGGAGTAAAAAGTACATTATTTTCTTTAGGAATGTAGTGTAGTAAAAGTTGTCAAAAATATAAATTGATAAGTACAGATACCTCCAAAAACGACTTAAGTACTTTACACCACTGCATCATAGGCCTACACTTTAAAGATTTTCCAAACGATTTTATAGCTTGTCTTGTTTACAGTATTTCAAATTGTTGAACAGTAAAATGACACAATTTATTTAAGTATTGGAAAGCTGTGTTTATTGTGGGAAATATAAAAAACTGGGAAGTGTTAAATCCAACATGATTGTGTTCAAGCTTTTTTGACGTGGAATTATTCTTCAAACAATAAGATGTTTTAGCTAGCTTGATAAGCGTAAAAGCATTGCTCCTAATAATAAATGTAGCTAATAAAGTTAGCTAGCTTGTTAAACATTCACAATATGGTCGGACTAGCCACGATAACTATATTGATAAGGTTGCAATTGTGTAAAACGGATTTGTCATCTTTTGGTTGAAAAGGTCAAAGGTCAGTGGTGAAATGTCGCAACTCGGCTACAAAGAAACATTTTCTCCGAGATGCCCTCCAGTAATTCTGATTTGGGTCATTTAATAGCCTAATACAGCAGGGGGCGTAAACGTATCTCGGAAAAGTCGACGTTGGTACCCTTCCGGAAATCACGTGTCTAGACTATACGCACCTGCTGAGGCGAAGAGGGAGCGGAGAGTTTGGATGCTTCGGGAGAGTGTTCTGTCTGTCAGGAGCACCGGACAAGTTCTTTCCCCCTCCCCCACCAGAGTTTTCAAGGAAAAGTCTTGAGATAGACAGAAAGGAATGGATTTCACGATATCTCACCTCTGCTATGTGTTGATTATTCTCATTGCAGGTAAGTTGTGCTTCCACCGGCTACTTTTTTTTTTTTTTATCCGCAATTTTCAAACGCGCGATTGAAAATGGAGTGGCGTGTAAGTACACAGCGTCTCATTCGCAGCGCTGGCGAGCAACATGCTAAAAAGTTAACTTTTAGATGTTTAGCGACTAAAATAACGAACTGATAGGCTGCTCTATTGAATTACATGTGAAGTAAGTGTACTTTAGATTATACTAATTTGCTGTTTTGTCTGAAATAATAATGAAAATAGTTAACTTAGTATTGTTGTGCAAGTTAACTGAGAATTCCAAATTGTAACACTGGTCAAAATGTGTGATCACCCAAAATTCCATGCTGGAATTCTGAAATTCCAAAATTTAGTCGCACGGTACATACTATAACCTGTTATTCTTCAATTATTTTGACTTTAACCGCGTGTGTTTTCCAACACATGGTTTATTTAATTAACTTATGGATAATTCATGTGCCTGAGCTAGCTGTTACTGTGAACATGGCTGCTTAATTTAGTCAAATTGATAATGGTTACATCGTGGGAGAAATTGGTTTCCTAACAATATCACGTGGCAAAGCATTTTTGAGCGTTACATAGTAAGCAATGTTTCTGTTTTACATTTGATCTGCCTTAGAACCTGTAAAGGGTTTCGAAGTGCAGCGGTTTCTGTCAGCCATCTGCCAAATATTGATACAATATAAACTGTATCCTCCTCCCGCGCTATGCAGGAGTCCAAAAGTCTTAAGTGCAATGGAGTTGCTTTCTAAACCCAGCCAGAAATGTATCACATGTTAACTGAGTATCGACCAGTTTTGTGTCCCTGAAATATGTTAATGTGTGAGCGTGTATTTTCAACCATTAGGCCTAAAATGACTGAAGCCCATGTTAATGTTTCCTTTAGCTTCATAGATGGGGAACAGATCCTACTTGAAATGCTGATTCGTTTCAATTCACAATCCTTCACCAGTAAAAATATGAGTGTGCTTTGAGGTCCATTTTCTCCTGACTGACTGCATGTTAATGATTTCTCACACTCCTGTCTCTATTCCCCCCCAAAGTAATCTGCCAAGCATCACAAAAGTCCAAATGCATTCTCTTATTAATCAGTAGTAGTGAATTAAAATTCAGGCAAGAGGCTTTGGTATCATGCAACTTAAACTGTCTGGGAACTGTTGAAATGCATATTGGCTCTCATGACATCTAGTTTGGATGGAAAATACCCTCGTTATCAGCAGGTCTGGCTTTGCAGATGTGTTGTCAATATTGCTTACCTATAAAATTAAACGTTTTTCATCTGGGATGCCCTTTATACGGATTGTACTATTTCTGGTGGGGAGTTCACTGTTGGAGGGGAATTTAGCACTCTTATTATTTATCTTTGTCACACATTTGTTGCTGTCCTTGAATTTTCACTGAAACCAGACCCTCCTTCTCTTTACCCACAGAAGTGAAACCATGGCACTGTAGATCAGTGGTTCTCAAACGTTTTGACCCACAACCCCCACAAAGGAGTGGTTCAAAGCTTGCGACACGCATGCACAATCGCTGAACAAATGTAGCCTGTCATTTAAAGCCATAAACGGTGATGCATTTTCTAAATGCAACATACAGAAATAAACTGTTTTACACCTGCATTTTGAGCTGAAAGTCATTCATGTTAGCAGTCAATATCAACTAGGGATATCATGTCACTTCTCTGGAGTCCAGATAAAGCAAGATCATATGGTATGCAGAAGATGTTGCAGGATTGGATGGAAAGCATGATCTGTCCAGCCTTTTTCTTCCTCACAAATATCATAATTAATTTGGCAGATTGTTACATCTTCATTCCATAAATATTGAAGTCATTATGATGTTACAGCTATCTTAAGACATATAGCCAGTAGGCCTATATACTGAGTTATATAATTAACCCACCCAAACTAGATCTGAAATATGAAAATTCTCAATGAAATCGGCAGATAGCTTATTGTTCTGGCAAAGATGCGTCCTTAGCAGATTGCTAAACTGTATTTTATATGGATAATGTCAACGTAGGCTACTGTTTTTCCCAGGCAAAACCAGAGAAATCTTCTTCCAATGTTGCATTACTGTCACCAGTTGGACGGGGTATTGAATAAGAAACTAAAAAGACATTGCATGCAAGGGGGAAAATAACATCAAACAAAATACTGTCAACTAAGAAAACCCCGCCCACTTCTTCAATCACAGTCCACTCCAAAAATCATCCATACACCGGCTCAGGGGCCTGCGGTGGCGGAACATGAATACCCCAAAAACGTTCAGCGGCATTAACAATGATTCCAAGTTTCTTAGACTTCTTCTCCGCTTGTGGTGTACAGTTTACGACCATTGCAATAAATAATAGAGTCCACCTTTTTAACATGTAGCATTTCACTATCCCTCGGTTGATGAGAAACCTTCACTGGTCTACTACCATTGTTCCTTCCGCTCTTCTCACCGCCTCCAGATAGTAGACACTGGGCACTCATTACCCTTGCCACCTCATTGTCCTTCACCCTAACAGGGCACTCCAGGAATTCAGGGTCATGTTCACCTCCACAGTTACAGCATTTCACTTCATCCGGCATACGATACTTTTCCGTTCTGCACACACTTGACACATGACCACATTTTTTACATTTATGACACGGAAGGGGCTTGTGCAAAAGCTCTTATCTCATGAATCCTAACTTTATATGAGAAGGGAGAGACTTCATCAAAGAACAGTAGCGTGCATGAAGTGAACTGCATCTACCATACATGTCAGTCGACGTGCACCAACCACTCCATCGACATCTTCAGTGATATCCTCTGCCTTTATTTCTTGCACCACCCCAGAAATAACCCCGTTGATAGGCGCCTGGCTACAAAAATCCATACATGAAACATTCCACTCCGATATCTTTTTTTAGTCTTAAAACACACGGCTTCTGCTCTGCAGGCACACAACAAATCTAAATAAGACCACTTCTTGTGACTGTCACTGACTCAACACTTTCCTCCAACACATTCCATATTTTCCTCGAAGTTAAACGGATTTCCCAAGTAGCAATGATCCAAAACCCTCACTCCGACTAAAAACGAGTCTAGTGGTTTCGATTATCCACCACAGCTTTACTTCTTGTTTCCCTTTTTATTAGCCACTGTAACCCTCTCACTTTCTGTACTATTAGCTTCACCCGTCTCACTAGCAGTTTCATACAAATCCTCTAGTTTCCGCCATCTTTTCAACCCTAGCTCTCAGCCCCCTGTCGTTTTCTTCTCAACCGGAGAAAATGAAACAAGTGCTTTCTGGTCACTAATCTGCATATCTGCACCTGCCTTTTCTTGCCAATGCTGATGATTGGTCAACAGTAAAGACCTGCAACCTTTTTGGTTCTGATGCACAAATTAGATGTTTTTGAGACAAGAATTTGGTGCAATTCCGTAGGCCTATGTTAGTGACCAGATTGAATAGGCAAAGGTATAACTATAAAATACAAATGGTAGGCTATATGTAGCCTATGGAAAATAATAAAAAAAGGAACATGTTGTTTTTTCATTGTTTCTCACTCCTGGGGTTCACGATAGTATCAGTCTATGTTCCGTAGCTCTATGGTTCCCTGAGCTTTTGAAGGGAAGCTGCCACTGCGGATAGAGCCATAGTCAGAGCAATGACATTCCGCTCCACTGGTTACAGATAAAACCCTTGCAATAACGAAGTGGTTTGTTTACACAGACAGACACATCTCTTTCTGCTGTGTTAGGGGTGTTATACTTTCCCAACAATGCAATTTCTTTCTCATGCTATACATTGTTGTACATTAGTAGAGAGGCTCATTACCATTATAATGTCATGAGCTCATCATTTGGGGCACTGTCCCACTTCAGCAGAGTAGACCAGCATTGCATTTTTGCCAGGCTTATCGTTGCATTCATCTGACATGGCACAATGATTCATTGGCATTCTCTTCACAATTGGGATTCAATGCAACTACGGGCATTTCTTTAAATTAATTATGCCTAGTCTAGCCTATAAATTAGACTTAATTAAGCTGTTATTTTATAAGGCCTAGGCCTACATAAGTGCTTCACAAATAATTTAAAATATACTATATAAAGTAAAGGGTGTCGGGTTAGATTTCCAGAGATTTAACAGTTTTTTTTTTTTGTCTAGCTTTGCCTACTGAAACATATAAGCAATTTACAGGGACCTCAATGTCAAAGGTGATTCCCCTCTTTCTGAGGCTTGTGGCAAGGCTGTGCCATTTATTTATTATTTAATTTAGACCGCCTTAGACCGCTGCGCCACTAGGCGCTTTCTACGTTTGTTCTGTCAGAGGCACATTCTCAATATCTTCTCCATAGTCCCTGACAGTCCTGGCTGCATTAAGCAGATGCCAGTAGACATCCTCCAGCCAGTCAGCGCTATGACTGTGTTTGTTTGAGTTGTGGGGCCTGGCCGGTTATTTTCACTGAAACCTGATGAGGTCCCCTGTAGAGCTGGCTCTGGTCTTCACCCCCCTGCTGAGTGAAGATTGGGACCTAGGGTAAGGTAAACGGAGAGCCTCAGTGTGCAGCAGACCTTGGATGTTGTTACCTTAGAAGCATCTTTTGTGTATTTTTGTTGTGGCATTTTGCACCTGCGTTGTTTTTGTTCGTAGCTGCTTGGCGAAGAAATTTCCGCTCGGGATCAATAAAGTATCTATCTATCTAGCTGGGAGCTCGTTGCTAGGATACCTTTTGAAAACAAGCAAGTAGATCCTGGGAATGTGATTGGGTTTGGGTCTCCTTCAAATGAAGCCTTTCTCCCTTGTAGTGGTGGGTCTGAAATAACTCCTTTAATCCGTCTCATCAAAACTAAATTATTTCACAAATATATTTTTAAATTTTCACTTAAGCAATAATGCTTTAGAGGTCATGTGTTATGAAATCTTTATCATGACTGTGACATGGTATGATACAAATGTCATAACAGATGGACTTATTGATTTTATACTGCGAGTTACCAGCATTAAAAATCAAGATTATTTCCCAAACAATAAATTTTTCAACAAAATGTGATGCTGTATTCACTAACACTGGTGAATAGTCAAGTGTAATTTTAGGCGTTCTCTGGTCGTTTTGTTCTATTCGTATTGATTGCCATGTAAAGCAAAACTACCCAAGCACTGGTTGATAGTTTCACAACTTTGCAGGTTGCTATGGAAAGATGGCAAACTAGCTGCATTTCGTTTTACATGTTTGTCTATTGACATTTCTTTGTCTATATCCATAAAAATTATGCTGAATCATGATTTCGAATGACTGAGAAAGGCCTCCCGTCTGTCTCTTCCCGACTACCGACATGTTCATTATTGTGGGTAACAGTGGAGATCGAATTTCAATATTGCTACAGTGTTGCAAATGTCTGAGATAATGTCTAGATGCTTTTTACAGTGGATATCATGTTTATACGTTTCATGGCTGGGCAGATGAGACACTTGATCTGTAAAAGTAGGTAGCGTTGCTAAGTAGCAACGTAAACAATGGCACTTTTTATGAACGTGGCCATGTATGTTGTCTAGTATATCATGGGCTGGATAGACTCTAACAATGGGAATTCCAAACTACTCGTTGTATAATTAAGCAATAAGGCCCGAGGAGGTGTGTGTGTGTGTGTGTGTGTGTGTGTGTGTGTGTGTGTGTGTGTGTGTATATATAGCCAATATGGAGTGCCTGGATTCAGCCCTTAGCTGTGGTATATTGGCCATATACCACAAACCCCAGAGGTGCCTTATTGCTATTATAAACTGCTTACCAATGTAATTAGAAGAGTAAAAATTCTGTTTTTTGTCATACCCAGCATTCAGGTCTCGAACCACCCGGTTTATAATTTGTATTTGGCCTTTGGTTTTCAGTTCCACTGTCTGAAAGAAATTTAGATTTATTTGCTCAGGTGATAATCAAAATTGCACTAGAACTTTATCAGTTTATTTCTATATTTAAGGGTTGGAAAGTCTGGCCCTTAATCTAGAAACTGACACGAAACGAGCAATAAGATAAGGCATCATGAACTGTTCAACCTGAGCTATTGTCATGCATGGACCCAATGTAGACGGGCAGCAGTGGCTTGAGGTCATGATTTGAAATTCAGTTCTCGTGACATGGCTGCTACAGTCTCATCCCTCCTGTCGCTCCGGCAGCAGCCAGCTCCACCTCCAACCCAACATCCGCCCGCCCAGCCCCACTCAGTCACTCTGCCCGAAGCCACGTTTTGTCCTTGGAATATAAAGCAAGAACATGTAGAATTGGATTACATTCCAGGGATGCCGCTGCTGTGTCCTCCACAATGTCATTATGAGGACGACAGCCCATGAATATTCAGAGACCCAGGCAGAACTTAAATATTTTAACATGCCGGAGTCGTACAGGCCCCGCTTGGAGTGACGACTCTTGTTCCCTCGTCTGCCGTGCCCGGGAGTGTGAAACGACGCTGATCCCTAACCCGAACACACTCGCTAACCCCCTCCATTTTTAAAAATGTCATCCTTTAATTTTCGATTTGGAGAGCGAGGGGGCCATTAAGCCGTGCCAATTGCGTTCCATTACAGCCAGTGATCATGATTTAATAGTTGCTCTTGTTTTCAAGCCCTGTTTAAAGGCTGGCGGTGAGGCCACTATTCAGAGTTAATTCCTTATTCACAGGTACTGGGAGTAATAATTCCACCTGCCGCTGGGTCGGCTGCCAAAGCACTAGCCTACATGGAGAGTAGCTATTGGTAACCCTTCACTTGGGGGGGATGTTCCCCAATGCTGAAAGTGGGCCCTGAGTGGGAAAAAGTTTGGGAAGCCCTGGGCTAGCACATCGATGTTTTAATGAGGGCATAAAGTGAAGTGTCACAGATGTGAGTGGTAAAGATATAGGTGGGATTGGAAAAGGGTATTCAGGGTCGTATTCATTAGGAACCAAACGGACTGAAACGGGGAGGGTTTACCTTGGCTTGTCCAATACGAAACGTTGATTTTAGTTTTCCGTTGCAAAACGTTTGTTGCGTGCTTAATGATTAGATGTGCCTTGAAATGTTGGTGGATGTGCACTAGTGAATGGCATTTTCCTTCTCCCTCTGTCGTTCTCTGTGTGTTTAACCCATCAATAAAAACAAGGTCAGGGTGCTGCTGATTCTCCCCACTCCCATCAGTCATAACCAGGCCGGCAGTCTGTTAAGATGATAAACACCCCACCACATCCATCACTGGGCCACTCGATGTGCAGATACGCACAGCCCCGCAACGCCCTCCATCCCCTAATAAGGAATAATGGTCCCTGATGGATAAATGGCTAACTGTGACGGAAATTGAATTTTTCAAATTCAGCTCTTTGCTATTTATCACACATAGAAACTGCTCTGCTCCAGTAGATGAATGACTAGACTAAAGGACCCAAGGAGCTTTCTCATGCATGATGATGGAGTGAGGGATTTCTTTGCCAAATTTGGCCCATCTTTTGTTATCCACTTATCTCTTATTAAAGAAGGGTTATTTTCTTCAGGGGGAGCATGGATTTACGGCAGAAAATAGCTTAATTTTTGGCTGGCAGACAATTAGCGATGCATGGCCATACTTCTAATGCTTATCATAAAGAATGTAGCCAGCTACATTTTCTAATGTTTTGCGTTTCTTGCATTTTAATCTAATCTTGCATTTTAGTGAAGAAAAGTAGGCATACCGAGCAAATCACCGGAGAAAAGTAGCTGCTGCAGAAATTCCAATAAGCAGTATATTTCTTATGCGTTTTATATATTTATTTTCTGCGTGAACACAGAATTCTGCATTAATATATGCCTCTTGTTTTGTTACAAGCTTGATATAACTTACAAAGTAGGCATACGCAATGGATCTGAAACTTGGATGCACTATGCAGAAATCGGTCCCCCATTTCCTGTTTGCTAAAACTCTTAATAGTTAGCCTAATTTCAATTTATGTGACAAAACAAGCAACTATAGTGTAGAGAATCATTGTACCATCTAAACCGTTGTGAAAATATATTTTCCATAACCAAAAATATTAAATTTTCAGCTTTTTGATGCTGGTATACAAAACTGAAAGTTAAAGATGCAAAAATGAAACTTAAGCACGTGAAGTATAGAAATAACACACATAGAACAGATCTACCGCTTCTTAGACTTGCTTTCAATGAAATGTCAGATCTTCTAACTCACATTTCTATGTGAATTTGGTCAGGTCGGCCAATAAATTACATATTGCAGCTTTCTAATACATTCCATTAATGACTTGTGGAGTGAGACAAACACAAACCTTTACAAATTATTGTTGTTCAGTCTAATAAAATATGTAAAACATCAATACAACGCACAATGTACTTTATTCTGCCTAAGAGAAGTGCTTTTACAAGCAAACAGATCAATAAGGCCTCCAGCTGTCTGTCATTTTTAAACTCGTTGAGTTTGATCCTCTCTCAGGGAATGTTGCTCCTCTGACTGGATGAAATGTCTTCAGACGAGGAAAAGGATCAGGACTCGCTGCTTTGTACATGGTTACTTTTTAAACATACCTTCTGCCCAAAGGCTTTGCTGTTTTTTCCCTGATCGAGATTATGTGCCTCTTATGTAAACCATCTTTCTATTTTGTTTAACTCAGGTTATTCAGCTGATTAAGGACGTTCATGTGCATGATTCTAGTATTCTAAGCGAAGACCTGCCTCTTCCTTCGCTGTGCATGTTGGACCACCACAGTGTGATGATATACAATGTGACAGGCCTGGCTCCAGGGTTCTGCATCTGCAGGTGTTTGTATGCTGTTGGCTTCGTCCTACCTGCCAGCTACATCTTGACCAGGTCTCTCGTGCACACAAAAAAACATTTGATCTCAATGAGGCTAACCTGGAATAATTAAGGTGGAATGAAATAGGTTCTACAGAAAACACTACCTCCATCTATTCCCTGGCATACTCAAAGCAAGAATCCCTGCCATGCAGTCATTTGAGCTGAGTCCGTCTGCCTTGAGGCGATTGCAACAGCCACAATATTTCTATTGAGATGTCAGTTGTGTGTCCTATTGTTAACAAGTCCACACATTTTTCTTTTACAGCACATAGGCTATTAGAATATGATAATACTCTGTCTCTTCCAGCATTAAGCCCCCCACCCCCTCTCACTAAGAACATTAAAGTTAATCTTGAAAAATATTATGGCTCAGAAAATAAATAAGAAGCACAGGCAGAAGGTGGGGCTGGATTTAGCAGGGGAGGGGGAGTTCAAGCAGCTGTTGGAGAAGCCATTTTTAGCGCCTTTATCTCCATTGAGAAACATTACGCATTGTCGACTGCCAGCACACACTGGGGGAAAAGGCAAACATGCACAGACTGTAGCCTGAACTACTACCTTGATTTAAAGCTCCCCCTCTGCTCTTATCCTCTGGTGTTGGTATTCAAGTCCTTCCTTGTCTAGAGTTAAATCAAGGCATATTATAATTGCGTGCATACCAGGATTTCTGTTAGCTGGTAATAGCTGGCTTTTGGCTGATTTTTAAAAAAATAATAAATAAATTGAAAAGCCTAAAGAAAATTGTCCCCAGCCATTTGTTCAGGAGAAGAAAAAATCCCATTGCGAAATAATGCTTTTTAGCCTAATTAATTGATGGAAATACCAGTCGATGTAAATACATTTAACTGGTCATACTTATCGGTGTATAGGTTCATTTGCATAATTATGTAGAATTAATTTGGCACGTGTACAGTATATTCGTTATGTATGTTATTTATCACATGCATACAGAGCCTTTGAGCGGAAAATCTGTCAGACGACGTGAGAGCAGTTGCTACTAGGGTTGAACATTTTGGGAAACTTGCCATGGAAAGTAATGGGAATATTTGGGAATTAACGGAAAATATATGTATATTAATACTGTTTAAATGTAGATGTTTTTTGCATTAGATATATTTACCATAGCATATGGAGACAGAAACATTAAGATTTTACCTTATCATAAGTAGACATAATTGCAAATGATTAAATTTCTTCCAATAGAAAAAAAACAATTTAGTTACGAATTTAACTTTAATTAAATGAGCTAACACTTCACATTGGATGATTTCACTGAACAACAAAAGAAAGGGAATATTGAATGATCCATCGCATCTCCCAAAAACATTGTCTGTAAAATGATAGTCTAGAAACTAAAGCTTTGGTTGTCTTCCTCTCATGCTTCCATGTCTTCTCCCTGGACCTCCTCAATGTCCACCTCTTGAACATCAGGCTCTGAGGCCTCATCTTCACTGTCACTTTCCAACCTTGTTGAGCATGGCTCGTTGTCAGGCTCAAAAAGCCTCAAATTTGCCCGGATGGCCACCAAATTTTGTTGGGTGCTTTGGGGGGTGTGTGTGTGTGTGTTCCCAAACAAAGACCAGTTGCGCTCTGAGGTGACTGATGTTGGTGGGATTTGGAGGATGATGGAGGCAACCGGGGAAAGAGCCTAAGATCCACAAAGTCCCTTTCACCAGGTGGCTGATGAGATATGTTGGCACGACTGCCATATTGCATCACCATCCCAAAGCCCTTGCTTGGAAGTGTCCTTCGCCAGACTGCCAAGAACCTTGCCCTCATCCAGACCATAGGCCTTGTTGATCTCTGCACCAGACAGGATGCTCTTGCCAGCATACTTGGAGTCCAATATGTATGCTGCGGCGTGTATGGGCTTCAGGCAGAAGTCTAAATGCTTTTTGATGTATTTCAGAACTGCAGTTTCCTCTGCTTGGAGCAACTGTGAAGTGGTCAAAGCAGTATGGATTTCTTGTCTTACATTTGCAAGCGGAGTCTAAACATCAGACAGGATAGCACTGTCTGCCTCAATCCGTGCAATGGCTACTGCTATAGGTTTCAGGAGTTTCAGGCTGCTTACCACTCTCTCCCAAAATGCATCATCCAGGAGGATCCTCTTGATGGGGCTGTCCATATCGGCTGACTGTTATATGGACATTTCTTGGAGAGACTCCTTCCCCTCCAGGAGATTGTCAGACATTATGACAACACCATCCCGATGGGTGTTTCTGAGCAGCTTTAATGTGGTGCTCTTATTCTTCTCACTTTGCTTGCTGAGGTAGATTGCTGCTATAACTTGATGACCCTTGATACCTAACCATTGTTTTCAGTGCCATGATGTCCTTGAGGAGCAGATTCAATTCATGAGCAGCACAGCCAATGGGTGTGATGTGAGCAGCATTGTCTGTCACCAGTGCAAATACCTTCTGTGGCCCAAGGTCATTGACTGCCTTCAGCTAATCTGCATTGTAGAGACCGGTGTGTTTGTTGTCCCTTGTGTCTGTGCTCTTGTAGAATACTGGTTGAGGGGTGGAGATAATGTATTTAATTATTCCTTGCCCACGAACATTCTTCCACCCATCAGAGATAATTGCAATACAGTCTGCTTTCTCTATGAATTGCTTGACCTTCACTTGAACTCTCTTGAACTGCATCCAGCAAATTAGTAGATTAAGCATGTCTGGTTGGAGGGGTGTATGCTGGGCAAAGAACATTCAGAGATCGCTTCCAATGCACATTGTCCGTGAGCATCAGAGGTGAACCAGTTGCATACACAGCTCGAGCAAGACATTCATCAGCATTTCTCTGACTACGTTCCTCCATTGAGTCAAAAAAACTTCTGATTCCAGGAGGACCATGAGCTGTGGTATCTGATGTGTCTGATTCATCATTTTCACCTCAAATAGAAGTAGAGGGACTTTTGTCAGAGGTTGCTTGTTGTGAGCGCTGAGGGAACTTTATGCACTTGGCCAGATGATTCTGCATCTTCGTTGCATTCTTCACATATGATTTGTCACAGTATTGCAAATGTTCACAGCTTTTCCTTTTACAATAGTTGCAGTGAAATGTCTTCACACATCAGATAGTGCCTGTGGCATTTTGCTGTAAAGATTAGAAAAACAATTGTAAAAACAAATACAATTCCATGTACAGATAAATAGTTAAGCAGTTAGATTAAACAACTCCTTTTTAAGATAAATGTTTTCAAATGAAACATGTATGGAAACAGGTGAATTAACACTCAGTTGGCAGGCTCAAGCAAGCTAAAACCAACATGGTAGCAAAAACTAGCAGAAATTGTTAAGTTAGAAATGATTTAAACACATTTATTAGTTAACAAAAAATCATGTATGTCATATAAAATATATTCACACCATCCAGTATTGTAATCAAAACCCAGAAAGCATGTGGCCCTTGGATCAGATTGTGTAGTATTGTGTGTTCAATAGCATCTCATTAGTGTGCAAGATCTTGAGAATCAGCTGTACATGTGATGAAAGAGTGCACTGCACATGTGATTGAAGAATGCACTGTGCAATTCCATTGAATTGGGGATAGTTTAACCAAAATATGCCACAAGACCTAGAATTGACTTATGTGTATCCTACAAAAAAGGTTCACTGTTATAAGCTTACTTTTATGATGAATTTAAAAGAAATTCACCAAATTCCCGGACTTAACTTCCCATGGAACATTTTCGGAAGAATTTCCGACCCTTTGCAACCCTAGCTGCTACAGCATCTCAAACAGCAAATGCATACTTAATGGAAGGCAGGCTTTATCAGTTTGTCACACACAACTTTGCAATGAGCTGGAGGCAGTATGCATTTTTAAAAGCTGCATTTTTAAAGCTGAACGTTGTACTACGTACTATGAGGCATGTCATACCTTGCTTCAAAGTAGCCTAGACAAAATGAGACACTACTATTTTATACCAACTTTCTTTCATTGTCTAGTAGCCGAAAGCACTATATTTGTGTGTGTGTATGTATATGTGTATATATAAAACAATCAAATGCCGACAATGTTACCTCCCAAGAGAATTCTCTTCGGTTAGTCACAGCCGTGTATATTCCCCCTCAAGACGATACCACGACGGCCCTCAAAGAACTACACTGGACTTTATGCAAACTGGAAACCACATCCTGACGCCACATTTATTGTAGTTGGGTATTTTAACAAAGCGAGTGACTGAGTTCGTCAGGAAGTGTATAGGAGATGTTGTACCCACTGTGACTACTAAAACCTACCCAAACCAGAAACTGTGGATAGATGGCAGCATTAGTGCAAAATTGAAAGCGCGAAACCCTGCCATTTAACCATGGCAAGGAGACTGGGAACATGACTGAATACAAACTGTGTAGTTATTCCCTCCGTAAGGCAAACGGGTAAAATGTCAGTACAGAGACATATGTGGCAGAGTCTACAGACAATCACGGACTACAAAGGGAAAACCAGCCACGTTGCGGACACGTCTTGCTCCCAAACAAGCTAAACACTTTCTTCGCCCGCTATGAGAATAACACAGTGCCACCGACGTGGCCCGCTACCAAGGACTGTGGGCTCTCCTTCTCCATGGCCAACATGAGTAAGACATTTAACCGTGTTAACCCTCTCAAGTGTGCCAGCCCAGGCAGCATCCCTAGCCGCGTCCTCAGCATGCGTAGACCAGCTGGCTTGAATGTTTACGGACATATTCAATCTCTCCCTATCCCAGTCTGCTGTCCCCACTTGCTTCAAGATGTCCACCATTGTTCCTTTACCCAAGAAAGCGAAGGTAACTGAACTATCGCCCCATAGCACTCACTTTTTTCATCATGAAGTGCATTGAGAGGCTAGTTAAGGATCATATCACCTCCACTTTGCTGATCCTCAACACAGGGACCCCACAAGGGTGCGTGCTCAGCCCCCTCCTGTTCACCCAAGCACACCTCCAACTCAATCATCAAGCTTGCAGACGAAACAACAGTAGTAGGCCTGATTACGAACAATGACGAGACAGCCTACAGGGAGGAGGTGAGGGCCATGGGAGAGTGGTGCCAGGAAAATATCCATTCACTCAACGTCAACAAAACAAAGGACCTGATTGTGGATTTAAGGAAACAGCATAGGGAGTACGCCCCTATCCACATCGACGGGGCCACAGTCGAGAAGGTGGAAAGCTTCAAGTTCTTCTGCGTACATACAGTTGAAGTCAGAAGTTTACATGCATCTTAGCAAAAACATTTAAACTCCGTTTTCTTTTTACAATTCCTGACATTTAATCTTTGTAAAAATTGTCAGTTAGGATCTCCACTTTATTTTAACAATGTGAAATGTCAGAATAATAGTTTTATTTCTTTCATCGCATTCCCAGCGGGTCAGAAGTTTACATACACTCAATTAGTATTTGGTAGAATTGCCTTTAAAATGTTTAACTTGGGTCAAACGTTTCGGGTAGCCTTCCACAAGCATCCCACAATAAGTTGGGTGAATTTTGGCCCATTCCTCCTGACAGAACTGGTGTAACTGAGTCAGGTTTGTAGGCCTCCTTGCTCGCACACGCTCCAGGACACCTACAGCACCCTATGTCACAGGTTGGCCAAAAAGATAATCATGGACATCAACTACACGAGCCACGGCCTGTTCACCATGTTATCATCCAGAAGGCAAGGTCAGTACAGGTGCATCAATGCTGGGACTGAAAAACAGCTTCTGTCTCAAGGCCATCAGACTGAATAGCCATCACTAGCCGGCTTCCACCCGGTTATGCAACCCTAAACCTAGAGGCTGCTGCCCTATATTTTTTATTTTTATTTAACCTTTATATAACTAGGCAAGTCAGTTAAGAACAAATTCTTATTTACAATGACTGCCTAGTAACAATGTGTTGACTGGCCACTTTAATAGTGTTTACATACTGCTTTACTCCTCTTATATACTGTATTCTACTGTATTTTAGTCAATGCCACTCCGACATTGCTTGTCCTAATATTTGTATATTTCCTTTCCATTCTCTTACTTATAGATTTGTGTGTGTTGTGAATTGTTAGATATTACTGCACTGTTGGATTCCAGAGAAACAAAAATTTCGCTACACCAGCAATAACTGCTAACTGTGTATGTGACCAATAAAATTTGATTTGATTTGTTTTCCCACTAGTTGCATTATGGAACTAATGTTTGCGCGTATCCTATTGCCTTGTGAGCATTGCTGCGCTTATAATGTTAAGATATAATGGTTTTCAACATTATAAGCTAAAGCTTTTTAATGTTTTTATAGAGCCTAGGCCTACGAATTGTATGTATTTGTGTTGTATTGTCTACTGGTTTTATGCATCTATAGTCCCACAATTGCCACAGTCTGTTTGAAATAGGCTTTCTTTCTCGACAAGTTTACCAATCGAATACGTTTCTACTGTGGTGATAGACACAGGCTAGTGATTTTGCTGTTCGTTACTTGTGTTGTTGTCTGAGGAAAAGTAAATGTGGACAGATATTCTAACATCAAAGTGTGCATCAGAATTAGGTAAAAAGGACTGCACATCTTTGCATCCTCGACTTGCATGTTCTGTTAATATGAATTACCAGAATCTAAACGTCATTTTGAGCAAGGTGGGTGGACTTGCTAATTGGGATACGCACCCAATTCATATGGGTTTGGTACATTTATGAAATGTCCTGTAAAAAAAATTTAAATGCTGCCTGTCAAATGTCCAGCTCCACATGGTGTATAGATACGGAAATGACACCTGTGTGCACGGAAAAGTGATTTGTTTTCCCAAGATGACTATTAATATGCACACATTTATTTGAACACTCCACGAGTATGGTCGAGTTCTCTTTAGCTGTGACTGTACAAAGCTGGGTAACACTATCATGAAATGTTACAGTATAACATTTTAAGACCTAATATGTTGTTATTTGGGACTATAAATATATCAGGAGCGCTTTCATGTTCTGTTGTCAAAGATTTTAATTTCTGATTTCCTTAAATTCAAGGGAGGTTTGCTTTGGAGCGACAGAGCGAGCATTAAAGTACAAAGCCATGGTATAAATGTTTAATCACTTATATTTTTTATTTTTATTTATTTAACTGGGCAAGTCAGTTAAGAATAAATTATTATTTACAATGACTGCCTACCTACAGGGTCAGCCCCTGGAGCAAATGAGGGTTAAGTGCCTTGCTTAAGGACACATGGACAGGTTTTTCACCTTGTCGGCTAGGGTATTCGAACCAGCGACCTTTTCGGTTACTGACCCAACGCTCTAACCGCTAGGCTACCTGCCGCTTAATGGGTCTTCAGTGCATTTTAAATTATTTTCATTACCATTTCACTGACTATGCCAACATCCAACACATCAAGGTGCTTAAAAACAGTCACAATCTGCCACCACCACCTGCCTGCTCTCTGTCCTTAACCTTGAAGAGCAGGGCTCTTCTGCTGTCACACATTTTATGTGGGCGGGTATGTAATACCGGGACATCTGCTTGTGTCCACTGTGGTGAAAGCTAGGTGCCTGAACCACAGCAAGGTCCGTTCAAAAGGCCGCATCAGACACTCATTTAATTACTGTAGTGCATCTCACAGACACCGGCCACCATGTGTGGATTTCAGCAGGTCATCCAGGTCAGTCACCTGACAGGTTGGGTTCTGGTGGTCAGGAGGAGGAACAGTTGTATGGTATACTGTATATTAGTACTGTATGACCTTAATCACATGCATGTGCTCTACTTTTATACCATGATGATAATATATTCCACTTTGCAGACACTTTTATCCAAAGCGACTACCTGTACAGTAAGTGCATACATATTTAGTATATGTGTATGTGACAACTATGGGAATTAGACTTTCCACCTTGGCGTTGGTAGCGCCACACTCTTACCAACTTAGCCACAATGTAATATGAAGTCGCACGGGTGACTGGGTGGTCTGCTGATATGTACGGTATGTAGTAGGCTCCTTTAGGAATCAGCTGTTAAGTCTCTTAATGGAGCTTGACCTTTTCCAAATTTTCACAGCCTTATTCTAAAATTGATTAAATAAAAAAAAGTCCTCATTAATCTACACACAATACCCCATAATGACAAAGCGAAAACAGGTTTTAAAAAAGTATATCTATTACAAATAGAAAAAGAGACTTTAGCATTGACTCTTTGGTATGAGACTCGAAATTGAGCTCAGGTGCATCCTGTTTCTATTGATCATCATTGATGTTTATACAACTTGATTGGAGTAAATTCAATTGATTGCACATGCTTGGAAAGGCACACGCCTGTCTATTACAGTTGACACTGCATGTCAGAGCAAAAACCAAGCCATGAGGCCGAAGGAATTGTCCGTAGACCTCAGTGACAAGGTTGTTTTGATGCACAGATCTGAGGAAGGGTACAAAAAAATGTCTGCAGAATTGAAGGTTCCCAAGAATACAGTGGCTTGCATCATTCTTAAATGGAAGAACCACCAAGACTTCCTAGAGCTGGCTGCCTGGCCAAAATGTGCAATCTGGGGAAAAGGGCCTTGGTCAGGGAGGTGACCCAAGAACCCAATGGTCATGCTGACAGAGCTGTGGAGATGGGAGAACCTTCCAGAAGGACAACCATCTCTGCAGCACTCTACCAATCAGGCCTTTACGGAAGCCACTTCTCAGTAAAAGGCACATGACAGCCCGCTTGGAGTTTGCCAAAAGGCACCTAAGGGACTCTAAGACCATGAGAAACAAGGTCTTAGACAATAAATAGGCCATAGTGGCAGACTAATTACAATGTAGCATTAACACTGGAGTGATAGATGATGATGTGCAAATAGAGATACTGGGGTGCAGATGAGAAAAAAATTACAAAATGGGGATGAGGTAGTTGGGTGGGCTATTTACAGATGGGCTGTGTACAGGTGTAGTGATCGGTAAGCTGCTCTGACAGCTGATGCTTAAAGTTATTGAGGGAGATGGTAGTCTCCAACAATGATTTTTGCAATTCGCTCCAGTCATTTGGCAGCAGAGAACTGGAAGGAATGGCTGCAAAAGGAGGTGTTGGCTTTGGGGATGACCAGTGAAATATACCTGCTGGAGCGCATGATTCGGGTGGGTGTTGCTATGGTGACCAGTGAGCTGAGGTAAGGCAGGGATTTACCTAGCAAAGACTTATAGATGACCTGATGCCAGTGGGTTTGGCTATGAATATGTAGTGAGGGCCAGCCAACGAGAGCATACAGGTAGCAGTGGTGGGTATATGGGGCTTTGGTAACAAAACGGATGGCACTGTGATAGACTACATCCAATTTGCTGAGTAGAGTGTTGGAGGCTATTTTGTAAATGACATCGCCAAAGTCAAGGATCTGTAGGATAGTCATTTTTTACGAGGGCATGTTTGGCAGCATGAGTGAAGGAGGCTTTGTTGCGAAATAGGAAGCCGATTCTAGATTTAATTTTGGATTGGAGATGCTTAATGTGAGTCTGGAAGGAGTTTACAGTCTAACCAGACACCTAGGTATTTGTAGGTGTCCGCAAGTCAGACCCGTCGAGAGTAGTGATGCAAGTCCGGCAGGCGGGTGCGGGCAGTGTTCGATTTAAGAGCATGCATTTAGTTTTACTAGCATTTTAAGAGCAGTTGTAGGCCACGGAAGGAGTGTTGTATGGCATTGAAGCTCGTTTGGAGGTTTGTTAAGACCGTGTCCAAAGAAGGGACAGATATATACAGGATGGTGTCGTCTGCGTAGAGGTGGATCAGAGAGTCACCTGCCGCAAGAGTGACATCATTGATATATACAGAGAATAGAGTCAACCCAAGAATTGAACCCTGTGGCACCCCCATAGACTGCCAGAGGTTCGGACAAAAGGCCCTCCGATTTAACACATTGAACTCTATCTGAGAAGTAGTTGGTGAACCAGGCGAGGCAGTCATTTGAGAAACCAAGGCTATTGAGTCTGCCGATAAGAATGCAGTGATTGACAGAGTCGAAACCCTTGGCCAGGTCGCACAGTACTGTCTTTTATCGATGGCGGTTATGATATCGTTTAGGACATTGAGCGTGTCGGACAGCGCAGACGGACAGCGCAGGAGTGGCTTTGGGAGAAGTCCTTGAGTGGCCCAGCAAGAGCCCGGACTTGAAACCGATCTAACATCTCTGGAGAGAACTGAAAATAGCTGTGCAGTGATGCTCCCCATCCAACCTGACCAAGCTTGAGAGGATCTGCAGAGAAGAATGGGAGAAACACCCCACGTACTAGTGTGCCAAGGTTGTAGCGTCATACCCAAGAATACTAGAGGCTGTAATCGCTGCCAAAGGTGCTTCAACAAAGTACTGAGCAAAGGGTCTGAATACTTATGTAAACGTGATATTGCCATTTTATTTTTTGCAAAATATTCTAACCTGTTTTTGCTTGGACATTATGCGGTATTGTGTGTAGATTGATGGGGGAAAAACAACATTTAATCAATTTTAGAATAAGGCTCTAACAAAATATGTCTGTGGCTCTTTCTGAGTGTCTAATCATTGCAGTGACTCGTCACACTGGCCCAAATGACACCCGCTTCTCTTTTTTGAGGTGTTGGACACTACAGTTAAAAACAACAGGAAGGTGTTTATGGGCTACTGGAGCTATTCAAAAGGAATTGCTGGACTTGGCTACAGGAGCAGTTCTTACAAAACAACAATTAGATGGATTTGTGCTCTGTCAAAACAAGCTCTATTGCGGTTGGAAACATCTGAGTCTGAAGTTAAGACATTTTATCAGGTAGAAAAAAGATTCTCTTGGATGTCCAAACTCAATGTGTGAATTAGCCTGAGGAATTATTCTTAGTAGTTGAAGTCAGAACAGAAGTTTGTAAATATTCCAAAATGCTAGAGACCAAATGTTCACTTCCATCTAAACAAAAATAAAAAAACATTTTATATTTATCACAACACTGTTTATTACGGTAACATGCCCAACAATGAACAATGAGTACCTGACACATATTCCAGTGTATCACGTCTTACACGCATGTTACATTTCTCTATATTGTCCAGGGTCATGAGTTACATTTTGTATATCAATGTTTTGACATAACATTGATTAAACAGCTTATGTTTGCTACATTCTGTAGCTACATGCTCTCATCTCATACAGTTATATAATAGCCTAGTATGTTTATGCTCCTTTCCCAGCAGACAACTGGCTTAGTTCTATCTTTATAAAATCCTCTGTCTGTTTTCTAAGTTTATATCACTTTCCCTGGGATTATGTGCTTGCCAGACTGACCCAGGGTGCTCTATAATCAGTGTAGTGTTGTCTATCTGTTGGACCACTCACGGCTTAGCCCTTTTAGATGTCATTAGACTTGGAGTTACCAGATTGTCTGGGACGTGGAGTGTTGTGCTGTGTGCACGGAAAGTTAAAGTGACACACTCACACCTGGCTGCTAGATTTCTTCTTTCAAGAAAAGGCATAAATTGAGGCATAAAACTTCAAGGTTGATAGCCGCACTGACCTAGCAAGTTCTGTTTCTTTTGTGGCAACCTAAGTGTAGTTACTTCGCACAATGGAGGTTTTTGTTTTGCCTTTGGCCGTGTGCTACAACCAAATGAAGTGGGTAGCCATGTCTGTCTGAGCCTTGATTGATAAGTGGTAGGCTTACATTGTTGAGTTGTGTTGAACACTAACTGCCCTGCGTATTTGACAACATTTGGCTAGGAGTAATTCAAGTCATGGCGGTGGTATTTTTTTGTGTAATATTTCGCTGTGAAAGGTCAGGCTTGTTTTTCTTGTCTGTCTTGGATACTGCAGCTTTGTCACGCTTGGCTTAGCCTATCCCTGTCCATAGGTATGTAGTCATGGTTTGACCAGGTATAAGGCAATGTTCTGGACTAGAGGAATTTAATCCAGAACTGCTGTGAGGGCTGTGTCATATGTGACACCTGTTCACCTCCTAGAGAATATTGTAGCCTTTATCACTGTAACCTTTATTTCAAAACTATTGTCAGCTGAAGATGCCATCACATTACAGGATGTTAAAAGTGAGTTGCACAGTGGATGCAGATTTTACAAAGTATCTTGTGCAGAAACTCATGCCCAGACAGTGTTGCACTTTCAAATGTATCAGAAGTTTGGGGCCTTGGGTGCTTTTCCTTTTCCTCTTCCCTCCATCCACTAGTGTCAGTTCTGCTTTGCTATGATAAATCACAGAATAGCATTGCTTTAGCTCCTCATTTCAGAGGCAATTCAAAGCTAATTTCATGCTCTGGAGTCCATTTGAAATGTCTACTGTACGTCAATTCACACTATTACTTTCTGTGTGTTTGTCATGAAATATGTTGCATCTGCGGCTAAAGGGTAATGGCCAGCCTTTAACAGGCTTTCCACAGGCCCTTTGAGCCACTGAGATTGGGCCTGCTGACTCTATAAGGGTTGTCAAGACTGTTATCAAGACCACGTAACCATTCACTGGTCATACTCCTGTGCTCCCTTCAGGCTCTGGGTTCTGCGGTCTTAAGGGGTTTACAGCATTTAACTCTGCCGTTCAGACTCTCTCCCGGCTCCTCTTTATATCAGTCTGACAAGTCTCATCTCACACAGAAATGCTGTAATATAACGCAACACCAAGAATAAATACCTCCTTCAAGACTAAAGATAGTCATGGCAGAATCGTGGAGGGAGGGTAAAGCGGGTCAATCTTTTGCAATATCGTCTTTTTGTGCGAGATTGCTTAACTTAAGATCTAGCTTTTGATTTCTTTCTCTATTCCCGATCACTCCGTGTCACTCACTTATTGAATAGTCCAGGCAAGGAGTAGAAGGGGTGGGGGGTGGTCCATACTGGCCTTCTCATCATGTTCAGACTGACAATGAGAACTGGGGGAGGGATAAATATACCCAGTGGTCTCGGCTTCGCTGTAATAGTAACTGACACTCTGCAGCTCTACCTAACAGGCCTGAACACTGTTTTTAGTTTTGTCCACCTGGCTGGCTGCTGCCTTTGAGTCCTCCGAGTGGGGATACTATAGTACTCAACAGGTGACTTGGGGTTTCCCCGCCTCAGAAGAGAGAGAAAAGGGAGAGGGGTCTGTTAGTCCAGGTCCACAAAGCAAAGCTTTCTCCCTGATGGAGAGAGACTGGGGGAGCCGGGATGAGTGGGCTTTGAAATGGAGCCAGGGCCATGTTGAACTGATATTTATATTTTGTGGTTATAAAGTACTTTATCAATACACCTTTTGTTTAAGTCCCCAAGGCCACATCATTAGAAAGACTATCATTTTAGATGTAATTGTGTAGGCCCATGTGTTGCCCATGCCAGTAATGGACTACCTACCTAGACTGCATCACATGGACACACACACACACACACACACACACACACACACACACACACACACACACATTCATGATGATGTGTATTTTGTCTAAATCTGTCCAGAGGACCACCATGCAACAACCTGGGGTGTGGACCTATATTTAGACCAGAACCTGGGAGGAAGCATGAGCAAGACAGACTCATCATCGACTGCTCCTAGGCAAACTAGCTGACAGTAATGCACGCTCCTGTGCTGTGTAAAAATAGGTTACTGTGCAAAATATGCATAGAATACATGCATGAAAGGGGAGATTCTCACAAACAATGTTATTCTCCGTTTTGCTCTAGGACCCACACTGCACCCGTCTGAATGTAACCGGTACCGGTAAAAAAAAAAATACTTCCACCCAAAAAAGTATATATTATAGAGGATATATATATTATTATTATTAGTGTGTGTGCCACTCAAGGACTTCTCCCAAAGCCACTCCTGCGCTGTCCGTCTGCGCTGTCCGACACGCTCAAGGTCTTAAACGATATCATAACCGCCATCGATAAAAGACAGTACTGTGCGACCTGGCCAAGGCTTTCGACTCTGTCAATCACTGCATTCTTATCGGCAGACTCAATAGCCTTGGTTTCTCAAATGACTGCCTTGCCTGGTTCACCAACTACTTCTCAGATAATGTTCAATGTGTTAAATCGGAGGGCCTGTTGTCCGGACCTCTCGCAGTCTCTATGGGGGTTCCACAGGGTTCAATTCTTGGGTCGACTCTATTCTCTGTATATATCAATGATGTCGCTCTTGCTGCAGGTGACCCTCTCCACCTCTACGCAGACGACACAATCCTGTATACATCTGGCCCTTCTTTGGACACTGTCTTAACAAACCTCCAAACGAGCTTCAATGCCATACAACACTCCTTCCGTGGCCTACAACTGCTCTTAAAATGCTAGTAAAACTAAATGCATGCTCTTAAATCGAACCCAACTTATTGTGGGAAACTTGTGGAAGGCTACCCGAAACGTTTGACCCAAGTAAAACAATTTAAAGGCAATGCTACCAAATACTTGTTGAGTGTATGTAAACATCTGACCCACTGGGAATGTGATTAAAGAAATACAAGCTGAAATAAATCACTCTGCTATTATTCTGACATTTCACATTGTTAAAATAAAGTGGTGATCCTAACTGACCTAAGAGAGGGAATTATTACTAGGATTAAATTAAAACTGAGTATAAATGTATTTGGCTAAGGTGTATGTAAACCCCTGACTTCACACACACACACACACACACACACAGGGTTTGTTTAGCTGCCCTTCAATTGTCACCATCATCATAAGAGTCCCTATGGATGGTCTACTGGCATGACAATGACACTTTTGACAACTGTAAAAATAAATTTAGTGCATATATACAGTGGGGAGAACAAGTATTTGATACACTGCCGATTTTGCAGGTTTTCCCACTTACAAAGCATGTAGAAGTCTGTAATTTTTATCATAGGTACTCTTCAACTGTGAGTGACGGAATCTAAAACAAAAATCCAGAAAATCCCATTTTTTTGGCCCATTCCTCCTGACAGAACTGGTGTAACTGAGTCAGGTTTGTAGGCCTCCTTGCTCGCACACACTTTTTCAGATCTGCCCACACATTTTCTCTAGGATTGAAGTCAGGGCTTTGATGGCCACTCCAATACCTTGACTTTGTTGTCCTTAAGCCATTTTGCCACAACTTTGGAAGTATGCTTGGGGTCATTGTCCATTTGGAAGACCCATTTGCGACCAAGCTTTAACTTCCTGACTGATGTCTTGATGTTGCTTCAATATATCCACAATTTTCCTTCCTCATGCCGCCATCTATTTTGTGAAGTGCACCAGTCCCTCCTGCAGCAAATTACCCCGACAACATGATGCTGCCACCACCTTGCTTCACAGTTGGGATGGTGTTCTTCGGCTTGCAAGCCTCCCCATTTTTCCTCCAAACATAACGATGGGCGTCTTGGCCTAACAGTTCTATTTTTGTTCCATCAGACCAGAAAGTACAATCTTTGTCCCCATGTGCAGTTGCAAACCGTAGTCTGGCTTTTTTTATGGCGGTTTTGGAGCAGTGTCTTCCTTGCTGTGCTGCCTTTTAGGTTATTTCGATATAGGACTCGTTTTATTGTGGATATAGACACTTTGGTGCCTGTTTCCTCCAGCATCTTCACAGGGTCCTTTGCTGTTGTTCTGGGATTGAGTTGCACTTTTCGTACCAAAGTACGTTAATCTCTAGAAGAACGCATTTCCTTCCTGAGCGGTTTGGCGGCTGCAGCAGAGGTATTTCTGGGTCTTCCATTCCTGTGGCGATCCTCATGAAGCTGGTTGAGAGAATGCCAAGAGTGTGCAAAGCTTTCATCAAGGCAAAGGTGACTATTTGAAGAATCTCAAATATAAAATACATTTTGATTTGTTTAACACTTTTTTTTGGTTACATGATTCCATATGTGTTATGTCATAGTTTTGATGTCTTCACTTTTATTCTACAATGTCAAAAATTGTGCATATAAAGAAACCCTTGAATGAGTAATATTCTGTAATATAATGTTCCAAACTTTTGGCCGTGTGTATATTTGATTTATTTCCTGAGTTCTTATTTTTGACTGACACTTCAAAACCTTGTTTCTTATGATTTACTTTTTGCCATTTATGAATGTGTTCTTCAATGTGTTTCTACGGGCTTTAGTAGTAAAGGCCAAAATCAATATTTTATAAAATTATGCTTTTTTTATATATCTAAAGGGGTTCTAAAATTCAAAACCTATTAGCTAAATGATCCATAGGATGACCATCTTACAACTATTCCATATGTCATCTTATCCCCCCCAATGTCTTACTCTAAAGAATGAATAGCTTAATCTGCATGAAATATGTGTGTCTGAATGTGAAACACATGTTATTTCTGTTGCCCTAAATCCTATAACAAATTTAAACAATTTAGTTTTGTCCTGGAAAACTGACATTTCCATAGAAACGTCTCTTCTCTTACGTTAGGGAGTATCCCAGTTCCCTAGTACTCGAGGGAACCATTTGTACTTAATACATCAAAAGTCTTTGCAGAAGCTACCTCTGTACTGTCTGCACATAGCCTAGGCCTCCCACACGTTGAGTGTTTGACTTCCTCATAACTCCGGGCTTAAGTCAAACTGTAGGGTCTTAGTGGACATGTGACCTGAAAGTCCTGTCTGTAAATTTGGGTCATCTAGACACAAACTGGGCCATACCGGCAGTGTTTATCATGTCAGGTATTTGTGCCTGGCGTACAAGGAAGAAACTGATCTCAAACTTGAACAATTGCTTTTTTGCTGCTTTGTCTATCAGAGCAGATAGTACATTAGTTTGGCTCAACTCAGACATGGCTGCCCTGTGTCTGAGCCCTTTTTCAGGCCAGCCAGCCTGTCGGTCTGTCCACTTTTTACTAATGAGTTTGAGAATCAGGCTTGTTAGGAGTTCTAGCGAGGAGTCTTAATCCTTAATTGAGCCCTGCGTTTCAAGGGAGAATATTCTGGTATGATATTCACGCTTCTGGTGTGCCGCCTCCCTCGTCCTCCGACATCATTATGGTCGTGAGAACAGATTTTCACTGCATTCCACTTTCAAATTAACCCACAGACAACACACAACTTTCAAAGAAAGGTCCACTTACCCTATTCCTCTAAATTTAAGCTATTGTTGAGCTGTTATGACGTGCGTCGTGGGTTGGCAACTAGATTCAGCCATAGGCTGATTTTTGTCAGAGCTGATGATCCTGGGGCCGGAACATAATTGTAATTGATAGTACACTACAAATTGACGTGAAGTCCAAAAAGAGATTTGTATTTGAAGATGATGATAATAATAATATATATATACAGTAAGAGTCAAAAGTTTGGACATCTACTCATTCCAGGGTTTTTCTTTATTTGTCATATTTTCTACATTGTAGAATAATAGTGAAGACAAACTATGGAACAACACATGGAATCATGTAGAAACCAAAAAGTGGTTTAACAAATTATATTTGAGTTTCTTTGAAGTAGCCACCCTTTGCCTTTATGACAGCTTTGCACACTTGGCATTCTCTCAACCAGCTTCACTTGGAATGCTTTTCCAACAGTCTTGAAGGAGTTCCCACATATGCTGAGCACTTGTTGGCTGCTTTTCCTTCACTCTGCAGTCCAACTCATCCCAAACCATCTCAATTTGGTTGATGTTGGCTAATTGTGGAGGCCAGATCATCTGATGCAGCACTCACATCTTTGTCAAATAGCCCTTACACAGCCTGAAGGTGTGTTGGGTTGTTGTCCTATTTGAAAAACAAATGATAGTCCCACTAAGCACAAACCAGATGGGATGGCGTATCGCTGCAGAATGCTGTGCTAGCCATGCTGTTTAAGTGTGCCTTGAATTCTAAATAAATCACAGACCGTGTCACCAGCAAAGCACCATCACACCACCTCCTCCATGCTTCACGGTGGGAACCACATGCCGAGATCATCGGTTCACCTACTCTGCGTCTCACAAATTTGGACTCATCAGACCAAAGGACAGATTTCCACCGGTCTAATCTCCCTTGCTCGTGTTTCTTGGCCCAAGCATGTCTCTTCTTCTTATTGGTGTCCCTTTTGTAGGGTGGCAGCTAGCCTAGCGGTTAGAGCGTTGGGCAAGTAACTGAAAGGTTGCTGGTTCGAATACCCGAGCCGACAAGGTGAAAACCTGTCTGTCCTTGAGCAAGGCACTTCACCCTAATTTGCTACCGGGGCTGACCCTATAGGTAGGCCGTCATTGTAAATAAGAATTTGTTCTTAACTGACTTGCCTAGTTAAAAGTTAAATAAATAAAATAGTAGTTTCTTTGCAGCAATTCGACCATGAAGGCCTGATTCACAGTCTCTTCTGAACTGTTGTTGTTGATGTCTATTACTTGAACTCTGAAGCATTTATTTGGGCTGCAATTTCTGTAGCTGGTTGAGAGAATGCCAAGAGTATGCAAAGCTGGCCTTCTAGGCAGAGTTGCAATGGAACGTTTTTGTTAGCTAATCCAAGTTTATCATTTTAAAAGCATAATTGATCATTAGAAAACCTTTTTTTTTTTTTTTTTTTTTTTTTTTTTTACATGTGATGGAAGAATGCACTGTGCATGCAGAGGGTTGGAATTCCATTGAATTGGGGATAGTTTACCAAAATATGCCACAAGACCTAGAATTACCTCGTGTATCCCACAAAAAAGGCTCACTTCCAACCTTTTTGATGAATTTAAGCAAAATTCCCGGGCTTAACTTCCCATGGAAAATTTCCGGAAAGCTCGTGACCCTTTGCAACACTAAGGACAGAAAAAGTTACGTTTTTGAGTTCGGTTCACAAAGAAGAACATTTGTGAGACGCAGGCCAATAGAAAAGATGCTGGAGGAGTGCTTTACGCCATCTGTCAAGCATGGTGGAGGCAATGAGATGGTCTGGGGGTGCTTTGGTGGTGGTAAAGTGGGAAAATTGGATCTTGAAGAAGGAAGGCTATCACTCCATTTTGCAACGCCATGCCATATCCTTTGGACGGCGCTTAATTGGAGCTAATTTCCTCCAACAGGACAATGACCCAAAGCACAGTTCCAAACTATGCTAGAACTATTTAGGGAAGAAGCAGTCAGCTGGTATTCTGTCTATAATGGACTGGCCAGCACAGTCACCGGATCTCAACCCTATTGAGCTGTTGTGGGAGCAGCTTGACCGTATGGTACGTAAGAAGTGCCCATCAAGCAAATCCAACTTGTGGGAGGTGCTTCAGGAAGCATGGGGTGACATCTCTTAAGATTACCTCAACAAATTGACAACTATAATGCCAAAGGTCTGCAAGGCTGTAGTTGCTGCAACTGGAGGATTCTTTGACAAAAGCAAAGTTTGAAGGACACAATTATTATTTCAATTAAAAAGTTATTTAAGACCTTGTCAACGTCTTGACTATATTTCCTATTCATTTTGCAACTCATTTCATGTATGTTTTCATGGAAAACGGGTGTGTGTGTGTGTGTGTGTGTGTGTGTGTGTGTATACAGCATATACTGTATATATTATGCACACACTAGGGATGAAACGGTTACCGGTTTCAAGATCAACCACAGTAAAATTCCTGACGGTTAGTATTACCGTTTCAAATTGTAATTATCATGAAAAACTCACGTTTAAATACTGTCCAGCATCAACCAAAGTTAGGTGTGAAAACATGGCGGAAGGCAGTGACAGCGCTCAGGAGATTTTTCAGCCCGCTAAGTGGACCAAATCTGCAGTGTGGTCGTATTTGGGGTTTTACAAGAGTGCTGAAGGAAACTTAATCGAAGTTGGTCACCATGTTTGCAGAACATGCAACATTGCCGGCGTGCAGCAGGCAAACCCAGTGATGCTACTGGTCCCTCCTCATCTACAGTTGTGACACAGACACTCGAGCAAGCATTTAAAAGCCAGGCTGCTTATGCACCCACATCAAAAAATGCTCAAGACCTCACTGCAGCCCTTTCATGTTACATTGCAAAGGACATGATACATTTTTACATTTCAATCTCAAGTGAACAAAGATGCATACGTACAGGATGTTAGTCCAGCAGCACCTTATTTCTTTATGAAGGTGAGAACGGACATACAATCAGTGCTGATGGATTTGTTTACATATGGTTGTATTGTTCTTACATGCACATTGCTTTACTTGTTACTTTTATATGCACATTTGATTTGCTGACTTAAGGTTGTGTTCATTAAAACCTGCACTAGGGAAACATTTACCTCTCATGGCCACATGGTGCCATCTTTATTGTTAATATTATTATTTTTAATGTTTATGCATCCAAAGTGCATAGTGCTGCTAATTTTATTTGTATGTTGGTTTTCAATATAAAACTTGGTGAAATGATTTCAGTGTGTATCAGTACTTTTTGAACACTTCCAGCACATTTGACACATTCTACATATTCGTCGCTAAACCTACTGGTTCTAGGTCATCTATAAGTCCTTGCTAGGTAAATCCCTGCCTTATCTTAGCTCACTGGTCACCATAGCAACACCCACCCATAGCCTGCGCTCCAGCAGGTATATTTCACTGGTCACCCCAGTATCTGCCCGAACCAAAGGCATATTTGCACATCATCTGCACTTATCCAGTGTTAATGCTAAATTGTAACTATTTCGCCACTATAGCCTATCTATTGTCCTACCTCTCTAATCTAACTACATTTACACACACTGTATATAGATCTTCTATAATGTAATTGACTGTACGTTTGTTTATCCCACGGCTTTGTTTTATTTAATTTTTTTAACTAGGCAAGGCAGCTAAGAACAAATTCTTATTTACAATGACTACCTACCCCGGCCAAATCTGGACAACACTGGGCCATTTGTGCGCTGCCCTATGGGACTCCCAATCACGGCCGGATGTGATGCAGCCTGGATTCGAACCAGGGACTGCAGTGACGCCTCTTGAACTGAGCTGCAGTGCCTTAGACCGCTGCGCCACTCGGGAGCCAGTTCGCAGTTGTAAATGAGAACTAGTTCTCAACTGACCTACCTGGTTAAATAAATGTGAAATAAAAAAATGTTTTAACAATACCGCGATAATACTGAAAACTGTGATAATTTTGGTCACTATATTTGCGATTAAATTTTCATACCGTTTCATCTCTAGCACACACGTGCTACATGACCAACTGCCAAAAGTATATGGACATCTCTTCAAATTTGTGTGTTCGCTAATTTCAGCCACACCCATTACTGACAGGTGTATAAAATCGAGCACACGGCCAAGCAATCTCCATAGACAAACATTAACAGTAGAATGGCCCTTACTGATGAGCTCAGTGACTTTGTGTCATCATAGGATGTCAGTTTGTAAAATGTATGCCCTGCTAGAGCTGCCGGTCAACTGTAAGTACTGTTATTGTGAAGTTTAGAAGTAACAACGGCTCAGCCGCGAAGTGGTATGCCACACAAGCTCACAGAACGGGACCGCCATGTGCTGAAATCGCATAGAAATCGCCTGTCCTCATTTGCAACACTCAATTCAAACTGCCTCTGGAAGTCAACACAAGAACTGTTCGTCAGAAGCTTCATGAAATTAGTTTCCATGGAAGAGCAAGCCTAAGATCACGATGCGCAATGCCATGCGTCGGCAGGAGTGGTGTAAATCTCGCCGCCATTGGACTATGGAGCAGAGGAAACGTGTTCTCTGGATTGATTTAATCACGATTCACCATCTGGCAGTCCGACATACTAATCTGGCTTTGGCAGATGCAAGGAGAACGCTACCTGCCCCAATGCATAGTCCCAACTGTAAAGTTTGGTGGGTGATAAATAATGGTGTGGGGCAGTTTTTGTTAATGGTTCGGGCTAGGCCCCTTAGTTCCAGTGAAGGGAAATCTTAACGCTATAGCATACAATGACATTCTAGACAGTTTGAGGAAGTGCCTTTCCTGTTTCATTATGACGATGCCCTGTGCACAAAGCGAGTTCGATACAGAAATGGTTTGTCAAGATCTGTGTGGAAGAACTTTACTGGCCTGCACAGAGCCCTGACCTCAACCCCATCAAACACTTTTGGGATGAATTGGAACAGCGAATGCGAGCCAGGCCTATTCGCCCAACATCAGTGCCTGACCTCACTAATGCTCTTGTGGCTGAATGGAAGCAAGTCCCTACAGCAACGTTCCAAAATCTAGTGCAAAGCCTCCCCAGAAGAGTAGAGGCTGTTATAGCAGCAAAGGGGAGGACCAACTCTTTTAATGCCCATTATTTTATGAGATGTTCGATGAGCAGGTGTCTACATACTTTTGGTCATGTAGTTAAATACATTTTTTTACTGTGTTGTGTGTTTGTTATTTATGTGCATATGTGTAGGCTTTTCATCAGCTGTGCCTGTTATTTTTCATCCCCTAAACACCCTGTGTTTCCCTCCCTGATGAAGGGCGATGGTGTGTGACTCCATTGGCTGTCTGAATGAAGCGGCTGCACTCAGCAGTATGGCTCTCTGTTTGATCAGTGACGCTGCCCCCCGATCAAAGGGGCATTGTGCCCTAAGGCCCAGAAAAAGGCTGGGGGATGGGGCTGGGGGGGAGGGGCTTGGGCACAGAGAGGAGCAGGCCTGGGCCCTATCAGGTACTCAAATCAATTTGTATTGGTCACAAACACGTGTTTAGCAGATGTTAATGCGGGTGAAGCAAAATACTTGTGCTTCTAGTTTCGACAGTGCAGTATATCTAACAGTATTATCTAACAATAACACAACATATACCCAATACACCCAAATTTAAGTAAGTATAGGCTGAATTAGATATATATATATATATGCGTAGCATGGACTAAGATACAGTAGAATAGTATTGAATACAGTATATGCATATGAGATGAGTGATGCCAGATATGTAAGCATTATTAAAGTGAATAATGTTTCATACCTTAAAGTGACCAGTGATTTCTAGTCTGTGCCTTTAGGCAGCAGCCTCTAATGTGCTAGTGGTGGCTGTTTAGCTGTCTGATGACCTTGAGCTGTTTTTCAGTCTCGGTCCCAGCTTTGATTCACCTGTACTGACCTCGCCTTCTTGGTGAACAGGCAGTGGTTCGAGTGGTTGATGTCCTTGATCTTTTTGGCCTTCCTGTGACATTGGGTGCTGTAGTTGTCCAGGAGGGCGGGTAGACCGCGTTGGGCAGACCGCACCACCCTCTGGAGAGTCTTGCGGTTGTGGGCGGTGCAGTTGCCGTACCAGGCGGTGATGCAGCCCGTCAGGAAGTCCAGGACCCAGTTGCACAGGGTAGGGTTCAGACCCAGGGCCTCAAGCTTAATGATTAGCTTGGAGGGTACTATGGTTTTGAATGCTGAGCTGTAGTCAATAAACATCATTCTTACATAGGTATTGCTCTTGTCCAGATGGGATAGGGCAGTGTGCAGAGTGATGGCGATTGCATCATTTGTGTATATATTGAGGCGGTAATCAAATTGAAGTGGGTCTAGGTTTGCAGGTAAGGTACAGGTGATATGATCCTTGACTAGTCTGTCAAAGCACTTCATGATGACAGAGGTGAATGCTACGGTGCGATAGTCATTAAGTTCAGTTACCTTTATCTTTTTGGGTACAGGAACAATGGTGGCCATCTTGAAGCATGTGGGGACAGCAGACAGGGATAGGGATAGATTGAATATGCTTGTAAACGCATCAGCCAGCTGGTCTGCGCATGCTCTGAGGACGCGGCTAAGGATGCCATCTGTTTTGGGGGATAGGACATAATCTAGGGTGAGGAGAGGAGGGATATTTTCTACCCCCTGTTTATAGCTCTTCCTGTGTCTGATGGGAGATATGGGGTACAGCCCAAAAGCTTATGTGGCTCTCATTTCTGCTCTAGTTTGGTGCCATGGATTCTATTTATCTTGATCACTCTCGTTCACTCTCATTTATTTTTACATCTACATTTTCCTTTACCAAATTGATAGTAAGATTTTTTTTAAATCATTGGAATAAGCCGCTTTAGCTACGTCTTTGCTTGTTTGGGAAGATTGCTTGTACTGTAGCGACTGTAGTACAGATGTGAAGCCACAGGCTAGTGTTCAGCGTCTCGTGACCTTATACACCAGCAGAGATGACAGGATTGAAGATTAACAGCCTCATAAACTGTCCCGTCATCCAGGGACGTGTGTGTGACTCCATCGCACTGCTCTCATAATTGCCCGGCCACCACAGGACACGTTGTTGGTCTCACGTTGTTACACTCCCTCGTCTTTTGACGTATTCACTCAGCTATTTCTAACGGGAACGTGAGATATCAAAGTTCCAGGACAGATGACCAACTGCAATTCTACAACTCTGATGTTGTCCACTACGAAATGTACTGGATCCTGCTAACAAATGTTATTTTAACCCTGATTAGTTAAATTGTAACTCGTACCGTTCCCAATCAAAATCAAATACATTTTTATTTATCACATGCTTTGTAAACAGCAGGTGTAAACTGTCAAATAGATAGAGATAGATAGATAGATAGATAGATAGATAGATAGATAGATACTTTATTGATCCCCCGGGGGGGAAATTTCATAAATGTGACCGGCCGCCTTGAAGTTTTTTACATTGGATAAAAGAAAAGACTCCGAGCTAGATAATTTGTATATCATACACTACAGTTGAGGAACACGTAGAAAGTAATTCTGCTTTGAAAGTTGATAAACTTGTAACCCCACTTTTTGAGAATATGGCCTTTTGAATGTTTTGGTACCTACTGGAGAGCTCTTCTTTGTCTACACCCATTCAGCATTGTTCACACCCTCTTAAGCTTTAGCCCCACCCATCTCTTTAAGGATTCACATGTGAGGTTTGTGTGCTAAAGGTCATGTAGTGTGGTGAAGATTAAGACTAAAAGTAGCAGCAAACAAAGTGTCCAGATAAAAATATTTTATAAATATTAGATGACGCTTACCCAGACACACTTGTCTAAATTGATGGGTCATGTGAAAGAAATGCTTTAACCCCCAGCCACATCTTGCTAAGTGGATGGATTTCTACAGAAGGTGTAAACAGTACAGCAATATCAAAAATAGATGGTGTCAATATAAAGAAAAAAAAAGAATGTGTCAATACCAGTAGAGAAAGAACAAAATAATATATAGTATGTACAAGAACAATATTAATAATAATATCAGTGATACTGGTGATAGGTGAGGTAGTTATATGCCTACAATCAGGGGTAAAGTGGCTGAGCAGCAGGTGTTGTTGCCAGCACAGGTCTTTTCGGGGCTTAGTGCTTGAGATGTGGGGCAGCAATTTTCTCCACAGGTTCCTTCTAGGAAGACAGCCCGACTACACATACCTCTGGAAAATAGAGCAAAATAAAGTGAGATCCATAAAAGTAGTGCCAATCATGTTGGAGGTAAATTAAACAATCAAAATGTTGTTTATGCTTTACATACCAAGTGTTGTCATTGATTCCTTGTAGAGACACACCGCTGCTTTTGTCACAAGAGATGGCAGCAGCTTTCCACAAGTGTTTGTGTCCTGGGTGGCGTCCTGGTAATACTATTGCATTATCCTCTGCGTAGTTGAAGTTCACAACTCGCTGCAAGTGTAACTTGTTCTTGCTTGGGCCAGCTCTCTTTTTGATGGGAGGCATTATACCATTCTCCTTGTATGACTACTGATGCTGAAGGACAAATTCCAGACACAAATATTTTTGTGTTATTATACAATACATAGCCGTAATCACCGTCAGACACACCTGGCTAACTTGATGGTCATGTAATCATCTGGCGAAATAGTCTCTTTTTTTAGACATGTACAGTTGAAGTCGGACGTTTACATACACCTTAGCCAAATAAATTTCAACTCAGCCTTATTGCCAAACAGTTCTATTTTTGTTTCATCAGACCAGAAGACATTTCTTCTTTGTCCCCATGTGCAATTGCATATCGTAGTCTGGCTTTTTTATGGCGGTTTTGGAGCAGAGGCTTCTTCCTTGCTGAGCGGCCTTTCACTATAGGACTTGTTTTACTGTGGATATAGATAATTTTGTGCTTGTTTCCTCCAGCATCTTCACAAGGTCCTTTGCTGTTCTGGGATTGATTTGCACTTTTCGCACCAAAGTACGTTCATCTCTAGGAGAACGCGTCTCCTTCCTGAGCGGTATGATGGCTGTGCGGTTCTATGGTGTTTATACTTGTGTACTATTGTTTGTACATACTGTATGAACGTGGTACGTTCAGGCATTTGGAAATTGCTCCCAAGGATGAACCAGACTTGTGGAGTTCTACAATTTTCTGGAGGTCTTTGCTGATTTATTTTGATTTTCCCATGATGTCGAACAGAGGCACTCAACTCCAATTGACTGACTCAATTAGTTAATAACTTCAACCTAAGTGTATGTAAACTTCTGACTTCAACTGTAGCTAGCTAGCTAAACAATTAACCATAATCCCAATCCATAGAATACTAGCAATAAAAACCGATTGTCATTGCTAACTAATGTTAACCAAATAGGTTCAATGCTAGCTAACATTAGGCTATAACTAGCCACTAGCAAATGGCATGCTGAGATAATATTACCACACAGATCATAACGTAATGTTAGCTATTGAGTCAGCCATCTAACGTCAGCTAGCTAGCTAATAGTACGCTTTAACTTGATTTTTTTGTTTAGACATCTAGCTAACAGTGAAGAGGCGACTCCGGGATGCTGGCCTTCTAGGCAGAGTTGCAGAGAAAAAGCCATATCTCACTGGCCAATAAAAAGAAAAGATTAAGGGCAAAAGAACACAGACACTGGACAAAGGCTTTTTCTTTGCAACTCTGCCTGAAGGCCAGCATCCTGTAGTCACCTCTTCACTGTTGACCTTGAGACTGGTGTTTTGCGGGTACTATTTAATGAAGCTGCCAGTTGAGGACTTGTGAGGCGTCTGTTTCTCAAACTAGACACGAATGTACTTGTTCTCTTGCTCAGTTGTGCACCGGGGCCTCCCACTCTTTCTATTCTGGTTAGAGCGAGTTTGCGCTGTTCTGTGAAGGGAGTAGTACACAGCGTTGTATGAGATCTTCAGTTTCTTGGCAATTTCTAGCATATAATTGCCTTCATTTCTCAGAACATGAATAGACTGATGTTTCAGAAGAAAGTTATTTGTTTCTGGACGTTTTGAGCCTGTAATCAAACCCAAAAATGCTTATGCTCCAGATACTCAACTAGTCTAAAGAAGGACAGTTTTATTGCTTCTTTAATCAGCACAACAGTTTTCAGCTATGCTAACATAATTGCAAAATGATAAACTTGGATTAGCTAACACAACGTGCAATTGGAACACAGGAGTGATGGTTTCTGATAATGGGCCTCTGTACGCCTATTTAGATATTCCATAAGTCGTCCACTAGATGAGTTGAGGTTTAACTCCACACCACTCCGTTGACTTTAAATTAAGTCATTGTGCTATCCAGTATCCACCAGGGTGAAAACACTGGTATACTACCATGTGTTTGTAGTTTTGATCTACATCGATTGACATTTCACTCGCATCTCTCCCTCACACACACACACACACACTCCTTCCCAGCCTTTTAATTGGTTTGATACTGCAAACGCTTTGGTACATGAGTGTTCTATTTTTAAATACTTTTCAAATCATCCTCAGTCGACGTTGAGTGTTTAGTAATCGCTCACAGGGAACTGTTTTTCCCCACTGAGGATTGAGGATGACACAATTTAGTAATTACTTCAGCAGATAGCTCCCCTGACTTGATAAAACACTGAATGCCTCATGCACTGTTTTGTTTGCATCCCTCTGCCTCCAACTACAGTGTTTTCAGGATGTATTCAGACCCCTTGACTTTTTCCACATTTTGTTATGTTACAGCCTGATTCTAAAATGGATTCAATAGTTTTTTTCCCCTCATCAATCTACACACAATACCCCATAATGACAAAGCAAAAATGTATTTTTGGAAATGTTTGCAAATGTATTAGTACTTTGTTGACTCACCTTTGGCAGCGATTACAGCCTCAAGTCTTCTTGGGTATGACGCTACAAGCTTGGCGCACCTGTATTTCGGGAGTTTCTCCCATTCTCTGCAGATTTTCATCAAGCATCTGTGTACTTTGCTCCGTTCATCTTTCCCTCGATCCTGACAGGTCTCCCAGTCCCTGTCGCTGAAAAACAACCCCACAGCATGATGCTGCCACCACCATGCTTCACCATAGGGATGGTGCCAGGTTTCTTCCAGACCTGGTGTTTGGCATTCAGGCCAAAGAATTCATCAGACCAGAGAATCTTGTTTCTCATGATCTGAGAGTCTTTAGGTGTCTTTTGGCAAACTCCCAAGATGGCTGTCATGTGCCTTTTACTGAGGAGTGGCTTCCTTCTGGCCACTCTACCATAAAGGCCTGATTGGTGGAGTGGTGCAGAGATGGTTGTCCTTCTGGAAGGTTCTCCCATCTCCACAGAAGAACTCTGGAGATCTGTCAGTGACCATCGGGTTCTTGGTCACCTCCCTGACCAAGGCCCTTCTCCCCCGATTGCTCAGTTTGGCCGAACATCCAGCTCTAGAAAGAGTTTTGGTTCCAAACTTCTTCCATTTAAAAATGATGGAGGCCACTGTGTTCTTGGGGACCTTCAAGCTCAATTTCCAGACTCATAGCAAAGGGCCTGAATACTTATGTAAATACGTTATTTCTGGGTTCTTTTGCTTTGTCATTATGGGGTATTATGTAGATTTAGGAAAATCTTATTATTTAATATATTTTAGAATAAGGATTTAATGTAACAGAATGTGGAAAAAGGCAAGGTGTCTGAATACTTTCCAAATACACTGTACATCTACAAAGACTTGTATTTTCTTATCAAGGCAACATGTACTGGTCTCCAGAGACACCTCTGGATGCATTCAGCATTCAACCCTCTCCTCTTTCTTGTATTTTTAATTTCCTCCACTGGCTGTTGTCTGTGTTTGTGTTCCCCATGGAGGTGTTATCAGGCTATCAGGGCTCGCTGGGCTGGCCTGGCCTGCCGCCTATCAGCCTGTCTCCAGAGACTGCCTCTTCCTCCCCCCTGTCTTGTCTCAGCCAGCACACACTGTCCCTAGGGGGGGGGGGGGGTGGGGAGGGGAGACTTACGAGGGGGCACTGTTATCTGACTGTCCAGGGTGCTTAGATAAATGAACTCTCATCTTCAAGGGATGGCAAGAGGAAAGGGGGATGGAGGGAAGGGGAGTGGATGGAGAGAGGAGTTGGTGGTGGTCTGTTTCAAGACGAGGGACGGAGGGTTAGACAAGCAGCAGCTGTTGAAAGTCCACAGCTCTGACACCTTGTAAGATGATAATGCAGAGCAGCCTATAAATAAGCAGCAATTCCTCCCAAGGCTGTTGTCTGAGAACCTGAGGAAACGAGGCAGTGTGAATGTCAGTTGGGGGGGTGTGTGTGTGTGTGTGTGTGTTGGTGAGACATTTAGTATTTTTCCGTGCTTATTTACTCAGCGTGTGGCGTCATCCAAGTCTGTTATGCATATTCCCCTTAACAAGAAATAAAGCTAAAGTATTGTGAAATGTCGCTAGGCTACATACAGCTGTGCTCTTTAACATGGCTGAAGCTGAGAGCTGAAGTGGTCCTGCTACTACTTCATTAGCTACTATTAACACACACACACACACACTTATTCCTCAGCGCAGCAGAGAAAAGCTGTTGATAGTAATAAGTCAAAGCTGATTGTCAGCTCTGTAACGTAACCTTGGAAAGAACATCTGCATGTTTCCAAATGGATGCTCATTCAAACCAGTGTCACTAAATGCATACATTCCCATAGGCATGCATTACTCAGTGCTCTGTTTACTGTACTGTAGTGGGGAAGTAAACCGCATGTCATTTGTCACACGCTTGTCTGTTAACACTCAATTATGTCCAAACAGCCTTCAGGTCATTTAGCTCAGAGAATTGATGACAGTGTCATGTGGGTAGGTGACTAGCTGAGCTTTCAGGCTGCATTATAACGCATTGTGTATGGTTCAGCAACCAGCCAGCTAGCCAAACCCCCTGCTCTCCACTCCGCAACACAAAACAAAACAAACCGCAACCAGCTCACACAGAACGCATGCAGATTGCTACTTATTGGATTGGCTCCACTCTCTGGCGAGGTGGTTGGGTGTTGGTGGAGCAGAGTTCACATTTAATATTTCTCCTTTTGAAACCGTTCTATTGCCATGGAGTCATCTCCGTAATGCACAGGCCAGGCGGCAGAGCGTTAATGAAAGGCAAAAGTGTTATCAGTTGCTCACTACAGGGGCCCCCAGACTGCCATTTACTAATGATGATCCACAAGAGCTTAATCCCACCAGTGCAGTGCAGCGACACAGCAGACTCACAGCCCACCCAAGAAAAATGGTCTCCTGCCCGCCACACTCGCTCTTCAAAAGCCCTGTTCTCTACGCAGCCAAGAAAGGTAGCTCCTATATATCGCGGCCCTAAAATAACTCCCTCCCTTTTCCTTGGCTTTTTTTTTTATGGCTGTTTTGAAAATTCTTCTGTAAAAGGAAGACCAGAAACGTTTTCCTCCGAAACAACGGGCTAATTCAAATTCACAGGCAGTATCTTGCTGTTGTCTTCCTACCGGATGCTATCCATTCATACAGCAAGTATTTTCTCTCAAACAAAGTAATACGGCTTTAACTTGGTATTTGACCTAAACTGACAATTTTACTGAGATACACAGGCTACCTCAACAAACCGACACATCTCTCACGTTCACCCTGCCTGACATGCCCTAATTCTCTACTTCTTGTTTACACTTCGCTGTTAGCCCTGGAGCCTGAAATAGCCTGGTCCTAGAAACCTGTCTATAACACACACACACGCACACCGTAAGGCTCTTTGGGGCCAAAGGGCAGATTGAGAAAGAGGCTTAAAGTCTGTGGTGGCCCCAGCTAGCCATGCAGCCAACGGTTGATAGGAGAGGTTCTTTAGCTTGGCTAGAAGTGCCAGAACAGTGTCAGGGGATTGCAGGCCGAGACACTGTCAGACTGTCATTGGGCTTGCAGGTTTATTAGTGTCTGTTGGGTCTAGTGTTGTTGCTTCTGCTACTCGCACTTCCTAAACTCACTTTCTGTAAGACCTCCCAGGATCAAACCGGTTCAATGTCTTAGATGCCACCCAATGGCATTATGAAATATTGTAAGTCGAAAAGGAGTATAAGAGAACATTAGACCACTGGTAGAATCTGTTTCTGCTGTGAGAACCAGGGCCTAAAATGAACACCTGCCAAATGTGGGTAGATTTTAGCATTGATGTGTAGGAAGTCTATTTCACTAGCCACGTTGGAAGGTGGTCAGGGCTCCACAGTGTGAGCATTTGTGAATAAAAATAGTAAAGTATGGGGCCTCCTGAGTGGCGTAGCGGTCTAACTCTTCGAACACACCGACTGCGCTGCGTCACTGCCTGGCTGGGGACTGTGCACATGTGAAGAGCTGAGTGAAATAATTGTTTTTAGAAGCGCTGCGCACAGGCGCAAAAGTTGGTCTAATTTATTTGAAACTGAAGTGTTTTTTGGCTAGTTACAGTGCCTTCGATAAGTATTCAGACACCTTTTTCCACATTTTGTTACTTTACAGCCTTATTCTAAAATGCATTAAATAGTTTTTTTTCCCTCAACAGTCTACATACAATACCCCATAATATATTACAAATAAATAAAACTCACATTTACATAAGTATCCAGACCCTTTACTCAGTACTTTGTTGAAGCACCTTTGGCATTAATTACAGCTTTGAGTCTTCTTGGGTACAAGCTTGGCACACCTGTATTTGGAGTTTCTCCCAACCTTCTCTGCAGATCCTCTCAAGCGCTGTCAGGTTGGATGGGGAGCATTGCTGCACAGCTATTTTCAGGTCTCTCCAGAGATGTTCAATCGGGTTCAAGTCTGGGCTCTGGCTGGGCCACTCAAGGATATTCAGAGACTTTCCTGCAATGTCTTGGCTGTATGCTTAGGGTTGTTGTCCTGTTGGAAGGTGAACCTTCGCCCCAGTCTGAGGTCCTGAGGTCCGCTCTGGAGCAGATTTTCATCAAGGAGCTCTCGGTACATTGCTCCTTTCATCTTTGCCTCAATCCTGACTAGCCTTGCAGTCACTGCTGCTGAAAAACATCTTCACTGCATGATGCTGCCACCACCATGCTTCACCGTAGGGATGGTGCCAGGTTTCCTCCAGACGTAATGCTTGGCATTCAGGCCAAAGAGTTTCATCAGACCAGGAAATCATCTTGTTTCTCATGGTCTGAGAGTCATTAGGTGTCAAGCGGGCTGTCATGTGCCTTTTACTGAGGAGTGGCTTCCGTCTGGCCACTCTACCATAAAGGTCTGATTGGTGGAGTGCAGCATAAACGGTTGTCTTCTGCAAGGTTCTCCCTTCTCCACAGAAGAACTCTCCCTGACCAAGGCCCTTGTCCCCTGATTGCTCAGTTTGGCCGGGCGGCCAGCTCTAGGAAGAGTCTTGGTGGTTCCAATCTTCTTCGATTTAAGAATGATGGAGGCCAGTGTGTTCTTGGGGACCTTCAATGCCGCAGAACTGTTTTGGTACCCTTCCCCAGATCTGTGCCTCAACACAATCCTGTCTTGGAGATCTACAGACAATTCCTTCAACCTCATGGCTTGGTTTTTGCTCTGACATACACTGTCAACTGTGGGACCTTTTTATATAGACAGGTGTGTGCCTTTCCAAATCATGTCCAATCAATTGAATTCATAACAGGTGGACTCCAATCAAGTTGTAGAAGTATCTCAAGGATGATCAATGGACATAGGATGCACATGAGCTCAATTTTCAGTATCAAAGCAATGGGTCTGAATACTGTAAGGTATATCAGTTTAAAAAAAATGTGCAAATAGTTTTTTTGTCATTATGGGGTATTGTGTGTAGATTGCTGAGGAAATGTTTTTATTCAATACATTTTAGAATAAGGCTGTAATGTAATACATGTGGAAAAAGTAAAGGGGTCTGATTACTTCCCGAAGGCACTGTACATTGTTTTGTTCACAAGCTAGGTTGTTTTTCAATGTTTGAGTTTCACCTGCAAGGGAAGAGAAGACAACGCTTCTACTAGTCAGACTCAGTCTCACAGGCACAAACATGACTTGAGTCCACGGTAACCTCCGCCCTTAAAGGGGCTGGTGAACATTTGTCTCATCTGTGATATTTGTGGTTGACCGGCTCGATTCGGTCTTCTGTAGCAAAAATTGAATTTATTTAAATTTTATTTTTTACATTGGATAAAAGAAGAAACTCCGAGCTAGAAAAATGTATATCATACACTTCAGTTGAGGAACAATGGAAAAATTATTCTGCTTCTAAAGTTGATGAACTTGTAACCCCACTTTTGAGAAAATGCTTTAGTACACCTACTGGAAAGCTCTTTGTCTACACCCATTCAGCATCATTCACACAATCTCTTTAAGGTTTCACATGAGGCCATGTGCTAAACAAAGTGAGTACGATAGTGTACTAAACCACCAAAGATTTCAAGACTAAAGGCTAGTTTATACTACTTACTTCGACATATCTGTAGACTGTTGTCGCAGTGACATCATGAGTATTCTATTGTCGTCTGACATCAAATTTGTCGTTGTCATTATGAAAAAGTATAAACACAAAGAATAGGCTGCATGTCATCAGCAGCCTGGTGGTCCAAAAAAATAGCATAATTGGTGTATTTTAACATCAATAAACCCATCTGTTTAAACATTTATTTAGTATATGTCAATCTAGCAAACCAGGCAAATAAAAGCTACTTTCTAATCAATGTTTTGGTTAGTTTCTAACTTGTTAAGTAGCTAGCTAACGTTAAGTAGCTAGCTAACGTTAAGTAGCTGGCTAACGTTAAGTAGCTGGCTAACGTTAAGTAGCTGGCTAACGTTAAGTTAGCTAGCTAACGTTAAGTTAGCTAGCTAACGTTAAGTTAGCTAGCTAACGTTAAGTTAGCTAGCTAACGTTAAGTTAGCTAGCTAACGTTAAGTTAGCTAGCTAACGTTAAGTTAGCTAGCTAACGTTAAGTTAGCTAGCTAGCCAGTTGAAATAATGACAATATCATATAGCTGACGTCTTAACTTTAGCCAATTTGTATGAATTATTATAGGAAAATAAACTCACAACATAATTATTTACATGTTAATGGCAAGCAAATTACAGAAAATAGCTTAAGGTTGTAAGTATGACGAAATTTAAGCATCTAATTTTTTAACTTGGGCGCTGTCTTGTTGGCCTAACGTTTATCCTTATTTGACATTGGTGCATGTCATGTTGTCCGTCTCTGGTAAACACACTAAATCAAATCAAAGTTTATTATTCCTAACCTTACTGCATTTTTGCACTACATTTTGCACTCTGTATATAGATTTTCTATTGTTTTTTTTTTTTTTTTGACTGTTTGTTTAATGTGTAACTCTGTGTTGTTTTTGTCGCACTGCTTTGCTTTGTCTTGGCCAGGTCGCAGTTGCAAATGAGAACTTGTTCTCAACTGACCTACCTGGTTAAATAAAGGTGAAATAAAAATAAAAAAAAAAATGCAGAAGATTCCAGCTGATGACGGGTCCTTACTTTACCACAAAAATATTAAGCCTATGAGCAACATGTAATTTCCCTCTTTCACAAATCCCCATTCTTTCTTCCTTCCCCTGCTCAGCATTTCTCTCTCCTCTCCTTCCTCTCCTTTCGGTCTCTCAAGTGCTGTAGCGGCTGCCGCATTCTCAGTAGGATCTGTTGCCAGGAGACGGGATTCTCTCCCTATTGTGCTCTGACAAAGAGGGTCTACAATCGGCACAACTGGGAAGAATCTAGGCCCCTGGGGACCCACACACCACAATCAGGGGTGTACGTGGGGTGGCTGCTGGGGGAACATAGGGAACAGGGTGGAGTTGGGGGGCGCTGACACACATTCCTGTAAGCCTGTGCTGGTCGCCAGGTAACCATGCTTGATGTGCATGTCAGACATGCACAATTTGTTTGTAAGAGGAGCAGTCATTCAGTCATATGGAGGGAAGCAGGCACGAATAGTCATTAGACTTTTTAATTAGCTAGTCGGTGTACCTCCGCTCTCACTGTTCACTCCCCTCCCCCTCTACACACACACAAACACACACACACACTGTTTATTAAAATGATTGAAATATTTTTTTTTAGTGGGCTCATATCGCCATTGCAGTAATGTGCATGGTGTATAAAAGGCACGGCCTTATGGGTGTTTTTATATTTAGTGTTAGTGTGACGGATGTCCTGAATGTCTCTTCACTACCTTCATTACCAAGGGACTTGGAACAGTGGAGAATACAGAGTAATGGCTCAGACGCCATTAGCTTCACTTGCATTTTTATGTGTTTTTTTCTAGCTAATCAAAAATCTGATTTGAGGGAGAGGGGCATTTTTTTAAATTGCAGTTGACTACTCATTTTTTTAGTTCTTTAGTTTTGAGGGTACTGTAAAGCCAATGTTCCGAGCACTGGGAGGATTAGCCTACCCAAGAGCGAGGGGAGGACAGAAGGTCAGAGGTAGTTCATAAATTCCACTTTGTTGACGTAATGTTGAATTAACCTTAAATCAAACAGAACACCGCTATCTCCTCTTTTCAGAACTACCTGCCTGTGCTGTTCTCATCTGAACCCTCATAAAATGCTCTGCAAAAAGCTTAAATGTGACTAGATGAGGGTATGAAAAAGCACTTTTCCCGTGTGTGTGTGTGTGTGTGTGTGTGTGGTTGTGGGGAGAGGGAGAGACGTCAGTAAGTATCAACTGTAATAAAGACAAAAGCAGCCCAAGGTCCTGATTTTATTGATACATAGCTCTCTATCACGTAGACGTCAGGCTCTCTGTCAGTGTTGACTTTAATATACATTTATCTCACTTTGTTTCTATTGCTCTGATTTCACTGGTATTGTCTGCTGCTCAGGGCTGTGACTGAGTCGCTGTGAACAAGGACGTCTGTCAGATCCAGTGAACAACGTAATGAGCTGCCGCCGCAATGTGGTGTTCTGTTAGGACTTTTTTTTGTTACCATATGAAACGCTCTAAGCGCATTCTCGCTCTCAATTAAATTCAAAGGGTTTTATTGGCATTGGAAACATATGTTTACATTGCCAAAGCAAATGAAATACACAATAAACCAAAGGGGAATAAACAAGGAAAATAATCAGTAAACATTACACTCACAAAAGTATTAATATAATATACATTTTAAATATTATTTTCTTTGTGTTTTAAGTATGACAGGGATAATAAATAAACAGATAAATATAGGTTGTATTTACACTGTTTTTCATGGCAATGGGCCACGAATCTTGCTGTGATTACACACTGCGGTATTTCGCCTAACAGATATGGGAATTTATCAATGTTGGATTTGTTGTTCTTTGTATATCTGTGGGAAATATGTGTCTCTAATGTGGTCATACATTTGGCAGAAAGTTAGGAAGTGTAGCACAGTTTCTACCTCATTTTGTGGGCACATAGGCAGACCTGGCTCTCAAGAGAAGACCGGTTATGGCAGCCTCTCAATAGCAAGGCTATGCTCACTGAGTCTGTACATGGTCAAGGGTTTTCTTAATTTTGGTCAGTCCGTGGTCAGGTATTCTGCCACTGTGCACTCTCTGTTTAGGGACAGATAGCAATCAAATTTGCTCTGTTTTTTGTTGGTTCTTTCCAGTGTGTCAAATATTTATCTTTTTGCTTTCTCATAATTTGGTTGGGTCTAAATGTGTTTCTTTCCTGGGGCTCTGTGGGGTCTGTGTTTGTGAACAGAGCCCCAGAACCAGCTGGCTGAGGGGACTTGTTAGGTTAATCTCTCTGTAGGTGAGGGCTTTGTGGTTGTAGGTGTGGGCATCACTTCCTTTTAAGGTGGTTGTAGAATTTAACTCATTTCTGGATTTTGATAACTAGCACGTACAGTCCTAATAATGCTCTACATGCACTGTTTGGGGTTTTGTGTTGTTCACAAAGTATATTTTTGCATGCAGAGTCAATTGGGTGTTTGTCCCATTTTTGTTAGTTCTTGGTTGGTGAGTGGACCCCAGACCTCACAATCAGAGGGCAATGGGTTAGATAACTGATTTAAGTATTTTTAGCCAGACCCTAATTGGGATGTTGATTTTTATGTTCATTTTGATGGCATAAAGGCTCTTCTTGCCTCGTCTCTTAGATCGTTCACGACCTTGTGGAAGTTACCTGTTGTGTTGATGTTTAGGCCGAGGTAGGTATAATTCTTTGTGTGCTGTAGAGCAACAGTGTCTAGATAATTTGTATTTGTTGGCTTGGCTAATGGACTTTTTTTGGAACACCATTATTTTTGTCTTACTGAGATTCACTTTTTTGAAATCAACAAAGCCTGAGAAGACATTGCATTTGGTTTGGTTTTGTTTTGTTTGTCAATAAGGGCGTGCAGGGTGTATACGTGGTCTGTCGTACGGTATTTTGGTAAGAAGCCAATTTGACATTTTGCTCGGGACATTGTTTTCACGGAGGAAATGTTGGAGTCTGCTGTTGATACTGCAGAGGATTTTTCCGAGATTGCTGCCGACTCATATTCTACAGTAATTATTGGGGTCAAATTTGTCTCCACTTTTGTGGATTTGGGTGGTCAGGCCATGGTTCCAAATATGGCAGATCTGAAGACCATGTTGAAGAGTTTAAGAAAAGCCCATTTTGAATTTGTGGTCTGTATATTTTATTTTGTTTAGTATACCGTCAACACCACAGGCCTTTTTGGGTTGGAGGGTTTGTGTTTTCTCCTGTAGCTCATCCAATGTAATTGGAGAGTCCAGTGGGTTCTGGTTGTCTTTAATAGCGGATTCTTGCTTCTTTGTTACATGTCTGAAAAGGTTGGAGAAGTGGTTTATCCATAAATCAACATTTTGGATAGATAGCTCTTCATGTTTGTTTAGTGTGTTCCAATTTTCCCAGAAGTGATTTGATTCAATGGATTCGATTCTTCAATCGCAATGAGCTTTTTTCTGTTTAGTTATAGATTTTGCTGTGATCTGATAGGAGTGTCAGTGGGCTGACTTTGAACTCTCTGAGAGAGACTGGTTTGAGGTTAGTGATAAAATAGTCTACAGTACTACTGCCAAGAGATGAGCGATATGTGTACCTACCCTAGGAGTACCATTGACTATGTACACACCCAGATTTACTGGAGTTGTGACCCGTTTTTGTTGGTTATATTGTCGTAGTTGTGTCTAGGGGGCATATTGGGGAGGGAATGCTGTCACCTCCAGGTAGGTGTTTGTCCCCCTGTGTGCTGAGGGTGTCAGGTTCTTGTCCAGTTCTGTCATTTAGGTCACCACAGACTAGTACATGTCCCTTGGCCTGGAAATGATTGATCTCCCCCTCTAGGATGGAGAAGCGGTCTTCATTAAAGTATGGGGTAGCACACAGGAGGACATTTTTCTCTGTTGTAACCAAATGTAAAATGTTCCTATTTTGATTAATTTAATAGAGTGAGTTAGCTCTGCTCTATACCACATTAGCATAATCCCTTTCCTGTTTCACACCTGATAGTTTAGTGGATGGGACTACCAGCTCTCTGTAACCTAGAGGACAACCAGTGGGTCCATCTCCTCTATACCATGTTTCTTGTAGGATGACAATGTCTAGGTCTTACCTCCAGGACCGGACAAACAGGTTCCAGGAGTTTCTGTCTGTCCGTCGGTCGGGGAGCAGCATTGTGCCGATGACACTCACTTAGAACTGAGTCATCACAAACACAATGTGTATTCAGTTCAAAGAATGATAAAAGGAATTCCACTCCTATTTGTATTGTTTTTCATTCTTATTGATGGTGAACCATTATGTAAGGAGGAATATACAGTATGTATGAGTTTTCTCATCACCATTGAAATTACACTGAACAAAAATAGCGCAACATGCGTTCAGAAAGCCAGTCAGTATGTCTGGTGAGACATGTCTGATGAGTATGCAGACTATGGAAGAACTGGGACTTTTTCAGCTTCCAGGAATTGTGTATAGATCCTTGCGACCATGGGGCCGTGCAGTATCATGCTGAAACATGAGGTGATGGCAGCGGATGAGTGGCACCACAATGGGCCTCAGGATCTCGTCACAGTTTCTCTGTGCATTGAAATGGCCATAGATAAAATGCAATTGCGTTTGTTGTCCGTAGCTTATGCCTGCCCATACCATAACCCCACCGCCACCATGGGGCACTCTGTTCACAACTTTGACATCAGCAAGCCGCTCACCCACAAGACGCCATACACGACGAGCACGCAGATGAGCTTCCCTGAGACGGTTTCTGACAGTTTGTGCAGAAATGGGTGGGTGGTCTCAGACGTTCCTGCAGGTAAAGAAGGATGTGGAGGTCCTGGGCTAACGGTTGGACCTACTGCCAAATTCTCTAAAACAACTTTGGAGAGGTGGCTTATGGTAGAGAAATTAACATGAAATTCTCTGGCAACAGCTCTAGTGGACTTTCCTGCAGTCAGCAAGCCAATTGCACACTCCCTCAACTTGAGACATCTGTGGCGTTGTGTGACAAAACTGCACATTTTAGTTTTCTTTTTGTCCCCAGCACAAGGTGCACCTGTGTAATGATCATGCTATTTTAAAGTTACTCATTGGTTGTTGGAAATAACAAGCCTACCTGTTACAAGGCTACCTGTTGCCCCAAATATTTGCACAATCGTTGGGATTGGAGGCTTATCGATTCAGGATCAACTCCTCTCTTCTCCGCAAGCTCATTAATTATAGAATGTTCATTTGAAAATGGCAGAAAGGCCAGTCTCTTTGACAACGACAAGGAGTGGAATGTTAGCTAAAGACTCAGGCTAGAATGCCTCTGCTGTAACCAAGAAGCTTGATCTTGACATCTAGCCACTTAGCTAGCAACTTAACAAACCAAATGCTAAACTGGAGTCCTGAGCTGGATATAATTTATTTGACACATCTTAGACTTCGTATAGTTATGTAGAGCTATAAGCAGTGGCACTCAGCCCCCGGGTTCCCCCAAACCCCCCCAAAATATATATTTTTTTATTATATTGAAAATCATGCAGTCTGTATTTCAAAATACCCCAGTAAATCGCCCAAGCCCACCATCAAATTACACACAAGGGCAGATTACTTCGAAACATTGGGCTGGCAGAACATGCAGCAGAGGGGTGCGATTGATGCAGCTCACGCTGGGTCTGAGAACTGCCCATGGCCTGCATCCAAAACCTCCTCCATCCCCTGCTTACTTTAGATTACATAATGCAGTTTGTGTGTGTGTGTGTGCCCACCGTATGTATGCTTTATCATTTCATCCCAAATAATTCTGATCTTGGCTTTCATGTGCTTTCATGGATTTTCATGTGTTGGTACACATCAGGCTGTAGTAAACCGTATAGATAATTTAAGTGGTATTGCATTATACACAACTAGTAGTCTGAGAGGCTTTTTAACACTTGCCTCGGCACACAACGCTACATCAAGGAGATATAACGCAGCAGCCTATTTAAAAAAAGAAAATAATAATAAAAAAATAAAAGCAGAATTTTTCTTTGACGGGAAGGCGACTGACTGTCAAAAGGATTTTTCTTTGTGGCAGCATCATGTGAATACTCCATTCTCTGTGGACTGTGGTTCCATGTGGAGGCTTAAAGCTCTTATTGAATTGAATGGAGAGAATCTTTAACTCTGATGTCACAAGGACATTGTTTATTCATTCTAAGAATAACTCCTTGAGTATGATGCTCCAGTTGGATGATGAGCAGAGCTACAGTGTCAGTAGTTTACGTGTCAACCTATTCTTTATGCTTTAATCCAAGTCCTGTTCTTCCCTGTGTGGTTCACATTTTACACAGATGTGTAGCACTTGACCTAAAACCGTGTAATTTTATCAAGGCTCTATTTCAAAGGTTGAACCAAAACACAGTTTAAAACCTTAACTGAAACTGCTAGCGTACCAGTGTGCACACCAAGGCACTGTCAGATGAAATCCTGATTCATTTTAGAAGTAACATCATAGACTTAGAATTAGTCATTCTAATTCTGAGTAGCCCCTGAAGGGAATGCTATGCAATCAGTGTGCGCCATAAGGCTAATGGACTTCATCTTCCTCCCTCTGTGTCCAGGTGTAGCCCATGGCCTGGAGATCACTTCCCAGGGGCCCACGTCCATAGAGAAGGCCAGCAGTGAGAGCGTCAAGCTGGACTGCCAGTTCTCTTTGGCCCCCGAGGACTCTGGCCCCCTGGACATTGAATGGAGCCTGCTGGCCTCCGACAACCAGAAAGAGGATAAAGTGGTGAGTGTGTTTTAATCTGGTCTTTCCAAGTGGTGAGTGTGTGTTTTTATTTGTTTTTTCATCCAGAAAGTGTTTGGGATTATTCCTGCTCTGGTATGTAGTCTTGTTCTTTCAGGACTAGTCAATGTTATCCAATGTTACAACAGAAGTGTTATGCTAGTCTTAGTGTTACGTCAGAAGCAGCAACCTGAACTCTATGGTTAACCAGAGCCAAAGATAGACCTTTAAGCATCTCTATGGCTCTGTGTCTACTTTTGAAACAGTACCTGCCATTTGAGAAGTAAAAGGATAAGTCAGGTTTTTCCCCTTTTGTTAAGCAGTTCTCTCCCACACAACCCCCAAACATGACTATAAAAATAGCAGTTCATGTTTTACTTGTTACATGTTTTTAAAGCTCTATAAAATATCCCACATGGGTTTGAGTGTATGCGGCGTCGAGCTCTTTCAGTTGCTCTTTCAGTGTGTGTGCAAGCGTGCACTGTCCACACCCTTTAGTGTGTGAGAAGGAGTGTGTTTGTGGGTGCGTTAGTTGGCTCTCGTGACCTCAACCACCTGCTCTCTGCATGGTACCTCTATTGAGTGGAATGCCACCTCCTAGCCATGCTGTGGGAACCCAGCAGCTCCCTGTGTACAGGCCATGTCATCCCTCTGTAACCTGCAGGTATGGGGTGCACAAAGCTGCTGAGGATAAATATATCCACAGAGCCCATGCACTGCCAGAGGGCATGTAGCTAGAAGTCTAGAGATGGATAGACAGCCTCACTCAAGCCTAGAGATGGATACAATCTTTCCTGTGCCTCTCCATTCCTTCCTCCGCTAGTGATGCCTCTGCATCCCTCTCTCTCGCTCGCTCTCTGTCTTTGTCCCTCAGATCCTGAGTTTTTGGCCAGAGCTAGAAGTGGGTCAGTAGGAGCCCTTCCTTAGCTGTCCCTCTCCCCATTCCTCTCTCCTTCCATCCCTGCCTCCCACTTAATTACATCCATTCAGCCAAGGCTCCAGCCCCTGCTCTGCTCTCTCCTCTCCCTCTATTGTCTATGCTAAACTGGGGAGCAGTGCCTCCGGAGAGCCCTATTTGTTTTTGACCTACTTCATTTAATTTAGAATGGGAACCACCAGTAAAGAATTGGTGGGGGTAGAAGTGGCGGCTTTATGAGATTTTTTTTTTATAGAGCCATTGTACTTCCATGTTTGGCGTGCCCATGTGGATGTAGAGTCATGTGAAAAAGTAAGTACACCCCCTGGAAAGTTAAATAAATAAATATATATATATTTATTTATTTACATATTTTGACAGATGGATATGTAATCTTCACTTCAACACTACAGATGAAGGTTACCCAATTTAACAAATCACACACACAAAAAAAAAAAAAAACGTTGAAAATGTAATGCAATTAAAATAAACAAAAATGCATTTTCCAGATGGGGAAAAAGTTAGTACACCCCTACCTTTACCATCACATAAAATGGATACAATTTGAATTAGGTGTACCAAAACAAGTACAAATGATTAGGAAACTTAGGAGGGTCCAGCCTTCCATAAAGATTAGAAAATTGGTCTTGTTTGGTCTTAACCATATGGGTGTGTGGTAACACTTCATTCAAAGATCAAAATACCTACCAGAGGCGCTCAGAAGAAAGATTATTGATGCCCATGAGTCTGGGAGCGGTTACAAATCAATTTCCAAGCAATTCAAAGTACATCATTCCACTGTCCGACAAAAATTCCAGACCACTGGCAAACTACCTAGGACAGGTCGTCCCACATGGGAGGTCAGGAAGGAAGGAGCCTCTGCTCTCAAAAAAGAATATCAAGACACAACTGACTTTTGCCATACAACACCTGGGTAAAGTCAGTTGTCTTGATATTCTTTTTTTGAGAGCAGAGGCTTCTTCCTTCCTGACCTCCCATGTAGGCCAAGGTTGTGCAGTCTCTTTCTGACAGTGTACCCATGCAATTCGACATTGATTGTGGCGAGAGGCCTGTAGATCCCTTGATGTTACCCTGGGGTTCTTAGAGACTTCTATGAGCATCTTTCAGTCAGTTCTTAGGCTGACTTTGGTGGGATGACCTGTCCTAGGTAGTTTGTCAGTGGTCTGGAATTTCCGTCGGACATCTAATCATTTGCACTTGTTTTTGTACACCTAATTTTAGCCATTTTATGTGATGGTAAAGGTAGGGGTGTACTAACTTTTTCCCATCTGGAAAAGGTATATTTGTTTATTTTAATTGCATTACTTTTTTTTTTTTAAGAACTTTCCAGGGGGTGTACATACTTTTTCACATGACTGTACATGTAACTGTAGAATTTTGTGTGGGTGGTTATCCCATTGTGGTCGCCCTACCCCTCTAGCTAGGCTACATTCAGCTGTTGACATCATGTTGGGGTCTCCCTCCTCTCTAGCTAGGCTACATTCAGCTGTTGACATCATGTTGGGGTCTCCCTCCTCTCTAGCTAGGCTACATTCAGCTGTAGACGTCATGATGTGGTCTCCCTCCTCTCTAGCTAGGCTACATTCAGCTGTTGACGTCATGTTGGGGTCTCCCTCCTCTCTAGCTAGGCTACATTCAGCTGTAGACGTCATGATGTGGTCTCCCTCCTCTCTAGCTAGGCTACATTCAGCTGTAGACGTCATGATGTGGTCTCCCTCCTCTCTAGCTAGGCTACATTCAGCTGTTGACGTCATGTTGTGGTCTCCCGCCGCTCGTTAACATGGGCCACAATAATCTCACCAGACCATTCCTTTATTCACAACGACCAAGTTTCTGTCTTCCTCTGAGCGGGTAAATATTAATTGACCAATCAGAGGGGCTCTCTGTGCATACACACACACAGCCTTCTTGTGCCCTGATGGGGGGGGGGGGGGGGGGGATGTCATGTGTATTATCAGCTATTAGTGGCCTGATAAGTCAACTGGCTACAGGGCTGGCTTAGTGTATGTGACAGTGCCCAGTAGGATTAGTGCTGGTAGACCAGGTCTGGGGCTACGCTGTACTGGCAGGCTGGACTACTGGACGTGTATTACTGATCTACTCTTCGAGGAGAGGGAGAAGAGGATGGGATAGCTGACGAAAGGAGGGAAGGAGCAGAGGAGAGGGAGTGGATTTTTATTTTATTTATTTAACCTTTATTTAACTAGGCAAGCCAGTTAAGAACAAATTCTTATTTACATGACGGCCTACCAAAAGGCAAAGAACCTCCTGCGGGGACGGGGCCTGGGATTAAAAATACAAATAAATTAAAAAATAATATAGGACCAAACACACATCACGACAAGAGAGACAAAACAACAATACCAAAAGAGATACCTAAGGCAGCAACACATGACAACACAGCATGGTAGCAACGTAACATGACAACAACATGGTAGCAGCACAAAACATTATTGGGCACAGACAACAGCACAAAGGGCAGGAAGGTAGAGATGACAATACATCACACAAAGCAGCCACAACTGTCAGTAAGAGTGTCCATGATTGAGTCTTTGAATGAAGAGATTGAGATAAAACTGTCCAGTTTGAGTGTGTGTTGCAGCTCGTTCCAGTCGCTAGCTGCAGCGAACTGAAAAGACGAGCGACCCAGGGATGCGTGTGCTTTGGGGACCTTTAACAGAATGTGACTGGCAGAACGGGTGTTGTATGTGGAGGATGAGGGCTGCAGTAGATATCTCAGATAGGAGGGAGTGAGGCGTAACAGGGTTTTATAAATAAGCATCAACCAATGTGTTATAGAGATGACCAGTTTACAGAGGAGTATAGAGTGCAGTGATGTGTCCTAGAAGGAGCATTGGTTGCAAATCTGATGGCCGAATGGTAAAGGACATCTAGCCGATGTGGTGATATGGGGGAGGATTGTGAAAAGGATGACTGGAGAAGAGGGAAGGAGGGGTCCACTGAACTGTTCCTCAGAGAGCTCTAGAGGTTCAAAACTGATAGGATGACCAGGAGCAGGACGACCCGGCAATCTGAGACCCTTCACATATGAGAGGATTGTACTCACTGTTACCATAGTGATGCTATAAGGACGACTGACAGTATCAGGACGGACACACCTCTAATAACGCAAGTCTTCATTGGAAGTTTCCTCAACAGACCGCCCCCTATGACAGACTACTATTAGTCTCTTTACTGCGCAGTCAAACTGACATTTTTTGTATTAATGAAGTAGCAAAAAAACAATGCACCGCTTACGTCAGATACTCTATTTAGAGAATTGGGAATCATGGTCTGTTCGTTTGGCATAGCCCTACAGATCAGGCTTCAGGGAGCCTGTGAAGCATAGCTAATGCATTTCTTACATGCCTACTGTAATAGTTCATTAGCATTTGGCTTCCATCACAGGGATACACTACAGATACGCTGGAAGCAGGGTGACTTCAATCATGATTAAAATGCATGAATGGTAGTTGCCTATAGCACTATAGTCTTGAGAGTAGTTGGGAGAATGGAACAGTATCTATCTGCTTCAAATTCCTGGAGGGAAAACCTTTTGTGTCATTGATAAAAGCACTAGAGCTTTTTTTTACTAAAAAAGTAAGTGGTTCAGGTTTAACCTTGAGAATACCTTTGGAGTAATCCAGTGATTGCGGCAGAAATCCGGTGTTGTGGTAGAGAAAGCAATCCGATATGCGCTGGGTTGGTAGCGCACTGTGCTGACTGGCCGTTATTGTCCGAGTTTAAGTTGGCGGGTGCAGACAAATGGCAATGGTGAAGACCGCTGACAATGGCTAATAGCTAGTAGCTAGTTAGCTGGCAAGTTTCTTTCAAAGGGCCGGTTTTATGGTATGAAGAATTAGCAGATCCGTTCCACATTGGGTGAGGCGGGTTGCAGGAAATGGGGTCATTTTAAATCAATCAGTTTATTCAAGAATAAAAATGATTACTTGTATTTTAACAGCAACAGTTCCAACCTAGACTTATTTTCAACAATAATTTCTACAGTAAGATGTACAGTAGGCATGAGAATTGTTAATCTTCATCTGTGCTGTTACTTAGCTATTGTACTAATAGTTCAACCCTAAGTAACTTGCTTTGGCTAACATTAGCTAGCTATTAGCTGTTTACAAGTGGATTGTTTGAAAGAGAAACACATCTACTACTATGAGCGAGAGTATTCCATTATTTCTGCTTATCACCTGTTAGATAATGACATAAATGCCTTGCTAGCTGACTTACTTGACCACTGTTTGGTCAGGACGTGTCGTTTTAGTTTGTTCGTTTTGAGAGACTCATTACTAAGAACTTCCCCGCACAAAACACATTGCGGGCTCTCCTCGTTATGAGTTTGTATGAAACCAAGAAAGAGAAACTCATTGCTGTATTGACACCGCTGCTAAGCAGAGAGCGCACTGAACAGAGAGCGCAGTTGCACTTCGCCAAATCAATTCCATTAATGAATGAAATAATTATGTTTACCCTGACACCCAAAATTACTCGTTACATTTTGAATGCTTAACAGGACAGTAAAATGGTCCAATCACACACTTATCATCTAGAACATCTCTTGTCATCCCTATTGGCTGTGATCTGGCGAACTCACTAAACTCACATGCTTAATTTGTAAATAATGTCTGAGTGTTGGAGTGTGCCCCTGGATGTCCGTAAATAAAATGGTGAAATGATGCCATCTGGTTTGCTTAATTATAAGGAATTTGTAATTATTTATACTTTTACTTTTGACACTTAAGTATATTTTAAACCAAATACTTTTAGATTTTTACTCTAGTTGTATTTTACTTGAGTAATTTTCTATTAATGTATCTTCACATTTATTCAATTGTATGACAATTGGGTACTATTTCCACCACTGGAGTTGAGGTACATTTCTGAAACTGACTATAGAGGCATGACTGATTCAGGAGAAAAGCCTGGCGTTACAGAAGTCACAACGACACTGTTGATGGAGTAAGACCGACAGGGACATTGAATGTTCACAGGTGTGTACACAGGTGACGCCACTCCCTGTTTTGCCTCAAATTAGCCCCTCACCTCACACATGATGATGACTTCATCTTTAAATGGCCCCATGTAAATAACCTAACATTTCTCTTACGCATGCTGCTGCTACAGCTGTTGCCAGTATAAGAGGTATTTTCACTTTTGCACTTATACTTATATTTTCTACAATAGTTCATTACTATGGAAGGTGACTGTGTCCAAAAAGGTGCCGCCCTAACTAATAAAATGTACTTTTTGTAATTATCATAGAGGTCCTTTACAAGTGCAAAATAAAGTTTTCCACAGAGACTTTCAGTCTGACCTCACCAGATGGATGCTGTTATACTGGTCTACCTGTTCTGAATCAGAACTCAGGAATGAAAGTGTCCTTGTTTTCAACTTCACTTGTCTGGTTTTCCCTAATGTCTGCCCTTTGATTTCCAGCATGTAGGCCCTCTGAGTTTTTATAGGAATTGTTTTATTGAGCCACATTCTTACATGCAGTTAGAACTGGGCGATATGGCCTTAAAATCATCACATATTTCTTTCACGGTACCTTGATTTTAATATTTTCTCTAAATAAGCTTTGTTGCACAATTAAAGTTCAATAAACCGCATGTCAAACAGTCAGGAATAATCAACTGAATTTAGGGCTTGCAAAATTATACCTAGACTAAATAAAAGCCATCCACAAACATAAGACACTAACAATTTAATTATTTTCTCAAAATAGTTTAACCTGCTTTTTTGCAATCACTGATCTGGCTTTCAAGTCTGTATGAAAATGCAAATTTAACCAGAACTACTAATAATGGCCAACTTCTGGTAGCAGGGGTCTCATAAACAATCTCTAAAGCACAAGCACACATGCTAGTGCGTAGCAAGCTACTCAAGTCTAGCCAACTTGAATATATTTGCTTGCTAACAAGGTAGAACAGTTGAACTGTTATAAATACACCCTCCTGTCTGTCTCCAACTGTTTAAACAACAGCCTGTTCACTTTGTTTAGATATTGAAATCAAGTGGCCTACCTGAATAGAAAATATGCTTATTTCTCAGAAGGAGAATGAGTTGCCAATTCCTTATAAATGCGTATTGTTATGCTCATTGCAAATGTATAAAACAGAGACTGGACAGCTAGCACATAACGGACTATAGCTAAAATGCTGCTAGAGGTAGGTCAACACTTTCCCTGGATGCCACTAGTCTTGCTCAACAAAATGTCATCTGCCTCATCTCAACCTTTTTAAGTCACTCCCACAAAACGATTGAGGTACATTGATCTAATATTTTGTTGTTTTAGAAAAAGTTATATCTAATTAAGTTGAATCTATAAATAGTTTTATGTTTACCAGTAGGGGACCCTACAGCTAAATGGCCAGAGCATTTTTTATTTTATTTTTATTAGTTCCATTGAGTGTGTTTTGGGCAAAATGACCCCGGGGAAATCAATGCAAGTCAATGGTACCTATATTAGAATTTTTCAAAGCATGTCCAAATCATTTATAAGTAACATCTTTGAATTACATGATACATTTTCAGATGCTTTAGGATGATTTGGACAGGAAGGACGAAAATAAAAACCCAATTTATAGTGAGGATATTAATAGCGAGTAGTGCTTTTCTTTTGTAGTTTTAGTTTGATTATAAAAAAAGTCAGATTTCTGTCTCAGTATTTTTTTTTTACATTAAATACACTGCATTATGTGGGTTGAATGCTGTAACAACACAGAATAAAGCAATTAATCAAAGTCCTTTAATTTAATACAATTTTATTAGGTCTTCAAGGTAAATAAGGCATACTTTTATGACTGCTGAAGTATTATGATCATTAGTTAATTACCACATTTTCTGCCATAAACTATGTAGAATATTGGCCTGTAGGAAACTACAACTCCCTACTACATTGCACTGTTTAGGCTTCACCTGCTTTATCTTGACAAACTGTACAGCGAGCTCACAGAAAAAAACGGAACAAAATGGAATTCAAATAATTGAACCGGCGTCAGAAAATAACAGAAATGTTGGTAAATCGCTCAGCCCAATAGTGAGATGTGCAATGTCAATTTGTTTCCGATATTTGATTTATTAAAATAAGATACCTCGACTTTAGCTTTTAACAGTCAATTACAATAAAATGGCAGTATGCACATATCTAAACCTTACCAAACGTTGCTTTTAGTAGGGTCTGCTCTGTTGGGAGATGAGACATAAAAGCGGTATCGTTAGAAAGGTTAAGTTCTCGTCTATTACAGTAAAATAATGTCTAAGCGTTTCGGTGTCCATTATGACCGATTTCAATTGGACCAAACCTCAAATACAAATGGAGTGTTTAAACTGCTTGTCAAAGAGGAAGAAGTGATCTTTTGTCTTTGTTGTGAGTGGTAGGTTGAGGGGCTTGGTGTCTGGTGAGTGGGAAGGTGCGCAGAAGGAGCGAAGGAGAAGAGACCAAAAAGACAGAACTCTTTAAAAACCAAAATGCATTTTCTTGCGATAGTCATTTGGAACATTGTACTAAAACATAAATTCAAATTGATCAAATCAATTCAATATATTGCCCAACCCTACATGCAGTATGCACAGTACGTGTGTGTGTGTGTCCGTGTGAAAGTGAGTGCTTGTTGCCTGTCTCTACCTCGGTGCCTCTGGCAATTTCATTTCCTCCCCTCCACCTTCTTTCATCTTGTTGTTATTACTGCCGATGCTCTGATCCCAGTGTTAGTTTGAGGGCTCTGTGTCTCTCCTGGTGGAAATACATTACAGATTGTGGCTAATTCAATATGTTCTAGATGTATCCGAGCTACACAGCCTTTGCTTGGCAGCCATGGGCTCGACAACGAGGATCCCCAGCCGAGCTGCTAGACAAGTCTCTCCACTGGTTCTGTTTTTGCTCTTCTCTCGCTCTCTCCCAGCCCACCATCCCTCCGTTCTGTTCATTTCTCTTACTTTATCTTCTCCTCTCCAGCCAGGGTTGTCAGTATGTGTGTATGATGGGGATCACGGCACACACCATGAGCTCCTGTCTCTGACAATCTCCATGGAAAATGGAGAATGATATGTGTGCCTGTTGTGAGAGAATTACAATCCATTCATTTTTAGTTTAGCCCTCCCTCCTCCCTTTCCTCCATGTTTTATCTGCCTCTGTGCTTCTCCTGTGCAGTTAGTTGTCCGTTGGATACACCTCGACACCATATCCTGGCTTCTCCTCTGTGCTGGAGGGAGGGGGGAGAGACAGAAGAGGGGTAGGGGAGGTGGAGGAAGTTAGCACTGGGGGCTGTTGCTGAGCCCAGGGCATAGCTCTCTCTCTCTCTGTGTTGACACAGCAGGTGTTGATTTGACTCCACAGTAGGTCTTTGTTTGTTCCGTGCCATTCCTCAGCTCAGCAGCAGCATGGAATGGAAAGGGCAAAAACAAGCCAGAGCCAGGTAAGATAAGATGATAAACTGACTCACTCTCCCTCAGTTTCAGTTGTTTTAGTGAACAAAGACAGGGACTGCGGTCCAAACACTTAAAAGATGCACCCTCGTCCACTTACCCTTACCTTATGCCCTTGGGGCAATCCCCGTCGCCATCTTGGAGGGCGTTCCAAATGATTAGCCAAGCAAGGAAAGTTTGCAACGTAAGCCCCTCAGCCTTGGTTTTTAGTTGAGTTTGCGAGTGTACAGTTATGTTCACTTCAGGACCTGAAACTCCCCATAATTCAATATGCAACGATTGTATATCCGCTAAGAAAAGTAAACGAAAACTTAAAAAGAACATCAATGGATAAGTCAACATACAAGTGTAAGTAAAAACTAATGCAAATAAGTTAGAAATTGTGCTACTAATGCACATGGCGGCACAAACGTGTCTCGTAAAAATTATGATGTTTTGTTTGGTTCGTTTTTGGAAAATGTAGAACTAAAATATTTTCGTCCTTCAGAAGTTCCAGCTATGCAGGCTAACGTTAGTTAGCTAATTCATTTGCTAGCTATCACACAGTAGGCGTATTTTAATAATTACGTAATTAATGTAAATATGCAATCATAATTGACTGTAGCGCATATAAAACACACAAGCTACCGTTGGCTGGAAACACAATCATCACGGGATGTGACGAATTCCCAGGCAAGTGTGGTCCATTTAAAAAAATAATTCTTTCCTCCCTCCACCCTTACCCTGCAAGTGTACACTCGTCAGATGTCTCGACACGTCATCAAATGTCCACTTAATTTGAGGGCTGAGGGATAGGGTGTGTCTTTTCAGTGTTTGGACTGCAGCCAGGGTGTCCGTTTGCACACTCTCAATAACAGCTTGGAGTATTTTTCCAGGCTTCATATTCTGAAAAGTTTTAACTCTTGTACATGTAGCTGTCTCACTGTCTTTCTCTCTCCCTCCCCCTTCCCCTCTCTCTCTCTCCCTTCCCCTCTCTCTCTCCCTTCCCCTCTCTCTCTCCCTTCCCCTCTCTCTCTCCCTCCCCCTTCCCCTCTCTCTCTCCCTCCCCCTTCCCCTCTCTCTCTCCCTCCCCCTTCCCCTCTCTCTCTCTCCCTCCCCCTTCCCCTCTCTCTCTCTCCCTCCCCTTCCCCTCTCTCTCTCTCCCTCCCACTTACCCTCTCTCTCTCTCCCTCCCCCTTCCCCTCTCTCTCTCTCCCTCCCCCTTCCCCTCTCTCTCTCTCCCTCCCCCTTACCCTCTCTCTCTCTCCCTCCCCCTTACCCTCTCTCTCTCTCCCTCCCCCTTACCCTCTCTCTCTCTCCCTCCCCCTTACCCTCTCTCTCTCTCCCTCCCCCTTATCCTCTCTCTCTCTCCCTCCTTACCCTCTCTCTCTCTCCCTCCTTACCCTCTCTCTCCCTCCCTCCTTACCCTCTCTCCCTCTCTCCCCCCTCCTTACCCTCTCTCTCCCTCTCTCCCCCCTCCTTACCCTCTCTCTCCCTCTCTCCCCCCTCCTTACCCTCTCTCTCCCTCTCTCCCCCCTCCTTACCCTCTCTCTCTCTCTTCCCCCCTCCTTACCCTCTCTCTCTCTCTTCCCCCCTTACCCTCTCTCTCTCTCTCTCTTCCCCCTCCTTACCCTCTCTCTCTCACACTCGCCCCCCCCCCATTCAGGTGATCCTGTACTCTGGGGACAGGGCCTATGAGGACTACTACCCTGCAGTGAAGGGTCGTGCCCACTTCAACTCAGCCGACCCTAAGAATGGCGACGCCTCCATCAACCTGACAGGTTTGAAGTCTAGTGACACTGGGACCTACCAGTGCAAGGTGAAGAAGGCCCCGGGGATTCGCAGTAGGAAGATGCTGCTGACCGTCATGGGTGAGTGAGACACCACGGGTGACATTTTAAATCTTAAACAGCCACTAGTCTTTAAGAACTCCAAACACAATGCCCTTTAAAGGGTACATGTGGCTGACTAGATGTGTCAAGTAATATCTAACAGTTTCACAACATATTCCCAAATACACATAAATCTAAGTAAGGAATGGATTGAGAATATATACATAAATGTCAGCGCGGCATTGGACTAAGATACAGTGGCATAATAAGCTTTATAGTATGCCGTATACACATGAGATTGGTGATGCAGTATGTAAACAAGATTAAGTAACTAAGATACTGAAGAATAGTATAGCGTACAGTTTAAACATATGAGATGAGTAGTGCAAGATACGTAAACAATATTGAAGTTGTTTAGCAGTCAGTGGCGTAGTATACAGTACAATACAGTATAGAGTACAATACAAAACAACACTGGCGGAAGAGAGGTACTCGGGGTGGCCTTCTTGTCCGACTCAGCGTGCACACCGTCCACAGCTCCCGAGTATTTTACTCGCTAATGTACAATCTCTGCATAATAAGGTTGATGAAAGGCTGCATATATTGTAGCTGGGGATTTTAACAAAGCTAATTTGAGGAAAAGGCTCCCGAAATTATATCAACACATCGACTGTCGTACCTGCGGTGCTAACACGCTTGACCATTGTTACACTTCCTTCCAAAATGCAATTAAGGCCCCCCATCGGTAAATCGGACCACGATTCCATCTTGCTCCATCCCCACCTATAGGCAGAAACTCAAACCGGAAGTACCCGTGGTTAGGTCTATTCAACGCTGGTCTGACCAATTGGAATTCAAGATTGTTTTGATCACGTGGACTGGGACATGTTCAGGGTAGCTTCAGATAATAATATTGACACAGACACGGTGAATGAGTTTATAAGGAAGTGCATAGGAGATGTTGTACCCTCTGTGACTATTAAAACATACCCCAACCAGAAACCATGGATAGATGGGAGCATTCGCGCAAAACTGAAAGTGTGAACCACCGCATTTAACCAGGGCAAGAATACTGGGAATATGGAAGAATAAAACAGTGCAATTATTTCCTCCGTCAATGCAATCAAGCAGTCTAAATGTCGATATAGGGATAAAGTTGAGTCACAGTTCAATGGCTCAGACATGACATGCATGTGGCAGGGTCTACAGACAATCATGGATTATAAAAGGAAAACCAGCTACGTCGCGGACACCGACATCTTGCTTCCGGACAGGCTGAATACCTTCTTCGCTCACTTTGAAGATAATACAGTGCCACCGACACGGCCTACTACCAAGGACTTTGCACTCTCTTTCTCAGTGGCCGATGTGAGGAAGACATTTAAGCGTGTTAACCCTCGCAAGGCTGATGGCCCAGAGGGTATCCCTAGCTGCGTCCTCAGATCATGCGCAGACCAGCTGGCTGTTGTGTTTACAGATGTATTCGATCTCTCCCTATCCCAGCCTGCTGTCCCCACATGCTTCAATATGGGCACCATTGTCCCTGTACCTAAGAAAGCAAAGGTAACTCAACTAAATGACTATCGCCCCATAGCTCTCACCTCTGTCATCATGAAGTGCTTTGAGAGACTAGTCAAGTATATTACCTCCACCTTACCTGCCACCCTAGACCCCCTTTGCGTACCGTCCAAATAGATCCACAGATGATGCAATCGCCACCACATTACACACTGCTCTATCCCATCTGGATAAGAGTAATACCTATGTAAGAATGCTGTTCATTGACTATAGCTCAGCATTCAACACCATAGTACCCTCTAAGCTCATCATCAAGCTCGAGGCCCTGGGTCTGAACCCCGCCCTGTGCAACTGGATCCTGGACTTCCTGACGGGTCGCTCCCAGGTGGTGAAGATAGGAAACAGCTCCTCTTCGCTGATCCTCAACACAGGGGCCCCACAAGGGTGTGTGCTCAGCCCCCTCCTGCACTCCCTGTTCACCCATGACTGTGTGGCCATGTACGCCTCCAACTCAATCATCAAGTTTGCAGATAACACTACAGTAGTAGGCCTGATTACCAACAGCGATGAGACAATCTACAGGGAGGAGGTGAGGGCTCTGGGAGTGTGGTGCCAGAAAAATGACCTCGCTCAACGTCAACAAAACTAAGGAGATGATCGTGGACTTCATTAAACAGCAGAGGGAGCACCCCCCGATCCATATCGATGGGACCGCAGTGGAGTAGGTGGAAAGCTTCAAGTTCCTCAGCATACACATCACTGACAAACAGCACCTCTTCAAACTCAGGAGGCTAAAGAATTTTGGCTTATCACCTAAACCCTCACAAACTTCTACAGATGCACAATTGAGAGCATCCTGTCGGACTGCATCAACGTCTGGTACGGCAACTGCACCGCCAATAACCGCAAAGCTCTCCAGAGCGTGGTGCGGTCTGCCCAACGCATTACTAGGGGCAAACTTCCCGCCCTCCTTGACACCTACAACACCTGATGTGCCACAGGAAGGCCAAAAAGATCATCAAAGACTTCAACCGCCCGAGACACTGCCTGTTCACCCCGCTATCATCCAGTAGGTGAGGTCAATAGGTGCATCAAAGCTGGGACCAAGAGCCTGAAAAACAGCTTCTATCTCAAGGCCATCAGACTGTTAAACAGCCATCACTAACACACCAGAGGTGGCTGCCTATAGACATTGATTAGAAATCACAGGCCACTTTAAGGAATAGAACACTAGCCACTTTAATAATGTATCCGTATCTGCATCACTCATCTCTATGTATAAACTGTACTCTACACTATTCTACGGTATCTTAGTCACTAATTGTGTGTACATATTGCGTCACCCATCTCATATGTATATACTGTATTGTACTCTATACTACACCACTGACTGCTGAACAACCATTTAGATTTATGTGTTTTTGGGTATATGTTGTGAAACTGTTAGATATTACTGCACTGTCAGAGGTAGAAGCACAAGCATTTTTCTACACCCGCAATAACATCTGCTAACCACGTGTATGTGACAAATAAAATTAGATTTGATTCGAATTTGACCAACCCCCACTAGTGTGCGGGTATGTTTAACCTTCTTAGTTGGGTATATACAGTGGGGAGAACAAGTATTTGATACACTGCCGATTTTGCAGATTTTCCCACTTACAAAGCATGTAGAAGTCTGTAATTTTTACCATAGTTACTCTTCAACTGTGAGTGACGGAATCTAAAACATAAATCCAGGAAATCACATTGTACGATTTTTAAGTAATTAATTTGCATTTTATTGCATGACATAAGTATTTGATACATGAGAAAAGCAGAACTTAATATTTGGTACAGAAACCTTTGTTTGCAATTACAGAGATCATACGTTTCCTGTAGTTCTTGACCAGGTTTGCACACACTGCAGCAGGGATTTTGGCCCACTCCTCCATACAGATCCTTCAGGTTTCGGGGCTGTCGCTGGGCAATACAGACTTTCAGCTCCCTCCAAAGATGTTCTATTGGGTTCAGGTCTGGAGACTGGCTAGGCCACTCCAGGACCTTGAGATGCTTCTTACGGAGCCACTCCTTAGTTGCCCTGGCTGTGTGTTTCAGGGTCGTTGTCATGCTGGAAGACCCAGCCACGACCCATCTTCAATGCTCTTACTGAGGGAAGGAGGTTGTTGGCCAAGATCTCGCGATACATGGCCCCATCCATCCTCCCCTCAATACGGTGCAGTCGTCCTGTCCCCTTTGCAGAAAAGCATCCCCAAAGAATGATGTTTCCACCTCCATGCTTCAAGGTTGGGATGGTGTTCTTGGGGTTGTACTCATCCTTCTTCTTCCTCCAAACACGGCGAGTGGAGTTTGGACCAAAAAGCTCTATTTTTGTCTCATCGACCACATGACCTTCTCCCATTCCTCCTCTGGATCATCCAGATGGTCATTGGCAAACTTCAGACGGGCCTGGACATGCGCTGGCTTGAGCATGGGGACCTTGTGTGCGCTGCAGGATTTTAATCCATGACGGCGTAGTGTGTTACTAATGGTTTTCTTTGAGACTGTGGTCCCAGCTCTCTTCAGGTCATTGACCAGGTCCTGCCGTGTAGTTCTGGGCTGATCCCTCACCTTCCTCATGATCATTGATGCCCCACGAGGTGAGATCTTGCATGGTGCCCCAGACCGAGGGAGATTGACCGTCATCTTGAACTTCTTCCATTTTCTAATAATTGCGCCAACAGTTGTTGCCTTCTCACCAAGCTGCTTGCCTATTGTCCTGTAGCCCATCCCAGCCTTGTGCAGGTCTACAATTTTATCCCTGATGTCCTTACACAGCTCTCTGGCCTTGGCCATTGTGGAGAGGTTGGAGTCTGTTTGATTGAGTGTGTGGAGATGTGTCTTTTATACAGGTAACGAGTTCAAACAGGTGCAGTTAATACAGGTAATGAGTGGAGAACAGGAGGGCGTCTTAAAGAAAAACTAACAGGTCTGTGAGAGCCGGAATTCTTACTGGTTGGTAGGTGATCAAATACTTATGTCATGCAATAAAATGCAAATAAATTATTTAAAAATCATACAATGTGATTTTTCTGGATTTTTGTTTTAGATTCCGTCTCTCACAGTTGAAGTGTACCTATGATAAAAATTACAGACCTCTACATGCTTTGTAAGTAGGAAAACCTGCAAAATCGTCGGTGTATCAAATACTTGTTCTCCCCACTGTAGATAGCATTATCCCTCAGATTGCAGTCCCATTCAATCCATAGACTGAAGGAAAGAGCTGTGTCACTATTATTAGATGACATCAAAACGCCCAATAGCCTAATAATTGGCAATTTAATATAACTAATTGACAATAGTCTAGGTGATAAGCTTTGTTCTGATATTATATATGTTTGTATGTGACAAACTGATGATGATACTAAGCCAGCTGCTATATACACACACACTCCAACTGAATTATTCCGCTGCTCTATGTTCGCTACATGCACTATATGACCAAGAGTATGTGGACACCTGCTCATCGAACATCTCATTCCAAATTCATGGGCATTCAAATGGAGTTGGTCCCCCCCTTTGCTGCTATAGGTTTTCCCACCAGATGTTGGAACATTGCTGTGGGGACTTGCTTCCATTCAGCCACGAGTGTTTGTGAGGTCAGTTACTGATGTTGGGCGATTAGTCCTGGCTTGCAGTCGGCGTTCCAATTCATCCCAAAGGTGTTCAATGGGGTTGAGGTCAGGGCTCTGTGCAGGCCAGTCAAGTTCTTCCACACCGATCTCGACAAACCATTTCTGTATGGACTTCGCTTTGTGCACGGGGGCATTGTCATGCTGAAACAGGATGGGGCCTTTCCTAAACTGTTGCCACAAAGTTGAAGCACAGAACCATGTAAAACAGCCCCAGACCATTATTCCTCCTCCACCAAACTTTACAGTTGGCACGATGCATTCGGGCAGGTAGCGTTCTCCTGGCATCTGCCAATCCCAGATTTGTCAGTCGGACTGACAGATGGTGAAGCGTGATTAGTCACTCCAGAGAACGCGTTTCCACTGCTCCAATGGCGTGAGCTTTACACATCGCCGTCCAAGCACACGTGCACACACACACTAATCCTGAGCAATTAGTACTTTTTGAGGACTGTTTGGGTTTGGTTCAGGTATAAAAACATTATGGTTTTCGGTTTTGATTCTTATAATTTTTTTTACATTAAATGCACTATGCATTTGGGTTGAATGCTGTAACACAGAATAAAAAGTCCCATGATGGTAATTACTGCTTATCACTTATTAACCATTTATTCACATTAATTTAATCAAATATTACATTTGTTTTATATGATTACTTTATTATTTCATTCCAAGTCTTCATCTCATCTGTATAGACCTGCTGACTATGCTGTCTGACAAAATCACTTTTATTAGGTCTTCAAAGTATAAAAGGCATACTTTTAGGACTGCTGAATACCAATAATCAATCACTTAGGTCATGTATTTTCAGGTAGAGATACCTCGCTGGTTCTTCTCTCATTTCTACCTCTCCGTGTCATCCCCACACCAACCAGACAAATAGGAGCGCAATTGATTATGGTCATTGTAGTTAATTACCATGTTTTCTGCGCTAAACTGTTTAATGTTGGCCTCCCTACTACATCGCACAGTTCAGGCTTGATCTGCGCAATAAGCTCACAGAAGAAAAAAAAACTAAAATGGAATTCAAATAATTCCACCAACGTTGGGCCATTAGTTGTTTAAAAAACTAAAAAAATTACAGAAATGTTGGTTAATCGCTCAGCACAAACACACACTCCCACACACACACACAGACAGTCATCTTCCCTGAGTGCAGGTAACGTTGTGAGCTGTGTGTGTTGTCTCTCCCAGTATGAAGATGGACAGTGAAGTTAACAGGAGGAGAGGTCACACCTGCAGTCAGTACAGCACACCGGACAGGCACATCGGCAACCCTCATAACCAATCACCATCTCTGCCTAGACCTCAAATCAACCTTGAACAGCCAATCACTTTCACTCTGTCACCTTGGCCTCAGTCCCAACTAACCTATCACCATCTGTCTACCCATAGGTCACTACATTCTTTAACAGCCAATCACTTTCTCTCAAGTTCCCTGATCTGAACCCCAAACAACCAATCAGCACTGCCTAGACCTTACTGCAGCCAATCTTTCTCCGTCTCCCTGGCCTCAATCCCAACTGATCCCTCATGGTCTTTATAACCACGTCTCTGTGGTCTACCACAATGTATCATGCTCACTTTATCCATATATACTCTACAGTACCCTATCTGTACCTCACTGTAGCCCCGCACAGCAATACATATCCTTATCTTTATCCCTTCATATTATTCCACATCCATATAGTCCATCACAACCAATCACTGTTTCCCTCTAGTCTCTACAGTATCTCTCTAAAGACAATTCTCTCTTCTTCCTTTGACCTCGTCTCTCGCTCATACCACACATATAAATCTGCTCTGATGAAGCTTGTACCCGTTTCCAACAGGAACGTCTACATGTTGCGCTGTATGCAGCCCTTGATATGTCAAGCTGACTTTGAGCTTTAATGTCCATTCAAAATGTATTACATTGCAAGACACACAGTGCATGTGGACAGCCGACCGCAGAGTCAGGAGAGCGAGTAGCCTTGGCCCCTGTCATCCCTCCCAACCGTCCATCAGCACTCGTTTAATTTCTCTCTGTTCTCTCACTCCTCCCCTCTCTCGTTGTGTCCGCCCTGACCCCTGCCTATTAGACTAGATGGGCTGGGCGCTGCACTTTGTGCTGTAGTCTCCCTGGGCTTTGCTGTTACAGCGCGGATTACCAAACCATGATGTCAGTGCTCCAGCACAACGCTCTATCTGAGAGACACACCGAGAGAGAGAGAGAGAGAACAAGAGAGACAGTCGCACATACACACATGAATACACACAAACAGCCAATCAGGCTTTCTAAATGCCCCTCCACCTCCCACCCCTAGCACAGTACCCCCTACCTCACCCCCCTCACCCCGCCTCCAACCCACCGCTCCAGCAAACAGACGGCGAGTTAATTTGTTCTGTCCATCTTCGCCTTGCACTGGATCTGGCCTGCTTTTTTTTAATTTGGAGCTTTGTTTGCTTTTGAATTCTCATCATCTCCTGTCAACAGACTGAGGAGACTGTACGCTGGGCTTTCACAGAGGACCTACCCCCACCGTGTGTCACTCTGATCTTAATTATCTTGAGTGACAGCACCTGTAATGACAGCAGCTGTATCAATGACCCTGATTACTGCTCTCATTACGCTGATGACTGGTGCTGTGAGACACACACACACCACACACACACACAAAGCGTGAAATCAGGAAGGGTTTGTGTAGCTTCAAGATAATTTCTCTCTTCATGTCGGCCATCTCTAAAAGCATATTCTCCCTCTCCTGCCCTTCTCCTGGTAGTGAGGCCGTCCAAGCCCAGATGCTATGCCGAGGGCCCCACCCAGGAAGGTAAGGACGTGGTCCTGAGGTGTACATCCAGTGAGGGGACCAACCCCCTGCAGTACACCTGGGAAAAGACCAGCGACAACAAACTGCTGCCTGCCTCTGCCGTGCTAGGTAACGCGCACACACACACACACACACACACACACACACACACACCGGTTGTAATAATATTTTATCTAAGATTTTTACAAACACAACGTGGTTACACAAGCCAGGCTTCACCTTCCCCAAACGGAGCAGAGGCTTTCAAACCGAATGGTTGTTCACTGCCAAATTGACAGAAGGGTCTCCGAAAAGTGTTGGCTTCCTGAACGTGCCGCTGTAACCCCCCCCCCCCCCCCCCTCTCCCATCTGTCTGTAGACCCTGTGGGAGGCACTATGAACGTAAGGAACGCTTCCACCAGCTCCTCGGGAACCTACCGCTGCACAGCTAAGAACCGAGTGGGCATGGAGGACTGTATTCTACAGCTTGGCATCACTCCCCGTGAGTTCTTCACCGCCCCCTGATTCACCTTTATGTGGTCTTAATTGAAGATTATAATTATTTTTGATTCTTTTAATCAGGCGGGCATTTGTGCTGAGACATGTATTGGCTGTATAGAGTCAAGATGCTGGGATTGTGTAGTTGAATGATTTTCTGTGTCTTGATCTAGCCCCCAACACGGCTGGTATCATAGCTGGAGCCATCATCGCTGTTCTGCTGGCCCTCATCATCATCGCCATCATCCTCTTCTGCTGCTGCCGCGCCCGCAACAGGAAGAAGTACGAGAAGGAGATCTCCTACGAGATCAGGTACGGGCACTGCATTATTATCACATCAATACTGTGTAGGGTCCCCCGAACACACTTTCATTGTACAGGCACTGGTACATATTGCATCAAACTGATATTGCAGTGTAGTATGTATTATCTAACTATCTGTATGGGGGTTATTAGGCTGCTACAACCTGAGATAGAGCAACGAAAACTAAATGCTAGTAGGTATGTGTCATTGTCACCGTCCAACGTTCTCTGGCCCACACACACACACACACACACACACACACACACACACACACGCGCACGCAGCCAAGGAGAAAAAGGTTGTCACCCCATCAGCGGTTTCTCTTTTTTTCCCCTTCCTCAAATAAAGGCTTTGGTAATCAGTTTGGGAGTTTTGTTTGTTCTGTGGATCCTGTGTCTGGCCAGCCCAGCCGCCCTGGACACAGCATTCCAGCCACACAGCACAGCCTCCCTCTCTGTCTCTGGGTCTGCTAGCCTCAGCCTGGACACTGTCTGGCTATCTGCCTGGCAGCACACTGGAGCACAAAAAGATTATCCCAGTGAGCTCTGGGTGCCTAGCCCTGACACACACGGAGGCACGCATACAGACAGGAATGCATGCCTGCACACACAGACTAACACTTGTGCGCATACACACACCGTACATGCACAAACACACACACACACACACACACACACACACACACACACACGTATATTTACCAACATATTCAAAGCCACGGGCCCCTCAGTCTCAGTTTGATTGAGCTCTTTAATGGATTATTGCCGGTTATTAGTTTTTAATTGTGTTGCTCTGGGAACTGAAGGGGGTTTGTGGGAATGAAGGTTGCTCCGTTACCACTGCTGAGAATCCTCATTCTTACTGTAGCTGACCAGAGCTGGCACAGTTGGAACTACATTCCATCCCCACTAGCTATCATTTGTCTCTTTCACTCCCATCATCCTCTCTTTCTGTCTGTCTGTCCGTCCCACTCTCTCTGTGTTTCTGTCTTATTCACCGTCTCTCTGTCCCACTCTCTGTGTTTCTGTCTTATTCACCGTCTGTCTGTCTGTCCCACTCTCTCTGTGTGTCTCTTATCTTTATTGTTTATTTTTCACTTTATTTCTCTGTCTGGACCCCTGGGTGAAAATCCAAACCCAGTGAATGTGAAAGGGAGTGGAAAAGCTTGTATGTTGTTTACATGCTCATCTCACTCCCCCCCCCCCCCCCCCCCCCCCCCTCCCTTTCAGAGAGGATGTACCCCCTCCGAAGAGCCGTGTGTCGACGGCCCGCTCCTTCACCAGCGTGGGCAGCCAGCGCTCCTCCCTGGGCTCCATGTCCACTTCCAACCTGCATGAGTATGCCCTCAAGCCGCAGTACGACAAGATCCCCTCTGTGGAGGAGTACGAGAGGCCCCCCAGCCACGCACCCCTGCCCCCACCCGTCACCAGCAAGATGGCCGGCCCCAACCTCAGCCGCATGGGTGCCATCGCTGTCATGATCCCCGCCCAGAACAGGGACGGCTCCATCGTGTAATAGAAAGCAACAGATGGAGGGAAAGACTGGGGGACACTAGCCAGAGAGGTGGGGTGGCCTGATTCTACCCTCCACCACTCACCACCAACTGGGACCCCCACTCTTCTCTGCTCTGCTCTATGGAGGTCTGGTTGTGGTGTGAGGAGAAAAGATAAGCAGTATTGTACCATGTCATATCAGACCCACTATGAACTATTTGCTGAAGACAGAACAGATGCTTTTATGAATTTTACTTCCAGAACTTTCTGACAATTCTAGGGTGGGTACATTTTAATGGTCAATTCACACAGGTTGCTTTGTACATAGTTGAATGGGTGATGCTTTTTTTTATCTAGCTGGCTTGTCCATAGAGAGGTGTGTTCAGAGCAGACCAAGGTCTCTGATTGGCCTATGGTGTGTGTACCATGTACAGTATTACAGCTTTATGTGTATGTTTCTGGGGGTGGGAAATGTACAGTTCTACTCTGCTATCATTGGATGAAATGCCCACAATGATCAGACTGTTTGATCAATTCACTTCTCTAACACACACCATTTTTTAAAAGCTATCTCAAGAATAGGGGTTGCTGAAGGGATTTTAGAGTTCTGCTTTTCAAAATAATTTGTGAAGTAAAAGATGTTCATTCCACTGGTTGCACTGTGTCTGATGTAATGGTCATGTTTTCCAGTCCTTAGAGAAATTAGGTCAGCTGGTTGTTATTTCGACAGTTGACCGTTTCAAATGTCCAGCTTGGGCTGGAAGGGACGGATGGACAGGGTTGGCTAACGACACGGAAGGGGCAGTTCAAACCATCACGCCTTGTGATTAGTGAATTATTGTTTTTTTGTCGGGTTTACAGCCCACCCCTCAAGTTCCTAGAACAGGTAGTGTTTTGGAGAATAGAGAGGTACGGGATGAAAGGTGAGGTTCTGATTGTGTTTGACTGCCACCATCCCAGGCCCCCAAACCATCGGACCCCACCAGTACACCCATTCCCTCCCCCCAACACTGTATGCGATAATTAACCATCTCTTGTGTTTAACCATCAAACCCAAAGGTTTCCCCACAGTTAACCTGAAGAAATGTTATATTTGTAACCGAACGCTCTGATTTCAATATCTCAATGAAACAACTCTCTCAATGTTCATTATGAAGTCAAACGTGTTTAGTGGTTCATTAATGCAGGACAAATGATGTAAAGTTATTTACATGATGTATGGAAGGAAGTGAGTGTTAAGGGGAAGAAGAAAATATTAGAATACTGAGTCATGAGTGTTAGGTTTAGGCTGCACCAACAGTACAGTAACTCCAGGGTGTCTATGATGCACCCATGCTTCCTCACTTCCTCACAGCACCCCCAGTCAGTGCTTCTGCTCAGCCCAGATGGGGTGTTTCTGTGATTGACACCACTGTTCTTGTGCCTTGTCCATATTGACTTGTGTCACACACGTTCTGTTACAGCCTCAGGCCCCTAGGTGTGTGTGTGTGTGTGTGTGTGTGTACCCAAGCTGTGCTCTCATCTTCTATCGTTGCTATGCGCCATACATGTGTTTTGTAGCCAGCTGTCGTTGTATGATACATGGCACAATAGTTGGCTACAGTACATCTAGTATGGCTGTAGAACTAGGCCCACATCGGGCATGACAACCAGTCCGCTTTTCATGGTTCTGGATCCTGTGTAAATCCACATCAACTGGAGGTTGGTTGCTTTACTCCCAAATTAGATTTTTTTTTCAATTACATTAGCGCTGTATTTAAACATTAGCAATGTAAAAAAAAAAAGAAGAAGAATCTCAAACATTGATTCATACAGTTGCTTTTTTTTCTGCATTATTTTATTTTTTATGAAGGCTTTGTTTGTGTAAATATACTGTAAAATTGACACTGTCTAGAACTAATCCAACCACACTTACTAATGCTCTCTGTATGTATGATGATGCTCTGCAGTGATTTGCTTGGTTAATGTGTATCTAAAACATGATTGCTGAGTGAAAGCCCACTAATGTTAATTCAGGTGGGCACCACTGGCATTCTACTGTAGCTATGTTTCAGTATCCACATTAGCTTATTAATTATGGTGAAGCAATAGCATGCATTGTAAATAGTTTACTAGTATGGTTAATGAAACACACCCCGACTCTGTTTATGAATAGAATTTAGTAGATTTGAGGTGGATGAAGTGGAGTTGGCAGGTGAAGAGCTCTCTGAGTTGTAGCCCCACGCCTCTCCTTGTTGTGGCAGCTGTAACCTCACACATGGGGACAGCAGCCACATCCTCCTGCTACACCGAGACAGGACGTGAAGTGAAACCCACCCTGTACACTACCCCAAGGTGAAAAACCTGTCAGCTCTCTAAGCCCAGGGAACTGAGTGTGTGTGTTTGTCTTTACTGTCTGGATGGATCCCCAATATTGTATTTTAGTAGACCCCCAACTGCTGAAAAACTGTACAGAGCCAATAGGGAGTTAGTCATGTTGTACAGTCCCTCTCAACTCAGATAACTAATAAGTACTACTAACATGATATTAACTGTAGCTTTTAAAAACAAGTGTACCAATAGTGTATGAAGATTTGCACATTGTATGATCAAATGTTTTAAATGTTTTTTTTTTTTTGTGTTTTTTTTTTGTGCTGCATTTTTAAATAATAAAAGGACACAAAATGAAAAAAATAGTAACATTCTTTTGCCTTTCTTTCCCATAGCAGCAGCTGTTGACTTTGTCTTAAATCAAAGTGTTTTTTTTAAGTATCAGCAGCCAGCCAGCCTGTCTATCCTCTGGGGCCCGGCTGGCTCTCCTGCAGGCTTCCACTGTGATTAATTTTAATCAGGCAGCGATTTTCACCCCTAACGCCAGGTGAGGTGACTTTCTAACCGTTTAATGATTATAATTCATCAATGAAGCACAAAGGCACGATGATCAGAACCCCGCCTGGCGAAAATCCACAGCTCTGTTGAAACAGGCAGCACTAGAGTATTACGTATACTAGCATGATTCAAACTATAGGTTCAGCTGTACTGGGCTGACCTGATTACACATCCACCAGAGTTGCTGGAAAGGACAATGTGAAAAGAAAATAACCGAGCCAGCACGTTATGGCTGGGGTCAGCCCTGTAGTGTGAATAAGAAAACTGGGCCACTGCCCTGGTTTGACTTGAGGGAACAGGGGAGTAATGTCTTTGCTCTGTGTTTCACCCATTGACCCTTGTCTTTTATCCCTACTGAGTCATTATCCCCCTGCTGTAGTGTAGCACTTTCCCCTCTCACAACACGTTGTCACTGCCTCTGTGAAATGACTGAGGGAGAACTAGAAGTCGGCATATACAGTGGGGAGAACAAGTATTTGATACACTGCCGATTTTGCAGGTTTTCCTACTTACAAAGCATGTAGAGGTCTGTAATTTTTATCATAGGTACACTTCAACTGTGAGAGACGGAATCTAAAACAAAAATCCAGAAAATCACATTGTATGATTTTTAAATAATTAATTTGCATTTTATTGGCAAGCAGCTTGGTGAGAAGGCAACAACTGTTGGCGCAATTATTAGAAAATGGAAGAAGTTCAAGATGACGGTCAATCTCCCTCGGTCTGGGGCACCATGCAAGATCTCACCTCGTGGGGCATCAATGATCATGAGGAAGGTGAGGGATCAGCCCAGAACTACACGGCAGGACCTGGTCAATGACCTGAAGAGAGCTGGGACCACAGTCTCAAAGAAAACCATTAGTAACACACTACACCGTCATGGATTAAAATCCTGCAGTGCACGCAAGGTCCCCCTTCTCAAGCCAGCGCATGTCCAGGCCCGTCTGAAGTTTGCCAATGACCATCTGGGTGATCCAGAGGAGGAATGGGAGAAGGTCATGTGGTCTGATGAGACAAAAATAGAGCTTTTTGGTCTTAACTCCACTCGCTGTGTTTGGAGGAAGAAGAAGGATGAGTACAACCCCAAGAACACCATCCCAACCGTGAAGCATGGAGGTGGAAACATCATTCTTTGGGGATGCTTTTCTGCAAAGGGGACAGGACGACTGCACCGTATTGAGGGGAGGATGGATGGGGCCATGTATCGCGAGATCTTGGCCAACAACCTCCTTCCCTCAGTAAGAGCATTGAAGATGGGTCGTGGCTGGGTCTTCCAGCATGACAACAACCCGAAACACACAGCCAGGGCAACTAAGGAGTGGCTCCGTAAGAAGCATCTCAAGGTCCTGGAGTGGCCTAGCCAGTCTCCAGACCTGAACCCAATAGAAAATCTTTGGAGGGAGCTGAAAGTCCGTATTGCCCAGCGACAGCCCCGAAACCTGAAGGATCTGTATGAAGGTCCGTATGGAGGAGTGGGCCAAAATCCCTGGTCAAGAACTACAGGAAACGTATGATCTCTGTAATTGCAAACAAAGATTTCTGTACCAAATATTAAGTTCTGCTTTTCTGATGTATCAAATACTTATGTCATGCAATAAAATGCAAATTAATTCCTTAAAAATCATACAATGTGATTTTCTGATTCCGTCACTCACAGTTGAAGAGTACCTATGATAAAAATTACAGACTTCTACATGCTTTGTAAGTGGGAAAACCTGCAAAATCGGCAGTGTATCAAATACTTGTTCTCCCCACTGTACCTAGGGCTCGAATCAAGCCTTATCGCTGAAGTTCAGCGCTTTAGCGCGCGTGGAATTTAGAGGTAATTTTCGATTGAGCCAACTTGTACAGTGTTTACCCTTAGCCGGTTTCAATTGTAGACTATTTCCTGCCTTAGTTAATGGGGTTGCTGATTAACTGCATGATGATCATAGCTAATAAACAGTGTGGTACAAATGAGCTCCTATAGCAGCTCAACTGAGCTGGATACAGTGGAGTAACTAAGGTGAGTGGTTTTTGGATAGATCAGCCATGTTAGGGATTGTACCGAACTACCCATGTTTAACCTGTGTGTGTGTGTGTGTGAGAGAGATTGTGTAGGTCAGTAGCCTTACATGAGCTTTGGCTTGTGCGAGCCGAAACCTATTTCTGTAGCGTGAGGCAGCTTGATGTACAAGTAGGGTAACGTGGAGTAACTAGCCCCCCCAAGAACCATGTCCAATTGATGAAACAAAAAATCTAAGTTTGGTAAAAATGTGGATCATGGTCATGCCTAGACAAACTATAAAGGAAAATAAGTGGCTACAGTTGACACTTTTTGTGTTATTTAATCCCCTGGAGTTGATGTCCATGCCCCTGTAGAAATCTAATTAGCATAATACAAATATGTAAATTTAAGCTACAGATATGTTTATTGCATTGGATGCGTCTCAATCCACCACATCCACCGATGTCGCGCATCCGCTTCTGCGGTGAAAGGTGATAGAGCTAGAGCGGTGTTTGTCAGACTTTGAGGCAACCCGAAAATCTGTCTTCTCACAAAATTGTCTTTAGCGTCTGAATGGTTTTGCTCTACGACACCCACAAGCATCTTGGGACTCATCTGAATTCGGTACAGCCGAATTGCAAACTTCTGTCTGTAGTGTCCGAACATTTTGGACCCCTTTGTGTAAAGGTGAGTATCATGGACACGTTTATGTTGGTTGTTTTGCTCTAGGATGCCCACAGGCCTGTTTAGTGGCAGTAATAAAGGGTTAAATACATTTTAAAATGAAAGAAACGTGTCCTGATCTTTCTTATATTGCTTAGATATAGGACAGACACTTAAGAACAAACTTTAGATTTTTTGGGATGTAGTGAATCTGTTGTTCAATGCATTTGTATGGGCTAATAGCAGTAAGGCCAATTAATGTTTTATCAAATATTTTTCTGATCTATTTTTTTTTTATACTTCAAGGGGTCTTAAAATTCTAAATCAAATAGCAAAATGGTCCTTGGTATGACCTTCTTAAAACCATTCCATATAGCTTAGTAGAACCCACCCCCACGTCCCCCGGCTTAGACAGGGCTCAGACTCTTATGGGTTAATGAAATGACATTGCACATCTCACTATTATTATCCTCACTATGATGAGGTTTGGATATAAGGTCCTTGTTTTACTTTTAGCGCCAAATCATATTCAAATTATCCTAAAGTATCAACAAAATGACTGACTCAATTAAGTTACTTGTAGATGGTTTGGACATGATTTGGAAAATGCTAGTTTAGGTACCATTGGATTGCTGGGGGGCAGGTTGCCCCATTGAAGTCCAACAACACCAAGTTTGCGTAACTTTCAAAATACATAAATAATCCCTGTATGATGCATTTTGCATCATATGATGCTACATCAGTAACACCAAGGAGCTGATTGTGGACTACAGGAGAAAGAGGGGAGGGCACGCCCCCATTCACATCGACAGGGCTGAAGTGGAGCGGGTCGAGAACTTCAAGTTTCTTGACGTCCACATCACTAAGGACTTAACATGGTCCACACACACTCGCACAATCATGAAAAGGGCACGATGGCGCCTCTTCCCCCTCAGGAGGCTGAAAAGATTTGGCATGGGCCCTCATATCTTTCAAAAGTTCTACAGGTGCACCATCGAGAGCATCCTAACTGGCTACATCACCGCTTGGTATGGCAAATGCACTGCCCTCGACCGCAAAGCGCTACAGAGGGAGGTGCGGACGACCTAGTACATCACTGGGGCTGAGCTCCCTGCCATCCAGGACATCTATATCAGGCAGTGTCAGAGGAAGGCCCTAAAATTTGCAAAACACCCAAGCCATAGACTGTTCACTCTGGCAAACTGTAGCGGAGTATCAGCACTTGGATCAACAGGCTCCGAAACAGCTTGTACCCCCAAACTATAAGACTGCTTAATAGTTCATTAAATGGTTACCCGGACTATCTGCATAGACACTATCTTACATATATACACACCATAAACACACTCACTCACAAACACTACACTGACCACTGACAGTCACAAAAACCAAACACATTCACATACACTACATTTGCACACAAACACACACACAGTTTCACACTCATCATTTGCTGCTGCTACTCTGTTCTTTATTTTGACTCTTTATTATCTATCCTGATGCCTAGTCACTTTACCCTGCCTTCATGTAAGACAATTGCTCCCAACACACTCACCTTCAATTTTACTGCTTCAAAAAAGTGAATCAATGACACAACATTTTTAGTTGAGCAAGAGTAGTGGCAGGCAGGGAAAGTGTTGGGGGAATTTAAAGACAATGTTCCCTCTTTAGAGGATACTGCATTCACGGTAAACGCTGCATATGTCGGCTCAAATCGGAAATTACCTTGACATTTCTAATGCTTTTTTTGCCCTTTTGCTCATGGTCTTGATCTATGGATGACTGCATCAATAGCTGATGATTTGCCAATAGCTCTGAGTGCCTGTTGTGTCTGTCTGGGCAGTCAGGCAGAGTGATTGACTGGTGGCCAATAAACCAACTACAGTAGAGCACTTAGCTGTGAAGCAGGATGTCCATAGCTGTAATTGGGTGTCTGTTAATGGATAGGACCCCAGAGCATTGATCTGATCTGCGGTCAGTGTTGAAATCAATCATGGACCCTAATGACTGGAGCCGTTGGCTCACTAATCACAGGCACACACACACACACACACACACTCACAGTGGGGCTATGCACTGGGTTTGTTTAGCTGCCCTTCAATTGTCACCATCATCATAAGAGTCCCTATGGATGGTCTACTGGCATGACAATGACACTTTGACAACTGTAAAAATAAATTTAGTGCATATATACAGTGGGGAGAACAAGTATTTGATACACTGCCGATTTTGCAGGTTTTCCCACTTACAAAGCATGTAGAAGTCTGTAATTTTTATCATAGGTACTCTTCAACTGTGAGTGACGGAATCTAAAACAAAAATCCAGAAAATCCCATTGTATGATTTTTAAGTAATTAATTTCCATTTTATTGCATTGACATAAGTATTTGATACATCAGAAAAGCAGAACTTAATATTTGGTACAGAAACCTTTGTTTGCAATTACAGAGATCATACGTTTCCTGTAGTTCTTGACCAGGTTTGCACACACTGCAGCAGGGATTTTGGCCCACTCCTCCATACAGATCCTTCAGGTTTCGGGGCTGTCGCTGGGCAATACGGACTTTCAGCTGTTTCCACCTCCATGCTTCACGGTTGGGATGGTGTTCTTGGGGTTGTACTCATCCTTCTTCTTCCTCCAAACACGGCGAGTGGAGTTTAGACCAAAAAGCTCTATTTTTGTATCATCAGACCACATGACCTTCTCCCATTCCTCCTCTGGATCATCCAGATGGTCATTGGCAAACTTCAGACGGGCCTGGACATGCGCTGGCTTGAGCAGGGGGACCTTGCGTGCGCTGCAGGATTTTAATCCATGACGGCGTAGTGTGTTACTAATGGTTTTCTTTGAGACTGTGGTCCCAGCTCTCTTCAGGTCATTGCTCAGGTACTGCTGTGTAGTTCTGGGCTGATCCCTCACCTTCCTCATGATCATTGATGCCCCACGAGGTGAGATCTTGCATGGTGCCCCAGACCGAGGGAGATTGACCGTCATCTTGAACTTCTTCCATTTTCTAATAATTGCGCCAACAGTTGTTCCTTCTCACCAAGCTGCTTGCCTATTGTCCTGTAGCCCATCCCAGCCTTGTGCAGGTCTACAATTTTATCCCTGATGTCCTTACACAGCTCTCTGGCCTTGGCCATTGTGGAGAGGTTGGAGTCTGTTTGATTGAGTGTGTGGACAGGTGTCTTTTATACAGGTAACGAGTTCAAACAGGTGCAGTTAATACAGGTAATGAGTGGAGAACAGGAGGGCTTCTTAAAGAAAAACTAACAGGTGTGTGAGAGCCGGAATTCTTACTGGTTGGTAGGTGATCAAATACTTATGTCAATGCAATAAAATGCAAATTAATTATTTAAAAATCATACAATGTGATTTTCTGGATTTTTGTTTTAGATTCCGTCTCTCACAGTTGAAGTGTACCTATGATAAAAATGACAGACCTCTACATGCTTTGTAAGTGGGAAAACCTGCAAAATTGGCAGTGTATCAAATACTTGTTCTCCCCATTGTATATATATATTGGTATTATTGGGTTATGTAGCCTGTGCCATTCTATTCTCATTGAATTAATGTACAATTAATTATAAATTCCCTAGTCCCATTCTGACTTTAATATATTTTATTGAAATGCATTTTCTGGTTCCATTCTCAATATGTGACAAATTCCACTTCACATTTAGAGGGATAAGACTGGCATTTTTCGTGCAGCCTTCCTCTCCAGCTCCCCTCCATTTGCCTGCTCAAGGTATTAATTGTTTGCACAGATCGGGGGTGGGCTGAAGGGGGGGGGGGGGCTTGTGCTTATTGGCTCTCTAGGAGGGTTTCCTTGGCAACGTTATCTGGTTGTACACATTCTAAGCCAGATGCATAGCTGGATGATTTATCGTGGAAACGTAATTTGCTCCCTTCCAACAAAAAGACCGTCTAAAAGCATTGGTCTAATCAAACGTACTCTCTTCCCATGTGTCGCTGCCTCGCCTGCTGCTGCTGTCAGAGCAAAGCAGTGCTGTTTTTAGCAACAGTAATGTTGGAGTGTCAGGAACTAGTCTACATTTGATAATGTCTGTAGAAAACCTAATTTTTTAGCACAGACAGTCACTGCGGTAGAATGAGGGAGTATACGACACCACCCATTCCCAAACATATTGCATTTAGAATGCTTCTGAGGTGGAGGGGATTTTCCCAGCTGCTGAAGACTCATTAGGCATATCATCCCTCTTCCCAGTCATTCCTATTTCATCAGCTAATAGCATCCCCCGTCCTATACTACCATTTGTCTACTGGTATCATCTAGCTTAGCTAGGTCAAGGGTCATGTGTTATTAGCTGACCCTGAAGCTCATACACTGTCACCTCTGACATCACCCGTAGTGACAAGACATTGTAGTGAAAAATATGTGACTTAAGAAAAAAAATGACACCCAGGCTGCTTTTACAGTTGTTTCCTGTAGTTCGTGTATGGAGGACTACGTCAATGGATGAGTAAGATGTTATAGTCACCCCCAAGGTCAGCCAGCAGCACTTTGTTACATATCACAGGAATGCAGAATGCACTGCGTGAGGTGAATTATATTCAGAGAGCTGCTCTTCAGTTCTGTTCCATATGGTGGTGAAGAAGAAAAGAGCGGAGAGGAGGAGAGGTCAGCGGCTGACAGGCTGGGAAGTGAGGGGGGTTGAGCTGGTTTAATATCCTCTCAGTGTTGTGGATCACAGCAGGCAGGAAGGGAGAGATTCTCTGATCTCCTGTCAGTGAGACAAGGCTGCTATCTGTACATCTACATTCCACAGCAGCTCAGCCTTTCCACTTCTTTGATATTTAAATGGACTGAGCCTTCTGGCCGGCCGGGCTGGGTGGGTTTGCCACTGTCAGGCAAGGTTAATCAAGCTCAGATAAAGTATTTGAAAGAAACCAAATCCTCTTTGAAACCTATGAACCCTGCCAGACAGTGGACTTACTATTGCAGTATTTTACACAGTGGTTTATGCTATTAATCCTCACCTCTAATGGACACCATTACAAGTGATCAACCTCCAATGACATGTAATCAGGAGGGTGCGATGGGACAAAAAAAAACAGCCTGGGCGATGAAATGTAATTTTTCCTCATCGAGGTTGGGTTCATATCCGTTATAACCGTTGTGATGTCAGTGATAAATCTGTGTGTGTGTGTGTATGCTTGCATGTGGGCTTGTCCATGTGTGTCCATACACTGTGCAGTATCATCACCCTGAGTCGCCACAGTATGGGTCGTAGGTCAGGATGGTGATTGATTCGTATGGGGCCATCCCTCTCCCTCCACGGACGGCCCCCTGGAGATGACAGCAACCCACCCCAGGCTATTTCCAACCAGGCAATTAGAGTGCCCTGTCTTTCCTTCCCGCTCCATGCCGCACACGTACTGCTGTCCTGGACCCCGCAGGCCTACCCATCATGTCTGCTCTAAGTTGGTTCGATCATGCTGCAATATGAAGGGTGATATTGGGGGGGGTTTGCTGCCCTCAGGAGAAAGATTGTATAAATAGTTTTCATGTAGGAACCAGTGGCTCCAGGGGACAGCGAGGGGTCAGAGAGCAGACGTGATCAGAGAGAAGAGACTGTGGGGCACTAGACCATTAGATATGACAGACAGAGAATTGGATGGGGTGGAGGGGTCCAAGGAAGAGTCACTCTAAAGGAATCGGCACTGTATACAAATAATCCTAGACAGGACCATGAATGGAAACCTGTCTGTGGCTTATTTATTTGCCAGGCACACATAAGTGCTGTTAGAGACCAACCCATGTACACATATCCATGTCACATCCCTATTCCAGGGATAAAGGGAAGCTGACAGTTGTGACAAAAATAAGAAATACAGATGTAGGATATTAATTTAACCAGTATTGTCACCACAAAAAAATCCTGCAGCAACAGGATTTTAATGTGTAGTCCATAGTGTTGCTTGATTGGTGGTTAGGCTATATACCGTATGGCCAAAATTAGGCTACGTGAAAAGTGCAATACGTTAGTGTGGGTTTTCAGTGAATTTTTGTAAATCACAAAGCTCATCTGCATTTCCTGCGGCGCAGAAACATTCTCAGCAGCAGTGATCAAATTAAGATCATACATCTCTATATAGTAGGTATGCTAGCAATTAGGCTACCCAGACACTCTTGAAAAGGTGAGAAATCAGCTCCCCTAGTTCTGATTTCATCTAATTGTTTTGTGGAGAGGAATATAGCATCTGCACCAAATAACCAGTACCCTAATGATGTACCTGCCTCTGTGTTTTGTGTGAAAAGGTTATTTTCTGGTCTGGAATCACCCCTATACATGCTAGAAACAGTAAATAGGAAAATAAGGATCTTCCTGAAAATTAATTGTCTCAGACCAAAATGCTAATTCCTACTTCGGAATTAGTCACACAAATAATTGACATGCAAGATGTCACAATATGCTAAAGTTAGTGTTCCACCTTGTAGAAAAAGTGACCCCACTCCTCTAGCTAATATTCATGAACCACTTGAGGAACTCAAAACAGGTAAGAAAATATTACTTATTGTGAAAACTACACACATTTTCCCTCTCCTCTACCTGTTTTTACACGACCGCTTCCTCCAACTTCATGAATAAAGGATTATTTGCTCAGCACGGCTGGTGAGGTGTCGTGCAAATGAATGTGCCTTGCAACGATATAATTAAAGCCCCTCATCTCGTCAAGGACGGAATTAGTCTATCTGCTTAGTATTGGCTAGTTGTATAAGGACCAACTACTGCTGCTAAATTAATTCATCAAGCAGGATTGTAATTTCAAGACCTGATAAAAATAAAAACTAGTGTTGCCAAGTCTACCACAGTAGGTTATGTTGTTGTTGTAGGTCTACTGGCATTGAAATTAATCAAACCACAAAAAAGCCTTTGCTTTACAGTGAAACAATGCTGCTGCTGCTGGAATATTTGTGTTGAGCCATTCCTCTCCCTGTGGTGTGTATTTTTCAAAAATGACTTTCAGTAGAACATCACAACGTAGCACTCTTTCCGATGACCTTGTAGGCCTGCACAGAATCAGGAATGATCTTGCCCAAAGGGCCTGCGTTTAGACATGAAGACCAACCAATCAGATAATTTCTGAAAGATCTAATATCAAAAGATCTGATATGATTGGTCAAAAGAGATTGCGTAAACGCAGCCGGGAGGCTTCATGGAAATACTTGCTGAACCAATCTGTTTACATTTGAGCATCAGCTGGATGTGTTAGGTATCTCAGGACAATTTAGATTCAAACAAGAAATCACTTCCACTACAATGTGTTCATACCTTTTAGGGTATGTGTGGACAAATGGGACATCGCATTACATTACATCTCCTCTTGGTACCTTATCTTTGATCTTTTTCCAGGCAATAATATTGTTTTAAACTTTGGGCCAGATTCCAACTGAACCTCCCTCAGCAATGTTTATGCAGTGTTTTTGTTGCTTAACTACTGTTAACAGACACGCCCATTTGTCCATGTCTTATTTCTGAAAACTGGAGGCATTTAGTTCTAGTGTGAGGTGAGTTTGGTATAAAAGTAACAATTCTGTGGTTATATTTGTCTATATTACCTATAGCAACGAGGTAGGTTGACTACAGTTCGTATAGGAAAAAGGTATCTTATATGCCATTGTGCGAATACTGCAATGCATGTTTGACTGGATATTGTCTTACAATCTCTGTTATGCATATTAAAGTAGTATTCGCACATTACCCCATGCCGCTCCTCTCGCTAATGATTTAAGAACTCTGTACGAAATTAAAGATTTTTTCCACTAGCATCAATCATTTTAATAGCTGGAGCTCCAGCAGTAATAGAGCTCAGATGAATGACAGCGTTCTGTTTATAGCTCGCTTCTCTGAGGGGTGAGCAAACATCAGGGAAACATTACTGTGTAGACTGCCAGGGATATTTTCCCATTTATAAGAAGGGAAGTATTTTTAAAAGAGCTGGAAGGAGCATGTTTGTTTGGATGTGATTAGGATTGTTGTCAGTGGAATGATATTGTGTATTCCCACCTAATCGCCTTTTCTATAGATGTATTTTTGCTGTTATGGGCAGTCAGTGCATTGTATAGGATTGTGGTGGAGGAAGCAACACAAGCCTAAGAAAGGGACAAAAGTAATCTGCTATAGATTATTATTCTGAGGGGTAGAGGAGGGGTAGTACATTTTAAATATGTTTAACTTTAAGTTTTTAGGTTCCTATTGGTTTTTCAAGGATCCTCCCCTGCCACAGAATATCAGTGATATATATCCCAGCTTCCCTAGGAGTTCTTTATTCCCTCCAACTATAAGGACTTGTATCACATGGCCTGCCCACAAATGACTGGCTAGCTCTACTGTTGTACGTTCTACCAGTCTAGGGTTAGGGTTAGGATTTTGGCTAGGATTAGGGTTGAACCGGGGTGTGGACATGAAACTAGGGTTAGGGTTAGGATTAGGGTTTTGGCTAGGGTTATGGTTGAACCGGGGTGTGGACATGAAGCTAGGGTTAGGGTTAGGATGGGGGTTTTGGCTAGGGTTGTGGTTGAACCGGGGTGTGGACATGAAGCTAGGGTTAGGATGGGGGTTTTGAATAGGGTTGAATCAGGGTTTTGATTCAACCCTACACACACACACACACACACACACACACACACACACACACACACACACACACACACACACACACACACACACACACACACACACACACACACACACACACACACACACACACACACACACACACACACACACACACACACACACACACACACACACACACACACACACACACACACACACACACACAGCTAGTGTTTGGGATGTGGATATGATCGTATTACCAGTACAATGTATTACCGGTCTAGTGTTAGGGTAATGGATGTTGATATGTTTATGCTTTTATGCGTGTCTTTGAATTATCTCAAGATTCTCTGTCATGTAAGGGAAAACATTTCCCCCCTTTCTCTGTTTGCCATGCTGCTTCTCTTCCAGTTTGACAGCAAACATTGCTGCTGATGACAATTCCACCTCAACAAATAGCTGCCAGAGTGGTTCTGTCTGTTTATGTGACAGAGAGGAGGAGAAAGGACATTAGCACAACGCTACAGCAAGTATGCCTCTGCCTTACTGTCCCACATTTTTTTTATTGTACTTTGTTTCCATCTAGTGTTAGAGAAAGATAGTACACAATTTCAATGAATTCTGTTCTCCATACATAGCAAACTTTACTGAGACAAATTTGCCCCATGCCATGCTGCTTAAAAAATATATATACAAAATAATAATAAAATATATACTAACGATGATATTGATTGGTTTATTAACAGGAAGAATACTACAATAAGACTACAATTATGTTAGCACAGCTGAAAACTGTTGTGCTGATTAAAGAAGCAATAAATCTGGCCTTCTTTAGACTAGTTGAGTATCTGGAGCGTCAGCATGTGTGGGTTCGATAACAGGCTCAAAATGTCCAGAAACAAAGAGCTTTCTTCTAAAACTCGTCAGTCCATTCTTGTTCTGAGAAATTAAGGCTAGAAATTGACAAGAAACTGAAGATCTCGTACAACGCTGTGTACTACTCCCTTCACAGAACAGCGTCGAACTAGAATAGAAAGAGGAGTGGGAGGCACTGCCTGCACAACTGAGCAAGAGGACAAGTACATTAGAGTGTCTAGTTTGAGAAACAGATGCCTCACAAGTCCTCAACTGGCAGCTTCATTAAATAGTATCCGCAAAACACCAGTCTCAATGTCAACAGTGAAGAGGCGACTCCGGGATGCTGGCCTTCTAGGCAGAGTTGCAAAGAAAAAGCCATTTACAACAATAACAATGTCTACACTGTATTTCTGATCAATTTTATGTTATTTTAATGGACCAAAAAATTGCTTGTCTTTAAAAAACAAGGACATTTCTAAGTGACCCCAAACTTTTGAACAGTAGTGTAACTCTGGAGCTGCTTAACTACAGAAACGTTTGAACGCAGATGCTGTTCTGTAATGTTTGCGAGTTGTGGTAATTGGCATCTGAGTGTGTAGGCAGAGTTGCAAAGAAATAGCCATATCTCAGACTGGCCAATAAAAAAAAAAGAAAGAACACAGACACTGGACAGAGGAAGATATGGCTTTTTCTTTGCAACTATAAAGGCTGGATTAAGCACCTTCGGCAGCGATTACAGCCTTGAGTCTTCTTGGGTATTATGCTACAAACTTGGCACACCTGTATTTGGGGAGATTTTCCCATTCATCTTTGCAGATCCTCAACCTCTATCAGGTTGGATGGGGAGCGTCCCTGCACAGCTATTTTCAGGTCTATCCAGAGATGTTCGATCAGGTTCAAGTCCGGGCTCTGGCTGGGCCACTCAAGGACATTCAGAGACTTGTCCCGAAGCCACTCCTGCGTTGTCTTGGCTGTGTGTTTAGGGTTGTTGTCCTGTTGGAAGGTGAACCTTTGCCCCAGTCTGAGGTCCTGAGCGCTCAGGAGCAGGTTTTCATCAAGGATCTCTTTGTACTTTGCTCTGATCATCTTTCCCTCAATCCTGACGAGTCTCACAGTCCCTGCCACTGAAAAACATCTCGACAGCATGATGCTGCCATCCATGCTGGTGCCAGGTTTCCTACTGACGTGACCCTTGGCATTCAGGCCAAAGAGTTCAATCTTGGTTTCATCAGACCAGAGAATCTTGTTTCTCATGATCTGAGAGTTATTTAGGTGCCTTTTGGCAAACTCCATCTGGCCACTCTACCATAAAGGCCTGATTGGTGGAGTGCTGCAGAGATGGTTGTCCTTCTGGAAGATTGTTCAATTTGGCTGGGCGGCGAGCTCTAGGAAGAGTATTGGTTAAAAACTTCTGTTTAAGAATGATGGAGGCCACGGTGTTCTTGGGGACCTTCAATGTGCAGACATTTTTTGGTACCCTTCCCCAGATCTGTGCCTTGACACAATCCTGTCTCTGAGCTCTACAGACAATTCCTTCAACCTCATGGCTTGGTTTTTGCCATTAGATTAATTTATTTATTTCAATTGGCTGATTTCCTCATAATGAACTGTAACTCAGTAAAGTCTTAAAAAATTGTTGCATTTCTATTTTTGTTTAGTATACTTTTGGTTTTTATTGAACAGATAGAGAGAGAGCATGACAGTGCGGAAAGATAAGAGAGGTTGTGTCAAAGGACAGCAGGCCAGATTCAAACCTATGCAGACAATGTAGACCTGTGTTGGAGGCTGCAACATTACCGCTAGACAAGTCAGAACACGTAAATTAAGTTTAAAATAGATTCAATCACATCGCACGTTCACCCGCGTTGGTTGTTTTGCCGGTAACCGTGAGCTGACAAATTGGTGAGCGGCTGCTCTTGTGTGTCACCAACCACACTTCTTTATTATCCATACCACGTTAGATATTCAAAATGTCTCATCGAGGTGTAGACATTAGAACAGCATGCATTGAAGTGTTTGAATTTGTAACGCGGCTGCATGGGATTTGTCGTTTTATAAAGTCGGGTGCGGGTTTGTTGCATCCAATGGCAGTGTCTGCGATAAGGACCACCTCCGACACCGCCAATACAACCACTATGCGGGTGTCGGGTGGCGCGATTCTGATATAATCTAGCACTTACTTATCAACAATGCACATTTAAATTAATCCCGGCCTGAGTAGAGGCTTACAGTGGGTAGAGCCCTATGCTGAGCAAAAACACGTGTGGAAATTCACAGGTCATTTAACAAATCTGGTGTCCTCAAGACGACTGGGCCATCACAGGTCAATACATTTTTGTAGACGCTCTTATCCAGAGCAACTAGGGTTAAGTGCCTTGCTCAAGGGTACATTGACCGATTTTTCACCTAGCGACTTTTCCCAACGCTTTTAATCGCTAGGCTATCTGCCACCCTCCATATTAATGAATAAGAGGTTCTTGGCTATAGATATCTATCATAAGGTCATAATTCACTTCAGGAAATGTGAATGCCATACATAATTGCTGATTTAGAGTGATGGAGAAATTGATGGATTTTCAGTGCTCTCCAATCCCGGCCCTGTATAATGCAAAGCATCTGCCCCGGCACAGGTAGATTTATGTGTACCCTCCTCCATGGGTTGGTCTAGTAATATCCGGGAACCGCCATTGTTTTCCTCTCATGGTCATAAAAAAGCCAGAAGACATTTTTAGTTCACATTTTTTAATAACATGGCACGATTTACATAACACACATTTAAATGAGGAGCATGCTGAAGATTCAGTCGCGTCGCTTGTTTTGTTTCTGTTTTTTTTCTCATCTAGAAAGACATCTTTTTTTTTTTACGTACATGATAAAACAGCAAAATCGTTTTTCTTGTTGACAATCTCTTTGCAATATGCATTGACTAACCACTACGGCTTCAGTGGACATTTTTTAATGTGGGGTTAAAAAAAACACTGCACAACATCTGGCTCTCACAGAGTTTTGAAGCGCACAACTAAACCTTCAGTGGACTACTAAAATAGATATCTGCTCATTAGAAACAAACTGTCCATAGTTTAGACTGGCTTTTTTGTCTTTTTTTTATATTTCTAGATACAACAGCTTAGGATAGCACTTTAATACACTGTTAGACCAACATAACTTATTTCCAAACACGTACTTTACACTCCTTTAGAAGGGAAAATGTGGGGTATTTTTGTTAACATGCTGTATTCTCTCCAAAACAAGAATGGTGGTGGGAGTAGTGTGAGTTGAGTTGTTGGGAGTAATTGATAGGCAAAGGATCTCTCTGATTTTCTATCGATCTTTCTCTCTCTGTTAGGTCAGTGGTTTCAGGGGTACCCCGGGCAGAGCAACAGTAAGGGAAAGAAGTTTTGAAGCACTGTGTTAGGTGACTTCAGGCATTGGAATTCCTCTGCGAATAGAATAGCTCTATAATATTCTATAGAATTTGAAGGATTGTCACCACACATTTTTATCATATTTAAGGAACTTGTTTAACGGTACTCTATGAGTACTGTGGATTTCATTTCAGTGATACATACATTATTATGGGTTTGTGATATCTAGGTTGTGGAGAGAATACAGTGTTGTCAGAGTCAGTTGGGATGGTGACCAGACTGGCTTTCAGAGTGGAAGCCAAGATATTTGTTGCATAGTTGAATGTAGGGTATGGTGGTCTCTGGTACAATGTTAACCTTTTTCAGCTGCGTCAAGCTAAAACCAATCAGCAAAAAGCACATTCTGAACTTCCTCCTCGTTAATAATAGTCCTCTATTTACATTTGTTCAAAGTAAAGCTTTCAAAACACCCTTTTGCATATTTGTACCTTGATTTGTTCCTTAAGGAGTGAGCATGTCGACTGTACACACATCTACACACTTTGCTGCCTGTCACTGCATTGAAGTACCTGTACATTCCAAAACGTGTTTGTGAGGGTGTCATTTCTATTGCCCTACACACCTTCAGGGTCGTCCAGGACACGTTCTGTACAAGAGAAAGAATACACACCAAAAGCAGGAGCAAACTGGAAAAAGAGCTTTGTAAAATATTTTTTTTCCTTAAATTTGTCCCCCCGTCTTTTACATTTTTTTTTTTACAAAAACATAATCTGTGGGTGTTTGTCACCCACAGATTATTCACAGCTATGGTACAGTCTGTTTTTTCCAAAGCTAAGTGCTTGGTGTGAGGCACAGGGCAGAGTATGCCTGTTGTCCGCCTCCAAAATCCTGGGTGAGGTTTGCGCCCTACTCTGCTCACCGTGCCTCTATGTCTTTGTGGTTGTGTGCTGATGGTCTGTCTCTGATGTCTGTGGTGAGGGGCGTAGTCCGTCTGGGGGAGCCCGGCCTGGCACCCAGCGTTGGGATGAGGGGGGGCGGGGCACTCAGGGAGGCTGTGGGCGGGGTTTTGTTCAGGATACTGTTCTGGTGGGCGGCGGCTGCAGCAGCATGGGCGGCGTGCGCTGCAGCGGCGGCCGACGGGCTGACCCTGGGGTAGTGTATGCTGGGTAATCCGGGGATCATGAGGCCGGCGTGGTGGTGTGGCAGGTGGCCGTCCAGGGCCGGGTGGTGCATGGCGGCGTGCAGGCGGCCGTGCTCGTAGTCTTCTCTGAGCATGTGCAACCGCTCGCGCTCCTCCAAGTGTGCCCGGGCCTCCTGCTCCCGGCGCTGCTCCAGGGCTAGAGGGTGGTGGTGGTCGCGGTTAAAGTCATGAGCCTCTCGGTCCCTGTAGGAGCGTTCTGCCTCGTAGAGGCGCTGCCCGGCCAGCCGGTGCAGGGGGTCATTCCTCAGCAGCAGGTCCCTGGCCAGAGGGTCCCGTCTGTGGATGTCTAGGCCCCTGTACGGGTCCCTCATGGGGTCCCAGTGAAAGGCTGGGTAGGGGAACCTCTCTGCCCCCGGAATGGGGCTGATGCCCATGAAGGGGGCCACCATTCGAGTCCTCTCCAGGCCGCTGATGCTGTTCATGGGGTGGACGCCCGCCATGCCCATGGGCATCGCCATGGAGGAAGGGGGGTGGGGGTGGGGGTGGGGGTGTGGGTGGGGGTGGAGGCTGGGCGTGGGGGGCACCTGGGGCGGGTGTGGGTGGAGGTGAGGGTGAGAGGGAGGTCTGTCCCTGTCCGTAGGGCTGTCCTGCTCCTCGTTCCTCTCCTCCTTCACCTTCACCTCGTTGTTGTTCTTCCTGTGGTGCAGCTCTCCCTTCTTCTCCATCAGGGCCTCTCTCTCCCCCCTCCCCAGCCCCCCGTTGGGCCGGTCCAGGCTGGTCTGGCGGATGTAGGGCGAGGTCGTTCCTCTGCCGTTGGCCTTGTCCTCTGTCACCCGCCCGTCGTGGATGATTGGTGTTGTATCCTTGTCGCTGTGGTGATTCTCTTTGAGTTTGTGCTCATCTGTGCCGTTGACCTTCCAGGAGTCGGGGTGCTCCCTGTCCCTGTCTCTGTCTTTGGGCTTGTCCTTGTCCCTGGGGGGTTCGCTGGGGGGCAGGTGGTTCTTTTGGGGCTCTGGGGGACGGCTGTGACCCAGCAGGCTGATGGGGTTAATGGGGACTGGGGACGAATGGCTCTGGTGACACTTCTCCATGGCTTCCCTGGATGGACACAAAACAATGACCTTTAAAGATTAAGTAACTTTTACATTTGTATCACTATTTCAGAGTTGGCACAAGTTCCCTAAAACATTGACATCTAGAAAATAGTCTCAGCCAGGGCAAAGCTTTACAACTTCTGACATTCTGCTGGTGTGACTTCTAGAGGTAAAATCCCTCCATAACACCCACCTCTCCTTGTCGTCTTTGTTGATGGAGGACGTGTCTCGCTTGTCTGAGTCTCTGTCTCTCTCGTGGGAGCTGACCGAGGCGCTCCTCTCCGAGTCGCCAGGTTTGAGCCAGGGCGGAGGGGTAGGGAAGGAGGGTGGTGTGCGGTGCAGCCGGTTCCACGGCTCGTGGTTGTTGCTGAAGTGCTGCTGTGCATTGGGGTTGTCTTTATGGCCAAACACAGAGTTAGGCGCTGTTAGAGATTCAACACACGGAAAGAAGAAAACACCAAAACACAAGTTAAATCTCTCTGGTGTGGCAGTCGGTCAACTCTAACGTTAGAATTAGATGAATACATCATGCAACATTCATTTTCATAATCTAACAGGAAATTCTAAAATGTTTGGTTGTCAAATACACATATTATGCTGTCATGGACATGAAACTCACTTAGTGCTGGGTTTCCAAGCCCACCGAAGGCTGCTGTGCTGAGAGAGGAGAGTCCTCCAAACGAGGGAGGCCTACTGAATGGCTCTGAGAGAGAGAGAGAGAGAGAGAGAGAGAGAGAGAGAGAGAGAGAGAGAGAGAGAGAGAGAGAGAGAGAGAGAGAGAGAGAGAGTTAGAGAGAGAGAGAGAGAGCAAACACAGTCAGCACATTTTCTATATTGCTCCTGTGCAGGGTCAACCAGCTTCTGACACAGACATACTGTACTTGTCAGTGCTCCATGCACCCTCAGTGAGACAAGGATCAATTGAAATGCATTTGACGTGACTAGGTGCACTGTGTGTGCTGTGTCTTACCTAAGTGAGGTGCAGGGGTGAGGAAGTTGCCATGGTGGTGGGGCGGGTGGCCGAACGGGCCTGCTGACGGGTGTGTAGAACCTGCCATGAAAAGGAGAGAGAGTTTATGTAAGACATCTTCCATGAGGATTTTAAACTGAGAGAGAGTTTATGTAAGACATCTTCCATGAGGATTTTAAACTGAGAGAGAGTTTATGTAAGACATCTTCCATGAGGATTTTAAACAGAGAGTTTATGTGAGGAGAGGAGGTCCTGGAGATAATGTGTCAATTATAGAAATACAATGACCCATGAGTGTTCCAGTAAAATTGCCCTGGTTTGAAGGGCTTTTCCCTTCTAGTAATCCTATTTCTATGGTGTCAATCATCTTCTACCCAGGGCACTAACCAACTCACACTCACCTGCTGCTGAGAAGAGCGTGGCGGGACGTGCTAAGTCATGGGGGTGGTGCATCGCACCAAAGAGGCTGGGGCCAGGAGGTCGACTCAGGAACTCCGGCTTGAGCCCGAAGTCCAACTTGTGCGGGTCGACCTGCATCTGCTGCTGGAAGACGCCAGACAGGGAGAAACAGCACATGACAAACCCACCACCAACACTGCAGCAGCAGCATGGATACAAACCTTAGAATGGGTTTTGTTGGTTATTTGAGAGTTAAGGCATGAAGGTACCCAGTGATGTAGAGGCAATAAAAAATAGGTGTGTCAAAGCTGAGCGCCGATCGCGGTGAGTAAAGTAACGCTCCCTATACTTTCATTGCATTTTTCTGCAAAAGGGGTGTAAACGCTCGTGCAAAATAAAAAAGGTACGTTTACCCTCCACTACATCACTGAAGGTAACACAAGATGTCAGTCCTCTTAAAACACTCTCTATGGGACGCTCTCTCTCTAACCCTTTCTCTCTCTATCTTTCATCTCTCAATACTGTCTCTCAATACTGTCTCTCTGCAGGAGAGGAGCTGGATTAGACTACTACCTAAACTAGATTGGGGCTTAGATGATAAAACATTGGGGTTTAGAGAACCACACTATAATGAAGCACAACAGACAGTGTTTCTCTATAGTCTGTGAGTGTAAGGAAGTGCAAAGGGGAGGTCTCACCTTGACTTTCTGTTGGTGGTGGTAGATCTGCCAGGCCATATGAACATGCATGGCACACCACTTCCCCGGTTTCTGCACAAAACACAAAAACAGCTGATACGGTTAACCTCAAATGCAGGATTCCCAAGGACTGTATACACATTAGGGGCATTTTTATATGTCCAGGACAAGGCTGAATCTCTGTCTAGTTTGTTCACTAATTTGGTTTTGCAAACAACAATATTTTACTGCATGAGACAAGCAGGCTTGGGTGGTACTAAGCAACTGTTCAAACTATTTCAGAATGAACAACATCATTTCCACAAATGTTGCAAGGTAGGGGAGAGAGGGGAGGTAGGGGAGGGAGGGGAGAGAGTGGAGGGAGGGAAGAGAGTGGAGGGAGGGGAGAGAGTGGAGGGAGGGGAGAGAGTGGAGGGAGGCCAGAGAGTGGAGGGAGGCGAGAGAGGGGAGAGCGTGGAGGTAGAGGGGAGGTAGGGAAGAGAAGGGAGGGAGTGGAGGGAGGCGAGAGAGGGGAGGGAGAGGAGAGAGTGGAGAGAGGGGAGAGAGGGGAGAGAGGGGGAGAGAGGGGGAGAGAGGGGAGAGAGTGGAGGTAGGGAAGGGAGGGAAGGGAGGGGAGGTAGGGGAGAGATGGGAGGTAGGGAAAGAGGGGAGAGAGGGGAGGTAGGGGAGAGAGGGGGAGAGAGGAGAGAGGGGAGAGAGGGGAGGTAGGGGAGAGAGTGGAGGGAGGGGAGAGAGTGGAGGTAGGGGAGAGAGGGGGAGAGAGTGGAGGTAGGGAAGAGAGGGGAGATAGGGAAGTAGGGGAGAGAGGGGAGAGAGTGGAGGTAGGGGAGAGAGGGGGAGATAGTGGAGGTAGGGGAGAGAGGGGAGGTAGGGGGATAGTGGAGGTAGGGGAGAGATGGGAGGTAGGGAAAAGAGGGGAGAGAGTGGAGGTAGGGGAGAGAGGGGAGGTAGGGGAGAGAGGGGAGGTAGGAGAGAGAGGGACAACTACAGCTATTAGCATTCTTACCCTGAGAATGGGCCGAAACGGATCCGTTAGCTAGAGAAGAGAAAGAGAGAGAGAGATGGCTCAGTTACTTTAATGTCTGTCATTCAGGCGTTCCTAACTAGCAACTATGCATGGCTTCATTATTGAGTGTGTGAGTGTGTCCAGCTAAGGTGCTTACCCTGGGGTCCTTCTGTAAGAGTGTGTGTGGGACTGCTCCAGGTCTTGAGGCCACATCCAGTGGGTTAGAAGTCTGCAGAACAAAGAGAGAGCTCATTGTGAGAGGAGGTATGGGGAGCATCGTCTCTGTCTTTAGCGTGTTTCCCTATTCTGATAATGTACTGTATGTTTAGCTGTGTGTTGGTCTTCAGAGAGTACACTACACTGAAGGTGTGTTTGTCAGGTTCACCAACTGTGTGTGTGTGGTTGTGTGTGTATGTAGTGTTGGGCTGTGGCCCTACCTTGGGCTGGAAGGCCCCCTGCAGCGAGCCGAAGGGCCCGGTCGGAGGGATCACCGGAGGAATGCCGGACACGCCCGGGGGGTAGGAGTGGAACAGCTGGGAAAAGAAGAGGAGGAACAGAGACGAGTGAGGAAGGGTGGAGTGTTGTGTTGCTCAGTCAGAGGAGAAGGACAGCAGCTGTATGAACAGGGAGATGAAGGAGAGAGGGGCCATGATGACATGACAGGGTACAGGGGGGCCGGGGTGGAGGGAACAACACCACGTGACAGACATGATGATAACACAACAACCCCACCGTCGATAGGGGTCAACATCCAGACAACCGTCAGTCAGGTACCTACAACTGTCACTGACCGTAGTGCCTCAAAGTCTTCAGCAAAACTAAAATGGTCAAACTTGTTTATGCTACTGAAATCACCAGGTATTTACTAACATTGAAATTACACAATAATAACCTATGAATTACTTATTAGCCACTAAAACCCATTTACAGCTATAGTCTTTCTCTGTGAGTGTTGACAGTAAAAAGGATACTCCTTTATAATCACAACCAGTGTCTCTCTGTTGACACATTAATGAATTATTTTTAAATAGGGGTTACTCCGCCTAACTGTGCTTATAGCAGTAAGACAAAACTATGACGAACATGTAATTGCTACTCTGATTCACAACGTGGGCAACAGCTGTATTCCTCTGAATAGCAGAACAGTAATTGAGGGCAGAGGTCAAGTGGTAGAGGCAAAGCATACAACGGCACACACTCACATACCGCACACAAGCACGCACTTGGTAGAGCCACTGAACTCAATTGATCATTTGGTCTATTCACTTGAGTAGGAACGGGGGTCGCAATGCTTCAGCCAGGTTCCACTGTGTGAATGGTCAAGTAGTGAATGAACGAGACAGCAGACAGACGTGTTAGCAGACAGACATTCGTGATGGGTAAGACACAGATAGAGCATCTGTCCAGTCTTCTGCTGTGGACAGACAGGGCGGTATATTCTCTCAGAGCAGAAGCAGAGGGGGATGGCGTGATAGTTACTGTACAAATACACACACAGCTACAACATGGACCAGCGTGGCTGGATGGGTGAAGAAACTGCCCCACAAATGCATAGAGAAACTCACGCTGTGTCTGTAGAAGGGGTCAACTTTTGTTGGGAATTTTTCAAACTGTAGAAGGAATGAAATAAACAGAACTAAGAACAAGGATGATACAGAGAGGATACGTGCTAACATAGAGGTTTGAGTGGGTACATAATGCCCCCTTCTAAGGACATTTCAGGAGTCACACAATGTACATCTGAAAGAATATCGCAGCAGCTCAACAGAAGTTCAATTACGGACACGACAGACAGGGCTGTTTAGTGAATCCAGAAGACGGGAGGAGCCATGGCCACGTTGTTATCCTCAGCCTTAACAGTCTCTAACTCTCCCATTTTGTGAGCGACTGAAGAGCTGATAAACTATCCAGCTCGCTGAATATCTGTGTTAATTTGGGGAGGTTTAAGTGGTTTAATGTGGACCCAGGGAGAACATTTCCCCAGTCAAGTTTAAACACTGCGGCCGTAAAAACACTTTTATGTCCTCATTAGCTGTCAGAGTGCTAGTCATTCTGCCTTTGAGGAATATCTCCAGAGCAATGTAATGTACTCAGCGGTTACAGTAGGCCTATGTGAGTGTGTGTGTGTGTGTGTGTGTGTGTGTGTGTGTGTGTGTGTGTGTGCGTTTTCTGGGGCCACGGGTGTGTCTGTGTATGTGTGGGTACGTGTGTGTGTATGCGCATATGTGTGTATGTGTTAGAGAGAGGGCTGGTGAGCAGGCCTGTTTCAGAGGGACAGCCACACAGACTAAAAGCAGGGCTCCAAACCCAAAGTATTATCCTCTAACGAAAACTCCACTAACTACATGACGTCACTTAAGGCAGAATGAATTAACTGGTATTGTGTTCTCAAAGCTCCGCCTCGGGGGCGGTTACTGCCAGTTTAAAAAGAGAAAGAAAAGAAAAGACCAGAAAGAGTTTTTGGGAGAAGAAACGCATCACTGTGGAAAAGAATGCAGAAACAGATGGTCATCATTGAGAGGCACGCCACAGAAAACCCCTGTTTCCCTCCAGCAAGACTGGAACTGCCTTACAGTAGAGACACTAATACTGTATTAAAACACTGTTACTGTATGTACACCAAGCACTTTTCTTTTTATAAAGATTTTTGCTGTAAATGCTTAATAAAAGAAAACATAATTAAACATTACTATCATTATCCACACCCCTTACCCCCAGTCTAAAACCACCAACCCCCTCTGCCCTCCCTGGAGTGGTGTTCTACTTATCCTCACATTTCTGGCTGGGGTACGCACCATGGGGGGTGCAGGGGTTGGCATGATGGCGTGGGAGAAGGGGGTGAAGGTGTGCTGGTGGGTGTGCTGGTGCGTGTGTTGGTGCTGGTGCTGGTGCTGGTGCTGGTGTTGGTGGTGCTCAGTGCGCAGGTACGGGGGCGGGCCCAGGGAGGCCCCGCGGTCAGCGCTCTGCGAGGCGAGGAAACGGTTGTTGAGCTCCTGGCGCAGCAGGTCTTGTTCTGGAGGCAAGAGAAAGGAGAGGGAGAGAAGAGGAAGAGAGGAAGAGAGGGAGAGAAGAGGAAGAGAGGATGAGAGAAGAGGAAAATAGAGACTCATGGTCAGGACCAGTGTCTTTGTCTGTGCTGGATCTGTTTTGTGTGAGAGTAACAACATCTATAGAGGTACCGTACTTCATGATCAGGGAACAACCATTACAGATGATGTATAGTGTTAGTCACACAGGGCATCCCTGAATGGTGCCTGCTGCTTGAAGAGCCAGCACCTTTATTGCAATTATATATGAAAACCTCAAACCCCATTTTAGACCAGAGCTGTTGATTGACTGGCACACAAAGGCTTGAGGAGATATTTTTATATTCCCCAAAGTGAGCAAATTGGCCCGTGAAATGTTACTTTCTCCAGAGTAACCAAATAATTTCTATTCCACAGTAATTGAATGCACGATTGTATACATTTATTTATAGCTCTTAATGAGCTGTGGGAAATGATATTTGTTTCTTCATTAAAGTTCCATTAGAATATGAACAATATACAGCGGAGTTCATTATGCTGTTTTGACTGAACAGATTTCTGTGAGATAAACACATTTCCTTGTGAAAATGAGAATTGCCCGTAGCGTTATTAAACCATGATGCTCCCTTTCAGTCGAACCCTGACATTAAGCTAGAGCACAACAGGAGAAGGCATTCATCACATGGGCTGATAGGGGGGGGAAATAAGTGTGTGTTGTTTGAGTGATCAATCAAACACAACAGAATATAGACCCAGGGAAGGACAGGACACCTATCTGCACCTACTGCACCATTATAGACCAACACAGACGGCACAGAGTGCAGCTATGTGCGGAAGTCTGTCTCCTATAAATTAGCACCAAGGTAACATTCTGTCAGTCTCTGTCTCGCTCCCTGTGACAGTTTAATACGTCTAGTGCTACACATGCGTCTCTCTCATGCCACAGATGACCTGGCTTCTGCCACAACAGTCATGAGAATTTACAGCTTTGCTCTTCTCTGTGTGTGTGTGTGTGTGTGTGTATTGACAGCTGCTGTTGTGGTGCAGTTCTCCTGCCTGTCCACATGGGGGCAGCCTGGTATATGTGCGTACCTGAATAGGGCGTCCCAGCGGCGGGGTGTCCTCCGGGGACAGGCAGGGTGCTAGACGTCAGTGGCGGAGGTGGGGGCAAGGCCGGTGGAGGCGCAAACATATTGGGGTGGTGGGGGTGTGGCGAGGACTGCAGGGCGGGGGGGAAGCCGTGGGGAGCGATCTGATTAGCTGGGAGGGGCAGGGGGAAGGTCGTGGGTGCAGCGGCGGAGCCGGAAGACTGGAGGTGGGGTAGGTGTGGGGACGGACCAGCAGGGCCGTGGGGCTTGGTACCACCAGGGGTACTGCTCCGACTGCTGCTAGAGAGACAGAAGGACAGAGAGGGGGACAGAGAGGAAGAGGGAGAGTCAGCTTTCCCCCCTGCACATACTAGATACGAAGCTCTAACAGAAAGGTTTCACATCGCATTTTCCTCAAGAGACTTTTCTATGAATCTCAGGATGTATTAAAACGTTACCTTCAAAACACACTCAGATGCCAATAACCACAACTAGCAAACATTACAGAACAGCATCTGTGTTCAAACGTTTCTGTAGTTAAGCAGCTCCAGAGTTACACTACTATTCAAATGTTTGGGGTCACTTAGAAATGTACTTGTTTTTGAAAGAAGAGCAATTTTTTTGTCCATTAAAATAACATCAAATTGATCAGAAATACAGTGTAGACATTGTTAATGTTGTAAATGGCTTTTTCTTTGCAACTCTGCCTAGAAGGCCAGCATCCTGGAGTCGCCTCTTCACTGTTGACGTTGAGACTGGTGTTTTGCGGATACTATTTAATGAAGCTGCCAGTTGAGGACTTGTGAGGCGTCTGTTTCTCAAACTAGACACTCTAATGTACTCGTCCTCTTGCTCAGTTGTGCAGGCAGTGCCTCCCACTCTTTCTATTGTGGTTAGAGACAGTTTGCGCTGTTCTGTGAAGGGAGTAGTACACAGCGTTGTACGAGATCTTCAGTTTCTTGGCAATTTCCCACATGGAATAGCCTTCATTTCTCAGAACAAGAATAGACTGACTGAAGAAGAAAGCTCTTTGTTTCTGGACATTTTGAGCCTGTAATTGAACCCACAAATGCTGATGCTCCAGATTCTCAACTAGTCTAAAGAATGACAGTTTTATTGCTTCTTTAATCAGCACAGTTTTCAGCTTTCTAACATAATTGCAAAAGGTTTTCTAATGATCAATTAGCCTTTTAAAATGATAAACTTGGATTAGCTAACACAACGTGCCATTGGAACACAGGAGTGATGGTTGCTGATAATGGGCCTCTGTACGCCTATGTAGATATTCTGTAAAAAATCTGCCGTTTCCAGCTACAATAGTCATTTACAACATTAACAATGTATACACTGTATTTCTGATCAATTTTATGTTATTTTAATGGACCAAAAAATGTGTTTTTCTTTCAAAAACAAGGACATTTCTATGTGACCCCAAACTTTTGAACTGTAGTGTACATGCATAAAAAAGGACAGGAAGAGAGGAAAGCAGAGAGCCTTGTGTTGTGTGTCAGAGCCATGTAGCAGTATCTTAACGAGCTAAGCCCAAAAGCTCATTTGCAGCTGCCGCCTGTCTCTGTAACCACCCCATGATTATTCATAGAGTCTGCCAGACCCGTTGGCACACTGACTGACACACTGGCAGAGACACAGAGCCAGCTCCTCCCTGAGAGGGAGAGCCTTCGCTGGGACTGGGGCAGACTGGGGCTCTGGGAGAGCTACCCTGGAGCTCTGAATTAATGCACAATATTCTAACTTTAACACTCTAACAGCTCATTGGCTCACTGCTCGACTATGGGTAATGGAACAGCTAGCTGAGAGTGTTAAGAGAGCTGTGAAAGGTAGGTAGAAACCTGGAGGCTACTCAGCAGATGGCAATGTGGGTGGCACTTATCGCTCAGCTGGAGTGGCGTTGGTTTTCCTACCCTGGTGAGAATCAGTGATGTTGTTTGGCTGGGTGGGTGGGTGAGGGGGTGGTCACCTCAATGCTAAATATTACGTCAATTTACTGGAGCATAAACAGACAAAAACAGGCCTACATATCTTGGTGTAAACAGAGTGTGTTGGGACTCACCTGAGGCCGTTGAGGCTGCTGCTGTAGCCAGACAGGGGGCGAGGGTGTGGCCCACAGTGTGAGGGGAGGTGTTGAGGCCCGGCCTGGCTCTGGCTGGGGTGGTGGGCCAGTAGGGCGGGGTGTGGGTGCAGACTGGGCGGAGGCCGGGGGTGGGACAGTGGCTCAGGCTGGTGCTGGGGCCGGGGGTGGGACAGGGGCTCAGGCTGGTGCTGGGGCCTGGGCGGGGGGGCCTGCGAAGGCTCTTGGCCCTGAGCGAGAGGCAGGGCTGCGGGGATCTGAGGCCTGAGGGAAGCCTCTGAGCGTGGGGGCTGGTGGACCGGGGCCTGGGCCAGACGGGGGCCGGAGAGAGAGAGCTGGGCCTGGGAGATGGGTAGGGACAGGGGCAGGGGCCGGGGGCGGCCAGCCGAGTGGGGCTGCGACGGTAGGGGCTGCTTGGGGGCACTGGGCGCGGGGAGAGGCACAGGGACGTCCTTGCAGCTCTCCTGGCTCTTCTCCTGGCTGCGCTCTAGGCCTGACACCTTGGGGAGGCCCAGGCCGCCACGCTCCTGGATGTCATTGGTGGACAGCGCATCAACGCTGAAATCTGGAACTGTGGACAGAGAGAGGGAAACACAAATATATAGACTGGTCAGTACTTCAGTCACAGTCACAGTTCATATTGAACCAGAGGCTGCTCACGCCAACAAATAAGAACTGGTAAGTACTTTGAAACACCAAACATAAACTCTGCTTATTTGATAGTACCATATACAGTATGCAAGACCTAAACATAGCCCCTCTACAGACACTGTGCTGTAGCATCAGCAGTCAACTCTGCATGGTGTATGAGCAAGAGCAGGAGCAGAGAGACTCATGGGGGATGACAGTGCATACCAGTAATTAACACTTCTCTCTGGGCCTCTCTGCACACACACACACACACACACACACACACACACACACACACACACACACACACACACACACACACATCTCTTCAGAGCTGTTGATTGGGCTGGTTCCCCAGAGTCGGTGGCTGTGAGGCAGGCAGACAGCCCTCTAGAGCGCCAATATAGCAGGATAAAGCCTCTGAGGTGGTTTCCTCGGTAGTATTACTGCTAGGCTGGTCCCTGTGGGCCTCCGCCTCATAGAGGAAGAACCAGGGGCCCCAGCCTCATAGAAGAAGAACCAGGGGCCCCAGGGACCGGCCTAGCAGTAATACCACAGAGAGCTAGCCTGCAGAGAGAGAGAACAGACCAACCCTGAGCCCCAGCCTGCATGCCAGCCTGCCTCTCTCTCAGGCTCCATACAGAGCCCATCCATTAGCAGTAGAATGTTTACCATGGATTTAAGCACCCATGTGACACTGTCATTAGGGGTCAGGCCAGATAATGCCTGACTGGCACCAGATAGACCAGGGTGTCAATATCAATTATCTGCTGTAACACCTATTGACCACTGCAGCTCCCTGGAGAGATGAGACAGGGCAAGACATCTGTCAGCTGGGGAACACAATATACACACTTCCCAGATTAAGTGTATCCTTCTGCACTAGCACACTTAGTCAGATCATTACACATATAATACCTATTGTACTAAATACAGGGGGAAAGAAAAGCAAGAAGCACAATCCTCTGCAAAAAAAAAGGTCCAATTGAATTCCATTAAATTCTGTTTCCTGTAGTCTAATATGGCACTGACTCGAATACATGTCATTCAAGCTTGTCCTAACTCACATTAACACCAATCAGTGTCTGTCTATCCTCAGACCAGATCCATGTCATTGTCCACGGCAATCTGCTCCACGCTATCACCATTCTACAGAGGCTCCTTCTAGATAGAAAACATCCCTGGCTTAATAGACAGAGAAAATGGAGGAAGAGCTCCCTAATTCTCTATCCATCCATTTCCCCTTTCCTTCCCCCCTGAGGTCCCTGGGCTTGTTTTGAGAATGTGCTAACACGTTGAAAAGAAGGTGTCTCTTCTCCTCGTATTGAAGACTCCTGGGCCAGGAGGAGGAGAGGAGGAGATGTGTACACCTACCACGAGGGGTCATTTGTGCTTCTCCTTGATCCCTAGAAACAAATACATACACCCCCCTGCTGGTTCCCTAGAAGCAAATACATACCTCCCCCTGCTGGTTCCCTAGAAACAAATACCTACATCCCCCTGCTGGTTCCCTAGAAACAAATACCTACATCCCCCTGCTGGTTCCCTAGAAACAAATACATACATGCCCCTGCTGGTTCCCTGGAAACAAATACCTACATCCCCCTGCTGGTTCCCTAGAAACAAATACATACAGCCCCCTGCTGGTTACCTAGAAACAAATACATACATCCCCTGCTGGTTCCCTAGAGACAAATACATACACACCCTGCTGGTTCCCTAGAAACAAATACATACATCCCCCTGCTGGTTCCCTAGAAACAAATACATACATCATCCTGCTGGTTCCCTAGAAACAAATACATACATCATCCTGCTGGTTCCCTAGAAACAAATACATACATCCCCTGCTGGTTCCCTAGAGACAAATACATACACACCCTGCTGGTTCCCTAGAAACAAATACATACATCCCCCTGCTGGTTCCCTAGAAACAAATACATACATCATCCTGCTGGTTCCCTAGAAACAAATACATACATCCCCCTGCTGGTTCCCTAGAAACAAATACATACATCCCCCTGCTGGTTCCCTAGAAACAAATACATACATCCCCCTGCTGGTTCCCTAGAAACATATACATACATCCCCCTGCTGGTTCCTTAAAAGCACCAGCCCTGCTGTTTTCCTTGCCTTTCCCAACAATCTTTTTTGTTTCTGTAGTAGTAGTGGGGTGGTGGTGGTGGTACAATTTAAGTGCTGGTTAATATCACATTAGGATGGGGAATAAATGACTGAGGCCTGTTGGAGGTTAGAGGTGATGAAGCCAGGGTCTGGATTTGAGGCTCAAGGGAAACTGAGGGGCTTAGAGTGGGGTCAGCCATGGTGTGTGTGAGAAGAGAAAAGCAGAAAAACCCTTAATTAAGACGGAGTGTCTGGGGACAGGGCGAGGGGCTTAGGAGGACCACTCAGTATCCAGGGATGAGCCCCCTCTAAGCCCCTCAGATTCCCTTGAGCCTCAAATCCAGCCCCTGGCTTCATCACCTCTAACCACTCACAGAACATGAACTACACCCCCACTGCTGCCACAGGGACTACATTGAGAGAGTGGGGAGGGGGGGTATGGATGTTCAATAAACAAAATAGAGAACGCACTACAAGAAAAAAAGGGTGAGTAAGTTGACTGGCATTTCAGTATTTATTTTAGCACTGATTGCCACAACAGCCTACAACCTGATATCAAATGATAACACAATAATACACATCCACATAAATTTCAATATACACCTGTTCTTCAGCTATAAAATCCCTGTCACTATTCCCTTCCCTCCCCCCTCTCCCATGTGATGTAGCCCATGGGGGGTTGAGAGGGAATGCAGCCCCCGGAGACCACCTTGACAGATTTATAGGGGTAGAGACCTCTGAGACATCCCATTCCCAACACTCCGTCCCTGTCCCCGTCTCTCTGTCCCATTCCTCCCCTAAATATCCCCATCACATTAACCCACACGTCATCCTTTCACCCACAGGATCCAATGGAGTCAGGGGTTACGTCGCTTCAATCACACAAAACCAACGCAGCAAACAGCCTAGCTATGAGCTATGGAGCCCAAATGGCCGGATGGACTTCTTCACTGAGTCTGTCTCTCCGCTGGCCCGGGGATAACCTTGTCCCTGATCTGTTTGTGCGGTCTTGCCAACTACTATGGCGTGACAATGACCATAAGAGTTGGCAAGACAGCACAAAACAGATCTGTCATCAGGCTAGCCCAGGGGTGGGTTTTGGTCTGAGAGACACGGTGAGGGAAGATGATGATGAGAGGGGAAGTGAAGCTACCCAGACTCCATGATGCAAGAGGCAGGAGCCTCAGAGGAGACCAAACTGTCTGGCCTGCTCAGTGTCAAACTCCCAGCATGCAACAGTTATCGGGTGAAAAAGGGTGAAATGTTAGCAGCAGAAGCAGCTTGTGTACTCCAGTAATACTGAGGCCTACAGAGTATGGCCCTCATGGTTCACAGAGGACACAAAATATTCTCATTGAATTAAAATAACTAAGGCTTGGGTTCAAAGACCAGGGCTAGGAAGCTTGAGGGCAGGTGATCATTTTAGTTGACAGCGTACATTTTTTTTCTATAAAAACAAGTGACAGTCTGACAGATGTGTTGTGCTGACAGCGGTGCACCTGTTGAGAGGCAGAAGGAAACAGGTGCTACTGAGGGGAAACACACTGACAGGAAATGTGGGGAAAAAACACAGCCTGGTTAACCCCACCGTGTAAGAGAGAGAGAGGGCAGAAGGTGATGCAACAGCAGGTAACCCGTGGTGCGTGCTGAACCATGTTGTCTGTCTGTCTTTTGGGGTAGGGGAAACCTGAAGAGGCCGTGGCCACGGTTTCAGGTGGACGGTAAAAACACCCCACCCTGGGAGAACCGCTAACAACCATAATCCCAGTTCTCTGTCACAGCTGACAGAGACCTTCAAAGGCCTGGGCATGTTAGATTTGCTCACCTCCTGCATCCTCTCTCGCCTTCTTTTGAAAAAGGTCAAGTTAATCGAGGAGAGTGAACATGGATGGAAATGCGCTTGTTTGAAATGAGACGGTCCTTCTCCACTCGCGTGTCATTAGGCAAATTAGGTTTACAGGGGTGGATCACAAAATAAATGTGTACGTTAGTTTTGCAAGACATTTTATAGCTAAAACAATAAGTAGCATATTGTTTTATTGGTGGGAGGACACTCTTCTGGTGGTACGACACTCTTCTGTTCTACAAACTAATTGACACACTCCTTGACCACTTATCGTTTTCCAGGTCACGGAGAGAGAATGGAGGATGGTCTTTTGTCCAAATGAGAATCTCCCCTGGACTCACTCCCCCTCTCTCTAGCTCTCTCTCTCTTTCTCGCTCTAGCTCTCTCCTTCTCTCTCTCTCTATTCCCTATATCTATGTATCTCCTCTTTCTCTCCATCTCTCTCTGTATGTCTTTTATTTTTCTCTCTCTTGCCATTGTTAGCAGATTCTGTCCTACTCACTCACTCAGGTCAGCCAGTCTCTAACCATGCTTCAGGGGAAACACATCACTCTGCATCCTGCTTAGAGTTGCAGCCAACAAACCCAATGCTCCACCAAGGACTGAACTGAACGCTCTCTCTCTGCCTATCCCAGCTCTGCCTATCCCAGCTCTGCCTATCCCAGCTCTGCCTATCCCAGCTCTGCCCCTCGAAAACTGACAAATAAATCCAGGAGGCTGGCTATTTGCTCAAAGTCAAATCAATTAAAGTAAACACAGAGCTGAATACCACCGACTACAGCCCTGCCCTCCTCGAAGAGAAAATCTTGTATCTGTCTGTCTGTGTAAATATGAATTATAATCAGAGTCCCCCATGCTGAGGGGTCTGGGGAGAACTCTCACTCTGAATAAAACATGCCTTTTATTCTACTGGCCAGTCCACAGGGCATCCTCTGGTCTGGAAACTATTTAGCTTGTAAAGAAAGAAATTAGAAACTAGCTTAACATTTGGCTTTGTATTTGGTTAGACAGCAAAAATTGGGTTTTCATTTAGCTGTACCAAGTGTGTTAAATTGAGTGACCTCATCCTCAGCTTTGTGGACTGGCGTTCCCAACAGACACCCTGAGTCAGTTAGTGAGAGTAGATGTGTTTATTTGTTCTTAATGAAGACTGTAGTCAGATGAATGGCAGACCTCTTTTAACACTTCGCTCCAACAGGGAGCAGGAGAAACAAACCAGACTGCCTCACACACTCCCAGGCCTCACACAGAGCCACGCACACTCCCACACCGACCCCCAGTCGCAGCTAAGAACCTCCCTGAGCTGACACGCACACATACACACACACGGCAGTCTCTATCTACATAACTCTCTCAGGATACTCTACTTCTTCACCATCACTCCATCTCTCTCAGATCCTCTCTTTCTCCAGAAAGAGATGGAAAAGGGAAAGCTCCAGTGTTCATATTAGCAGATGGCTGCTGAGCTCAACTCCCCCACTGAGTTCCCTGGTGCTCCTGAAGTACTCCACCATTCTCGAGTATAGGGAACTCTGGCGTCACAACAGTCTGTCTGGTGGTGCCATGAGGGAACATCAAGTCTGGTGGGACACGGCCCACAATGCACCTCTCCAGAAGAGCTGAGAGAACACTTCCTGCTGTGAGGCTCAGTGTCTGTGGAGGATGCCGTTTACTGTGCTACACTTTCACTGCTGCTTTAAAGTAAGACAGATCACTCAAATGTTTACAAGGCCAACTGCTGTAAGCCAAATGACCAGCGACTTGTACTTGTAATATCAATTTACTGGAGAGCTAAAAGCTCTATGTCAGTAACCTTATCAGAAGGCAGTTGGTTGACCTCACCTCAGGGTGCCAAAGCAGACAGCCAGAGAATCCTGCAGACAGTATCATCCCCTCCAGTTTAAAGACTTTAACAGCATTAGATGGGGTGAGAGCTGTAACACCATGCCTCTGATCCCCTTATCCACGTCTCAGAGTGTCCCAGCACCCGCAGCTATGTGCCCTCATCACCCAGGTATGTATGTCCTGCATGCTCTGGACAGGGGGCCGCCGCTGGGCCTGACACTGATGGAGGGTCCCCTGGTTGACCCGGGTGCGTTGCATCACGTCAGCAGGGCTCTAAAAACAGGGCCAGAGGGGTGTGGGTTACACCCCGGGCCAGGAGGGCCAGGCTACACCCCGCTGAGGGACCAGAGCTAAACAGAAATAAAGCTGGGTATAAGGGAGAGGACAGGAAAGCTATTCTAGATATGTGTCTTGGGGAGAGCGTGTGAATACAGGTACATGTATTCCTGGGTAGTGAGGCACACCCCGGCATTAACAACATGCGATGATGATCAGGCAAATTGCAAGGTATGGAAAGTGGAGCCGCCATAGAAGCCGAAACTGTAGCTCATGTAATAGATCATTGTCATCAATTAAGAAATGAATGTTATGTACATGGATGAAATGGAAGAGGATGTTCCTTCATGTACGTATTAGTGATGTTGTGCACGTGTGTAGTATTAATGATATTATTCATTATATTATTTTTGTGTGTATGTTATTAGACTATTGCTGTGCTTGTGTGTGTGTGTGTTATTAGTGCTGTGCGCGCATGTGTGTGTGTGTGCGTGTGTGGTTGACCAAGGGAGGGAGTTAACTGCCTCTGCTCTGCTCTGCTCTGCTCTGCTCTCAGACTGATATATAGCTGTGATTCCCTGGGAGTTAAAATGCAGCAGCAATATAATGTAATGGGTCTATTAACCCCATTGACGGTTGTTTCTAGCTCTTTGTGACAGATGCGTGGCCATGTAAGAGGACCAGTGGCCTGAGGGGCTCAGAGGAGATGACACTGCCAGAGAGAGAGGGAAGGAGGGTAAGAGAGAGAGAATAAGAGAGAGAGAGAGACTGCCAGATAGGTGGAGGGAGGGAGAAGGAGAGATTATAATCTCACTCCTCCCTAGCAAAAATATCACAGTTTGGAAGGAGACATTTAAACTGCCTTAGTTTTAGGTCAAATACTCTCGCTATTTTGGCAATATGTCTCTGAATGTCATGCCATTGAAGCAATCAAATTTGAATTGAAGAGAAACAGCCAGAAAGGAGAAAGAAAGAGGCCGCCTGCTAACTCACCTTGCCTAATCATGTCTATTCTTCTTCCATTCACACATCATCGTAATGCAGCCATTACCATTAACAGGCCCTCTGAGTCTCAGCCACCCACAGCTCAGCTCTGATTACTCAAACTCATAATGGCTCTCCTATGGCTGACTGCCTGTCCACTTCTCATTCCAGCAGCATGTGGGATATGTGCTGGCTCCACTGTTGGCCCAATGGTGAGGACAGTGTTCACCCTTTAGAGAACAAATCTTTATATATCCCATGGGGTGTGAGGTCAGGCTCTGGGGCTGGGAGGGTAACTGGAGAGGGCTGCCAGCCTGCCACAGGATCCTGATGATGGGCACACTGGCACAGGTGGTGGTGCCCACATAGCATACTGGAACTGCTCTCCTCTCGCCAGGGGGCACGGGGGGGGGGGGGGGGGGGGGCATCCCTAAGGGAGTCAGAGCCAGAGGGGATTGGTTGTTCTCACACATAGAAATACAATGTCAAAACGTTGATTTGAATGTTAGTAATTCTCTTTCTATGTTCTCACACACAGCGTGGCCAGGCTGACAGGTCTACTGCAGCTTTGGCATCCACTGTCACATCTCTCAATCGCCAACCTGTTTTGAAATAATAACACATAAGTGGATTACAGTGCTACTCACTGGCTGTCACAGTGGAGTAACACTACACCCCAACACAAGGCAGCTGGGGAGACAGAGAGAGTTGGACCTGAAAGCAAGGCAGCTGAGATGTCTCCTTTCAGGCCCTGATATAATTGCTAGAGATGGTAGGTGGCCCTATCCCTCTCTTTCCTGGGAGAGAGGAATTGCAGAGAGGCCCGCACCACCACAGAACAGTCCAGTCCTGTCAGTCAGCGGTGGGCTTTACCTCTCTAGCCACCCGTGACGCTTCTGTCACTCCTCACTCAGCCCATTCACAGCCTGGGCCACAGAGACAGACACCCAGACTGAGACAGGACAATCCACCTCCATTACCACAAAGCAATATGAGGGATCCCCCCCCCCCCACACTACACGGATGTCCTTTCACATCATTCTCACCATTGCTTTAATCTCAGAATCTGCTGGTTGACTTTTACCACAACTGCTTTTTCAATGCCTCAACATGAGCAGTGAGATGGTCTAGGAGTCTGATTCGATCCCATTCACAACACAGCCTGTCATGTACTGTCAGGTGGTGTGTACATTCAAAGACATACACATGAAAAAGGCTTCTGAGTTTTAACTTGCAACATGTACTGTCGACAGTAAGTAGATTCAGCTCAGGATTTTCCCTGTTGAGTTAACAACTTAAGCTTAAGTACACAATAACATCCTTTCTCCATTTCTCTCTCTCTCACGTCTCTGACACACACACACACACACACACACACACACACACACACATCCACACATCCACACACAAACACATACACACACATTCACCCCCCCCCCCACACATACACACAGAAACCCTACCGGTCTACAGGTCCAACTGCCACCTCAGTCGTGTGCTTTGTCCTGCCATATGTCCTCTGTGTGTGGCTCTATTCTCTTATTCTCTGCAGACAGACAGACAGACAGAGGCTCCTTCAGCTCCATAGAGTCCCAATGGGGTCAGCTTAGACCCAGCAGGGCAGCTCGTACCACACACAGAACCACCAAGCCCAGCAGGTCATACCACACAGACACATCCACGGGGGTGACTGCTGTGTGTCCTCACAGCAGGACAGAGCTACTCTAGTGGGGCAGACGGCTCCCTCACTCTCTTTCTCTCTGATGAGACGCTCCAGCTGGCAGCACTGAGGGGCATTTAAGCTTGGCACGCCCGTGGTGTCGGATAACAATCCCTAGTCCCTCTACCCCCCCCCCCCCCCTTCTCTACTCCTCGCTCTCTCTATCCTTCTCTCTGTCTGAGTGTCTTTGTCCAGAGAGGTGTGAGTGAGAGAAATTGACTGGCTGCAATCAGGAGAGTGACAGCTCTAGTTGTCACATTGACACCACCTGATTTCAGTGTGAGAAAGAGATGGAGATGGAGAGAGAGACATGCCCCTAGAGAGCCATCAGTCTAGCCCACTCTGTTTAGAATGGGGGAAGGAAGGGGATAACATTGGCAAAAAAACACTGCTTCTACTGTTTATCCTCAACGATTATGACTGGGGTTGTATGGTATGCATTCAACATGTCAATACTTCTCACAAATACAAGTAGTGATGAAGTGAATCTCTCCTCACTGTTAATGCTAGCTCTCCGTGTACATTTGAGGGCAACCTGTGTGTGTCTGTGTGTGTAATGTGCTCAGGTTTCAGAGCGACAGGATTAACAGCACACCCAGGGTGGAAGAGGGGGATCACACAAACCTTGGGCTGTTAATGGACGTCACTCTCCCCTCCCCTTCCCCTCCCTGTTTCCTAGAAAACCAGCCCTCCCCTCCCCTCTCCCCCTCTGTGGCCTGCATGGCCCGATGATGTGGCTGGAAATCTATCTACGTATCTATCCACCAGTAGCACCTAGGGAGGGAGGGAAGCCAAGGAATTGGGCCACCCCAACCCTGTTCTCTCTCTCTCTCTCCTTCTCTAACCCCTCCAGAGCCCCAACACCACCATTTCCCCTTTTAAATTAGCGGCTAGATGGTGGTGTGTGGGTGGGTGGGTTGGTGGGTGTTGTTTGATGCTGATGAGCTCTGGCTGTGTGATTGCTGACTTCTGAGGCTGGAATGTGGGGCATTAAAAGAAGGGGTTCGGAGGGAGAGGAGGGGTGGGGGGGTGGTTAGACCTGAGCTGTTTATTTGAACAGAGCTGAGCAGCCCAAACAGTCAGCTGCCTCTCTCCTCTCTCAACAAGCCCCTTGGCTAAGAGGGGGGGCAACCCGATATCCCCCATCAGACTGCGGCGGGCCCCCGGGGTAGGGTTACGTTACGGTGGGCCGGCAGAGGAAGGGTGAACAATGCAACCTCTGTTGCCGGGGCATCCTTCTCAGTCCTCACAGGGGGTGTGGGCTTCCAAATGTCCCTACTGGGCAGGCGGGTTGATGGTGTCAGGGCTGGCCGGGGGATTCATACATTACAACACCCCATGGCAAAGAGAGAGAGGGGCTTCTGGAAGGGCCTCTGCCTCGCCTCGCTCTACTCCACTTCACCTCCACAGCCCAAGAGAAGCCCCAGAACAGCCCCAAAGAAGTCCCAACGCAGCCCCAGTAAGAGCTAAAACAGACCTGGACCCGACACCGCTGCCACAGCCTGTTGGCTTTCCCTTTGAAAAGGCCTGAAAAAAAAGGCCCTTCTAAGATGTCGGCTTTGGTACGCCAGTGTTTACACAAAAACTTGACACATGGAATAAAGCGGGAACTCTAAAACCCCGAAATCAAATAGCTCCCGCTAGGAGCGGACTGAACCGAACGGAACGGCATAATCTTTAACAGATGGCAACAATCCGGGGGATGTTGATGTGCTTCAGAAGTCTTATAAAAGCCTGGCCAGAGACAGAGAGGGAGAACCAATGGGCTTGCATGGTGATAACATTTAACATTTCACAGTTCATTAGGCCTTGTTTATATCAAATGCACATGCTCAACTTTTCCCAATATATAGACTGAGTGTACAAAACATTAGGAACACCTTTCTAATATTAAGTTGCACCTCCCCTTTTGCCCTCAGAACAGCCTCAATTCATGGGACATGGACTCTACAAGGTGTCGAAAGCATTCCACAGGGATGCTGGCCCAGGTTGACTCAAATTATTCCCACAGTTGTATCAAGTTGGCTGGATTTCCTTTGGATGGTGGACCATTTTTGATACACACAGGAAACTGTTGAGTGTGAAAATCCCAGCAGCGTTGCAGTTCTTGACACACTCAAACCGATGCGCCTGGAACCTATTACCATACCCCATTCAAAGGCACTTCAATCTTATGTCTTGCCCATTCACCCTCTGAATGGCACACATACACATTCCATGTCTCAATTGTATCAATGCTTAAAAATCCTTCTTTAACCTGTCTCCTCCCCTTCATCTACACTGATTGAAGTGGATTTAACAAGTGACATCAATAAGGGATCATAGCTTTCACCTGGATTCACCTGGTCAGTCTATGTCATCTCAGTGTATTTAACTACATTTACACCACACACACACACACACACACACACACACACACACACACACACACACACACACACACACACACACACACACACACACACAAGCATAACCCACCACAAATGAAGCATGTCCTCTATGCTCTCTCTCTCTCCCTGTGTACTGGTACACCAACACCAACAGCAGGGGGCGATGTTGCAACGGCCACTGAGACTAGGCCTAGGCAGCTACATCACTCCCCATTATATCAGCCTAGCTCCACTCCCAACTCTTCAGCCATACTAATCTGGCGCGTCTTAATGAACCAACGCTGGGACAAATGACAGTGTGGTGACTGGTGAGTGGGGTAGTGTTCATAGGGAGTGTACTAGAAACACATGTAGGCCTATCTGGGTCAGGTTTGAGCTGCTAACTAACAGCACTCTGTAGTCAGGTCTAATCCGCCTGACCCTCGGGCCCTAAATTTGAACCCTGCATATTTATGAGGAGAGAAAAGAGAGAGTCAAAAAAAGATAACCTCTTCTCTTGGGGGAGCAATTAAAGTCCTGCTTTCATCATCCCGGGCAAGATCCCTCCTTCCTCTCTCTCTCTCTCTCTCTCCCCCTCTCTTACACCAGCCTGGGCACCAGCTGTGTGTGTCTCCAACTTTATCGTCCGTCTCCAGAGTTCAGTGTTTACGGTTTCAGCCCGTAACCCTGCCCCCCCTCTGGGACCACAGGGGTGGAGAGGGACGGAGAAGGGGTATCCCACCCATGTGCTGTGCTTCCCCCTCAGACTGTTCACAGCGGGTCCCCCTACAGAAAAATAACCCTCCTTCTCAGAGCCCAGACGGCTGTGTGTAACAACAACATTGCCTGGGTTTCACTTCCTCTAGGCTGGTCTAAGCAGACTGGAGATCCCATGTCACAACCAGGGTTATACATGGACTATGGGGACTAAGGGGATTGCAATCAAGTCTAATGTACCTCACACAGGAAACTGCCTCCATATGAAGGAAACCTGGCTGGCTGGCCAGACAAAAAAATAAAAAAAGATGTCTCTGTTTCTCTAAACTCCACACAGCCTCCCTATGGGGCTCTCAGTACAATACAGCACTGATACATTTAGTAACAGATTTACAGTGGGCCTACCCTCCCCACATCACAGTAATCAGTAGCAGAGCTCCAATAGCCCTTATGCACATTCCATGACCGAATGTTCTAAGCACACTTCCTACCGGTGTGGCAACTTCCGGTGGCGCATACTATAGAACGGAAGTAAGTCTAGTTGTTATCAATAATATAACATTACTACCACTATGTCGCAGTTTTTTACTAGGTGTCTTCAGGACTTGCCTCAAATTAATATTAATGATGTACATGGAATTGTTAAATCAGCCTCTGAGACTCCAGCTAGCAAGAATGAAAAGGGGTTCAAGATGTATATACTGTAGGAAGCTACATAGACAACTATGAAGGTGAGTACCAAGTCCCACGGTAGATTATCATATTTCACCAGCCCTATACCCCTCATTCTTTACATGTATATTGTAGTACACTTAAGCCCTGTTTCCATTGGCACTTTAAAGTCAATCAAGGTTGAACTGGCCTTGGTGGACTAGCTCAAATTGCGTTTCCACTGCCTCCAGAAATGTGAAATCATGTAATGTTGCTAGGTAGCCAATATGTGACAGCAGCTGGCTTTGCTAATGTTGCTAGCTAGCTAGCAAGATGTTGAAGCATTTAATTCACCTTCACCATGCTGTATTTAACTTTACTCTATACTCCTGTCAGTGCCAGCCAGACTCAGAGCTTAACGGTTAGCGTCGTCGCTAGCATAACAAGCTAGCTAGCTAGCTTAATTCATACATTGCTTGCCATGGCATTGGCTATTAGCTAGCTTTCAGTATGACCTGGCCAGCAAAAATTCCTGCTAGCTCACGTTAGCTAGCTAGCTCATTTGTTTCAACTCTGATTTTGTGGGCTGACTGTTCTCATAAATGTTTTTTTCCACCTTTTTTTTAGCTCTACATCGACCGGGAAACTATGGAAGCTCACAATACCCTTACATTTAGAATAAACTGAACACAGAGGGACAGAACAATGTTAATTGTAAAACAGTAGCGGAAAATAACTCCAGAAGTCAGCACCCCGGTAGGAAGTAAAAATAGAATGTGGGAGGCGGTATAATACATAGAGCCTATTCTGCTTCACACAACCCAGAGCACCACCGCCATCGCTGCTGATGCCCTCAGGGTGAACCTCTTGACAATAAAACAGTAATCTAACAGTAATCACAACCAGGGAGTCTAATCCTGTGTGTTAATCCCATCATATCGGAGGATTTCAGTCTGCCAGGCTGAAGCCGCATTTCTGTGGAGCTCCAAGTAGCGTCCAGTCATCACGTTTCCACATACACATCTGACTTAGACTGATATAAAATAGCAGTGGTTAAGTTGCTTTGAAAGGGAGAAAGATAGTGTTTGACTAACAGAAGGATATAGGCTGTTGAGGAGACGGGAGTGGCTAGTCTGCCTCTGGCTTTGGCTGGTATTGGCAAACAAATCCATCCATACATCGACATGGTAACGAGGGTGGACTGGTCTCCTGACACACATACACACCTCGGCCACCATGAGGCCTCATTAGGATACGGACACACACACATTCATGCACACACCTTGCCAATGCCTACCACAGGGACCACTAACTGACAAAGGCATCATTTATGGTGTGTGTGTGTGCGTGCTAGTGGAATAAACTGCTCTAACCCTAAATACAGGATAGATAGATAGATAGATAGATAGATAGATAGATAGATAGATAGATAGATAGATAGATAGATAGATAGATAGATAGATAGATAGATAGATAGATAGATAGATAGATAGATAGATAGATAGATAGATAGATACTTCATTGATCCCGGGGGGGTTTATTTTTTTCTCTAGCATGATTGGGTGAAGAGTGGCTGATGTAACATCAGATCACTGGATGGATGCTGACCTGTTTGAGGGGTGGGGGTGGGGCAGGCGGGGGGGGGGGGGTGTGTGACTAGGTTTCCCTTGAGACTGACAGGGTGGGGTTTTCTGCCTCCATCACACAAACCTCCATCACACAAACCTCACTGACACACCAGTTCTGGAGGTTCGCTTGAATGACCCTAAATATTTTAATAGAGATTCTCTTTTTTGGAAACTAACCATGTATTTCCTGTCTTATTGATAAGCTTCATGTGTATTTCCATTCCCTACAATTACTGTATAAGATTGTTTTGATCACGCGGACTGAGATATGTTCCCAGGTTGCCTCTGAGAATAACATTGACGTATACACTGACACGGTGACTGAGTTAATCAGGAAGTGTATAGGGGATGTTGTTCCCACTGTGACGATTAAAACCTATCCAAACCAAAAACTAAGAATAGAAGGCAGCATTTGCAAAAAACTGAAAGCACGAACCACCGCATTTAACCACAGCAAGGTGACTGGGAATATGGTTGAATACAAACAGTCCAGTTATGCCCTCCGTAAGGCAATCAAACAGGCAAAACATCAGAACAGAGACAAAGTGGAGTCGCAATTCAATGGCTCAGAAACAAGACATATATGGCAGGGACTCCAGACAATCACAGATTTTAAAGGGGAAACCAGCCACGTCGCGGACACCAATGTTTTGCTCCCGGAAAAGCTAAACACCTTCTTTGTCCGCTTTGGTCGCTCCAGAGGATTGTGAACTCTCGTTCTCTGTGGCCGACGTCAGTAAGACATTTAAGTGTGTTAACCCTCGCAAGGCTGCCGGGCCAGGCAGCATCCCTAGCCACGTCCTTAGAGCATGCGCAGACCAGCTGGCTGAAATACCTATGTAAGAATGCTGTTCATTGATTTCAGCTCAGCCTTCAACACCATAGTACCCTACAATCTCATCATTAAGCTTGGGCCCCTGGGTCTGAAGCCCGCCCTGTGCAACTGGGTCCTTGACTTCCTGACGGGCCGTCCCATGTGGTAAAGGTAGGCAGCAACACCTCCACTACGCTGATCCTCAATACACCCATGACCGCATGGCCACTCACGCTTAACTCAATCATCAAGTTTGCAGACGACACAACAGTGGTAGGCCTGATTACCAACAATGACGAGAGAGCCTACAGGGAGGAGGTGAGGGCTCTGGCGGAGTGGTGCCAGGAAAATAAACTCTCCCTCAACGTCAACAAAACGAAGGAGCTGATCGTGGACTTCAAGAAACAGCAGAGGGAGCACGCCCCTATCCACATTGACGGGTCCGCAGTGGAGAAGGTGAAAAGCTTCAAGTTCCTCAGCGTACACATCACTGTAATCTGGAATGGTCCACCCACACCAACATGGTGGAGAAGCTCACGCAACAGCGGAGGCTGAATGAATTTGGCTTGGCCAATAAGACCCTCACAAACTTTTACAGATGCACTATTGAGAGCATCTTGTCGGGCTGTATCACCACCTGGTACGGCAACTGCACCGCCCGCAACCGCAGGGCTCTCCAGGGGGTGGTGCTCTGCCCAATGCTTCGGGGGGGGGGGGGGGGGGGGGCACACTGCCTGCCCTCCAGGACATCTACAGCACCTGGGATCACAGGACGGCCTAGAAGATCATCAAAGACCTCAGCCACCCGAGCTACGGCCTGTTCACCCCGCTTTCATCCAGAAGGCGAGGTCAGGACAGGTGCATCAAAGCTGGGACTGAAAAATTTGTAAAATACATTTATTGCAAACTGTTTCTATGGTTGTTTATCTAAGTAGCAGAGAGAACTTTGTACCAGAGTATTATGTTATAAATCCATTATAGTATCCATATCACAAACAATCTACAAATAAACTCTACTGTAGAATCACAGTTTCCTCTGTTCAGGTCCAAAGTCCACACTCACTTACGAAGCCAAGCCTAACAACATGCACATTTGTCATCATCAGCTCCAATGTCTTTGTAACCAAACTACACCAGTTGAGTAGAGAGCTTGGCAATGGGGGGAAACAGAGACTAATGGGGGTATAGAAAAACGCTGGCTTCCCTTCAACCCCACCATTCTAACCCACCACACAAACATCTCCCATGGGCGGACAGACAGGGGAAGACTGAAGGGTTTTAACTTTGATCACTGAAGTGTGGCCCATTCAAATGTTTGTGTTTGAGAAGGTAGCCTTTAATTTGGCAGGCAATCTGTTCCAGGCTCTCTGGTTTAGCCATGGCATGTTGGATATTGGAGTGTTTACACAACCTCCCTGCCTGCCGCCCTCAGTCCCTGCTCTGGTCTGCCTGCTCCAACCCTCCTGGTGGTACTGAAATAAGTGCATGAAGATGGATGGATTTACTTAAGTCTCTAACCTCAGGACTTTGAGAACAAACTCTCAATTACCTCTTTGTGTCAGGAGAGGTAGAGGAAGAGGGATTGGGGAAGCTGTCAGGACCTCTGCACTGACAGATAGCATGGCTATCAATTCAGCACATTCATTACACTAGGGTACAAAGCCTGCCTTACATGGGAAAATAGTAGATTACTATTCATTTCACTGCTTAATTTAAGTATAAATATACAGTTGAAGTCTGAAGTTTACATACACCTTAGCCAAATACATTTAAACTCAGTATTTCACAATTCCTGACATTTAATGTAGTAAAAATACCCTGTCTTAGGTCAGTTAGGATCACCACTTTATTTTAAGAATGTGAAATGTCAGAATAATAGTAGAGAGTGATTTATTTGAGCTTTTATTTCTTACATCACATTCCCAGTGCGTCAGAAGTTTACACAAACTCAATTAGTATTTGGTAGCATTTCCTTTAAATTGTTTTAAAGGCAATGCTACCAAACAAAGATAATTACTTGACACATAGGAAAGAATTACCAAAAAAACTGAGCAAACTAGAATGCTGTTTGGCCCTAAACAGAGAGTACACAGTGGAAGAATACCTGACCACTGTGACTGACTCAAACTTAAGGAAAGCTTTGACTATGTACAGACTCAGTGAGCATAGCCTTGCTATTGAGAAAGGTCGCCGTAGGCAGACCTGGCTCTCAAGAGAAGACAGGCTATGTGCACACTGCCCACAAAATGCGGCTGAAAGTGAACTGTACTTCCTAACCTCCTGCCAAATGAATGACCATATTAGAGACACATATTTCCCTCAGATTACACAGATCCACAAACATTTTGAGAGAGAGAGGGTAGTCATTGTTTATGGCAGTGTGTGTGGCAGTAAATCAGCCACTAGTGATTTGTTAACCTTTGTGTGGCCATATGTCAGCAGATGAGGCATGGTTGCAGCTTCTTTAATGGCCCTGAAATACAGCCTCTCTTTACCCTGCAGCTACGGAGGAGAGGAGGGAGACATCTTACCTCCACACAGAACAGGATATTGAGCTAACCTATACAGCCATTGGGACACATTAAACAGCCCTGGTTGGAGACAGATACTCGCTAAATGTACATACTGGAGAGCTTTTTGGAAGGTGGAATAAACCTGGTATTAGCGGTACAGATTAACAATAATGACTGTATAAAATGAATAATTCAAATTCTAAGCTATAACGAATTCACACAAAAAATTGGAAATTATGTTATTTTATACTAATTGTTTGTTGAACAAGTAATTTATTTATTTTTATTGTTGAATAAAGTAGTTAAGTTAAGTATTTGGTCCCATATTTAGAGCAAGCAATGACAACATCAAGCTTGTGACTCTACAAACTTGTTGGATGCATTTGCAGTTCGTTTTGGTAGTGTTTCAGATTATTTTGTGCCCAATAGAAATGAATGGTACATAATTGATTGTGTCATTTTGGAGTCACTTTTATTGAGCCAAGCCCACCCACTGGGGAGCCAGGCCCAGCCAATCAGAATGATTTTCCCCCCACAAAAGAGCTTTATTACAGACGATCCTGCAGGTGAAGAAGCCAAAAGTGGAGGTTGTGGTCTGCAGTTGTGATGCCGGTTGGATGTACTGCCACATTCTCTATAATGACATTGGAGGTGGCTTATGGTAGAGAAATTAACTTTACATTATCTGGCAACAGCTCTGGTGGACATTCCTGCAGTTAGCATGCCAATTGCACACTCCTGTGGCATTGTGTTGTGTGATAAAACTGCACATTTTAGAGTGGCCTTCTTTATCCCCAGCAGAAGGTGCACCTGCTTAATGATCATGCTGTTTAATCCGCTTCTTGATATGCCGCACCTGTCAGGTGGATGGATTATCTTGGCACAGGAGAAATGCTCACTAACAGGGAGGTAAACAAATTTGTGCCCACATTTGAGAAATAGGCTTTTTGTGCGTGTGGGAAATTTCTAGGATCTTTTATTTCAGCTCATGAAACATGGGACCAACACTTTACATGTTGCGTTTATATTTTTGTTCAGTATAGTATTTGAATGATTTATTTTACATTATTCTGTACCCCACTGTATATTATCTGTACACTTGGTGATCTGATTCTTCCAATCACAGCTAATGGATATAAGTGGATCATATTACAGACTTCTGTCAGAGATGTTGAAGAATGCTTCACTCACTGTAGTGGCTGTGTAAGTGTGTGTTTATATAAGACTAACAGTCTTTTATACTCCAACATTGTGTCTTTTTTTCTACAGTGTTGTGTCTGGAAGGGACAGCTAGTGCCCTTTGAATGACCTCTCATCCCTACCAGGAAGAGAACACACTATCCTTGGCCAATTCCGTGCCTCAGAACACAGAAGGCCAATCAGTCATCTTTCCACTGTGTACTAGGTCAAGTTCTGTCCTGATCTCCAAAACCCAAACCAACACAGAAGGTGAAGGTCAAACGCAGGGCACAGCACAGTAAAGCCTGTGGCTACTGTAGTGTGAACCAATGATGGTGCTGCTGGGAAAGGCTAAGTGCCCCTCCTAATCCACTGCATGGGTCACCATCATCTGTGTTGCTCCAGATCAGTGTGTAATAGTCCCCTATAGCATCTTTACATCATCTGATTATTACAGTAGAAGAAGGCCCCACCCCCTGGAGAGCAGGACCGACACAGTACTGTCAGCCAGAGAGAGAAAAGAGAGAGAGTCAACCTCTCAGCTCCCTCCCACACATGAGTAAAACACTCAGAGGCCATTCTGCTGCCTGAAGAGCTCTCCACGACAATCCAGAGAGCTCTTCAACCCGTTACTGCCACAAAGTTCACCTCTGCTTTTCTCTCTTTACCTTGCTTCTTTTTTGTCATCAGCGGCGCAAATTACACCTTCCAGATCGCACATTACTCTCTCTCGCTCTCTCTCTCTCCCCTCCCCTCCGGAGGCAGACACACTCGAGCCCGATGACTCACTTCGCTGGCTGGCTGCGCACTTCTCGTCTGGCGCTGGCGCCGCTCTCTGGGTCTCACCATAGCGGTTTCATTTTCAAATTAGCTCCGGTAAAGCGTTGGTGAAATCAGCCTTTCAGCTGAAGCACTGGGAGAGGAAAGCAGAGCTTCCCTCTCTCCTAGTACTTAAACCCCCCCTACAGACTGAACTCACCTCCTATCATATCATATCTATATGTTTTATGTCAAACTGGGGAATTGTTTATGTAATAGAGTATTACTGGCTGTCCCTAATACATCGTTTAAGTGTCCCTGTATAGGAATATATATCATCAGATATCAACTGTATCATCTGGTATACACAGTAATTCAATTACCACTGCAATGTCAGTACATATTCTCTCCCTCTAAGTAATAACTATATGATCCAGTGTCTGTCTGTGTGGGGTCCTATTCAATACTGAGTCCGTCCGGACTGAAACAGACCTACAGAGCTATGACTCATCAGCAGCCCTACTTTACAGATGACAACCATTACTGTCCTGCTGTATTTAGCATTAGCTAAACAGAATTACTGCATGGCGCTCTCCTATAACAAAGCAGCTGTAATATGTTTAGACTGCCCTCTCCAATGACATTGTAGCGTTCAGGGCAGGGCTGGGCCGTGCTGTGGGGCCTGACAACATCATAAAGAATGGCAGTGTTACAGTGGTGAGGAGAGATTACACCCGTGGGACTGGACCTTTAATCATTTGATATATCTATCTGCACAGGCTTTTCTCCTGACATGGTGCTCTGTTCTGTTATTAGAGCCAAGGCTCTGCCACACTCTAATCCTTTCCTGGGCAGCTCATGCACACAAAGCTAAACTAGGCCTGGACACCATCATGTAGACCTCAACATCAGTTTAGGATTGGAAACCAACCTGACAGCCACTAGACTACAACACGTTCTTTCAACTGGTCCAGCATACGGCTGCATTCTCTTTTAAATTTTCTGCAGGAGACTAAATTAATGAGGCTTGCAGGCAGGCTGACACCTGCGGGCGCTTTGACAGGCCCCGTAATTAGAGCTAACGTTTAATGATTCTTCCTTAATGAAGGCTGCGTCTGGGCAAATTGAACCCAGACAGAGAGGAAAGAGAGAGAGAGAAAGAGAGAGAGAGAGAGAGAGAGACACACATACAAAGAGAGAGAGAGAGATACACACATACAAAGAGAGAGATAGAGAGAGAGAGAGACACACACACACACAGAGAGTGAGAGAGAGCACCAGAGAGTGGGAGACTGTGTGACGCTAACAGAACCGACAATTCCACATGGTGGATGTCAATAGCCCTGGACCTGAGGTGAGACGTGAGAAAGGTGACCCAAGGCTGGAAGCAAATCAAAATCAGTCAGGAGTTGTATTTCTTTGTAAATATGCCACAGTCAGATGCAATAAACAATGAGGTGACTGGCTATCTGTTGAGAGTGTGCTGTACTGTACTGTACTGTGAGTGGTGTCGCCTGCCAGGCAGGGCAGTAAATGTTGGGAGGTAGACAAGGCCGGATTAAGACAATTTTGAGGATAGGCCCTCCAAGCCCCTGTCGAACGTTAAGCCCAATAAGCATTTAATGTGTACCAACAAGAAAGCGCAAACCACCAAGCACTTGCCCTCGGGCAAATATTGACATTCATCTCCACACAATCTAAGCTTCTCCCGTTTTTCTTGGAGTTGTATCTTGTCCTGAGGCGGTTGGTTGGCCGGTCAGTCGGTGCATGGTAGTGGTGGTAATCCCATCGAACAAAAAACCCACCCTACTTCTTTTATTTCAACACTTCCCTCAATAATATACCAATGGCCTCTGTTCTTCTGCACCTGGATTCTTTTACTTGCCTTTTGTGATTGCTATAGGAATTAGCATATGGCTGGAGTGGAGGAGGAGGAGGAGGAGGAGGAGGGAACTTGGATGTTAAAAAGGCTTATATATTTAAATTGAAATAGGGGCCAAGAGGGTGGACTGCCTGTTATCCACCAGGGACGGAGAGAGTGTTTTTGTGTACTGTTTCCCTCAGTAAGGCCTTTCACTGAGGGGTAAAGAGGGTGGCCCATGTTGATTTAGGCCACACAAAGGGGGTCTTAGTCCTTTCAAGGGAACCAAATCTCCGCACAGAGAGCTGCCTTCAAAAGGAAGCTCCCTGTCAAGCATGGCCATTGAGTCTCCGATGGATGCCACAAATCAAGCCCTGGAGGTAATCAAAGGCCAGAATGTGGGAAATGTGTTTGGGGTCCCCAGATTCCGCAGCAGAGCAAAGTGCAGCAAGAAAGGGGCAGAGGGGGGAAACAAGAACCCATCTGCACCAATCAGCCCCTCTTTCTCCTGCTCGCTAAAGGGGTCATAACCCCTGTTTCTCTCTGCTAACACCTCCCACGTGGTGTTGGCACGCTGAGGTCATAAACAGATGCCAGGACCTCCTCCTGACTTTATTTTCTACTGCGTTAGCACTTCCTGGTTCCTCTTCCTCTGGCTACTACACTCTTAGAAAAAAGGTGTTAAGTAGAGGGTTCTTCAGTTTGTCCCACAGGGGAACCCTTTTTGGTGCTAAGTAGAAACCTTTGCAGAAGGTTCTCCCTATACCCCTTTATGTAGGGTTCTTCATAGAACCCCCTGTATATGGTTCTTTTATTTATTTTTATTTTTTTCACCTTTATTTAACCAGGTAGGTCAGTTGAGAACAAGTTCTCATTTGCAACTGCGACCTGGCCAAGACAAAGCAAGGCAGTGCGACAAAAAAAAACAACACAGAGTTACACATGGGAAATAAACAAACGTACAGTCAATAACACAATAGAAAATCTATATACAGAGTGCAAATGTAGTGCAAAATGCAGTAAGGTTAAGAAGACAATAAATAGGCCATAGTGGCAAAATAAATGACAGATTAGCATTAACACTGGAATGATGGAATGTGCAAATGATGATGTGCAAATAGAGATTCTGGAGTGCAAAATTGAGCGGAAGTTAAAACAATAAATATGGGGATGAGGTAGTAGGATGGGCTATTTACAGAAGGGCTATATACAGGTGCAGTGATCGATGAACAGCTTTGACAGCTGATGCTTAAAGTTAGTGAGGGAGTTTTTGGCAGAACCCTCTATGAAGGGTTCTGCCAAAAACCTTCTATGAAGGGTTCTACCGAGAACCCTTTTATCTTTGGAGAGTTCCTCCTAGAATCCTCTATGAATGGTTCCACCAGCCTTATTAAAAGTGTATTATTTATGACAATACATTAAATACAGTAAATCATTAGGCCTTTCTTTGAGGGGCTAGTTATACCCTAACACAGTGGTAGGAAACATCAGGCCGGCAAGTCACATTATGCTGGCTTGCAAAGTGATGTTTTTTTCTTCTTCTATTGGAATCCAGCCAGAGTTAAGATATCCAACTAGTGGATTTTTTTATCAACAGCAACCTGCACTCATACTGCCAGGGTAGGGAAGACTGCATACTGAGACTACCTCAATAATCTAAACTGGAACAACCATCTCAGTAATGGGTGCAATAAGTCCAACTACTAAAATATTGGATTTGTTGAGAAAGATGTATGCTAGTTATCTTTGTATAGCATAACATTTATCAATCAAACAATGTACATGCAAAAACACAGATATTAAAACAAACAATTCTGAAAATAGAGCATGCGTGGAAATATGATATATGGTTCTATTCCTTCTTGCCTTCCAAAGAATTATCAAAGAACCCTTTTTTCCAAAAAACGTTCTTAAGATGTTAAAGGTTCTAGGTAGAACCCTTCGCCTTACAAAGAAACAAAATTGGTTCTTCAGCTCAAAACGGTTCTTGATAGAACCCTATCCCTCTGCAAAGAACCGTGTATACAATACAATACTAACCCGCTTTCAGGCATATTAACTAACACTGTTTTTCAATGCACTGTGATGTGGGACTTTGAATTTACACATCAATGTTTATTACTCAGTGTTATTTTCTGAATTCCCATTTATGCTTCAAATACGATTGTTGTGTTTATTATTTAATGTAAAATGTATTTCCCACTAAAAGGAGTCATATCAAAATGTCTCGGCATATCAAAACTCTGCATGGTGTTGTTAATCTGAGTGAGTAACTCATATTGCTTTTTTTATTCATTAAACTGTATCCAATTCGATTCCATTTAATAAACCACCAGGAATTAATGTTCAGTCATGTCCAGACATGAGCACACACAGATTGATATTTCACACCTGTGTAATACACAGCGCTTCAGCGGAAATTGAGGCTGTTTTGCATGTAATGCATGGCCAAGCTCTAGTCCTGGTTGGTATACAAACAGGCTACAAAGGAAAGCATCGATATGCTCTCATACATTGAGCCAATGCAGAATTACAATGACTAACCAATGTCAAAATATTTTTACATAATTAAGCCCTAATACACAAAATAATTCTTGCAAATAAAAATATTGCATTAAATAATAATGCTAGATAAAACACATTATAAGAGCTCATACCTTTAACTGCAGCGGTGCTGAAGAATTTCTCTGAGCTGGCATCGGAGCCCTGTCAGAGAGAAAGACCATATCATTAGCAAACTTGCTTAAACAGGTGTGTTTCATAGTCAATGACCCAAACGGCCAGCTGAAGGGAGCAAAACATTCCGCACTGCACATCACGGCCACTTGATGGCACTGTTGGTCTATGTAATAACATGACAGCACTAACCCTCACCCATTCCATGTCGACCCCGGTGTGGCAGAGAGCGAATTGCTGTGTTATTGTGCAAACATTCAGTGCTAAGCATTTACACAGTATTAGATAATGAAAGCCTATTTAGGTGACATTGCGGTGTCAGAAAGCATGGGCTAATTCAATCCCACTAATAAAAGTGAAAGATCGACCTGTTACAATCCCTACCAATGTGTGCGTGGCGTGGCATAGCTGAGCCTAGGCCTACTAGGGAATTTCATAGCGTTTCAATTTTTGTCGCAGCAAAGTATAAAACCAGATGACTATTGAAAGATTCTATTTTAAATATTGGATATCAGTCCTAGTAAAGTGAATATGACAATGAGCCTAATTCAAAACAATTCAGAAGATTGTATCACAGACAATGAAGACTCTTCACACCTTTTCGCAAATGGACAGTAGCACGGGGTCCAATAATAATGGTATGACATTTGCGCAAATGTCACATATCCAATAGGCTAACGCCTATCAATTATTTTCTATTCGCACATGAGACGAACTTGCTGAAGCCAGAAAACATTTCCATATTCATTTGCTTAGGGTTCAGGCAATTCCAAGGTAAGAGACAGGCATTTCAGTGTAGCTATTCATGCAAATGTAAAGGTGTAGGTGCATGGAAAGCAGATTCTTTTTCTCCACAAAATGGTATTTCATCTCCTAATTCTAAAAATAAAACGGACGTAAACTATCAAAGAATATGACTGCAGATTGAATTAGACAGACTTGATTGAAGCAAATTCAGTTTGGATATTTACCTTCTGCACACAACAAATATCCAGATATAATTCAATGCCATTCAAAATGACGGTAAAAACTGCATTGTTTTCATATCCATGAATGCACATAACAATATTACGCATTTCCGTTATTATAAATTTATAATGATATGAGTAGGAAAGATAGGCTACACAAAACAATAGCCTACTGCAATAGCCACAGATATTCTCCTACACGTTTTTATTATATTCAATAAACGTAGTACATACTGATAATAGGCCTACACATAATTCGTCGTTAATAGGACATAAACTATAAGCTAATAACCAAATCATTCACAATAAGGTAGACGTGAATAAAGAAAAGCGACGCGCATACCTTTGATGTGGCGAAGCTGTCAAGAAAGAAAATAATTGTAAAGATATCACTTTCACTGTCTAGTAAATATGGCCCCGTTTCACATTCTGCTCGTCAAAATAATGTAATCCACAAATAGGCGGCGAATTCAACTCGGTTTAAATCGATGACATCCATGAGAAAAGAGAATCCCTTTCCAAGAAAATTCCAACGAGATACGAGAAGCGCTTACAAAGCTACGGTGCCTCTCGGACAAAGGAAGCCATGTGTCTTGCCAGCAAAAGCATCAGCAACAGCTCTAGGTCGCTAAATCCCGTTAAGTGCGTTTAGTCTCCAGTTCAGGGTGGGATACAAATCTATCTTGCAATATTCTCGTATTGAAGATATGCGAGATTCGAATAGGCAGGATCCTTGAGAGACTGCGTATCAGGGCGCGTAAAGAGGCTGTGTCCACAGACACCAGCCGGGAGTCGCCAGCTCGCTCCTACAGAGCAGCAAAATCCAACACAGCTCAGACCAATTTCCTCTGTATCAAAGAGGGAGAAAGAATCACCATGAGCCAAAACGGGACTCCGCTTTCATTATATTTTCAGCTGGTAAAAGCTTATGTCCTGTGGTTGCTGACGGTTCTGTCACCGACATAGCCTCTCCTCATCCGCTCCAAGCATCAGACAAACTCCCATTCATCCAACGGCTGCCTCAGCGGTCCTCGTTTGATGGTTGGGTCCTCCCACTTCCTGATTCTAACCTGACTTGGTTCAACCCCAAACGCTACTTCTCTTCTGAACACAAGCACACGTGTGTTTTCTGCTTCTGAGGGTCCAAATACTTGGTTCCAAAGACCACGCTCTTCTTGGGACAGGCGTGCTTGAGTGTGTTTTAGTTTGCTTGAATGAAGCTCAGAGAAAACTGCTTGGCAGTTCCAGAACGAGAGGAGGAAGGGAAAGAGGGAGGGCCTGAGACTAGAATGATATTCTTTCACTGTCGACAGAGTGAGATGATGTCAGCGGCTAATGAATTTCCCAGTAGGGTGCTGCCAATGTGAGGGGAGGAAAACAAAACGCTCTTTATAAGCAGCAGTGCACCTCCTCAGAGCTCACAGCCACTGTCTTCCTGTTGAAATAACCAACACTCTACTGTCCTGGAGGTGGGGTAACACACTCACACCAGCAACCGGGTCAACCATGGTGAGATAGTGATCCATCCATGGTCACCAATGGTGCCCACTTAATCAAGCTTGATCCTGGCCTCAAATGCAGACATCGAAAAGCCCACCAATGTCCCTCCCTGAGCTCATTGACACATGCTACTATGATCAGGGTTGGAGTGGTTTTCTCATGTTAAAACCATCAGTATTTTAAGAGATCATCAGCTTTTGTGGACACTTGTCCTATTATTAAGTATGTTATTGATGGGACTGGTTTGCTTGGAAGGTGAAAGATTGATGAGAGAGAGCACCCCTTTTTTTATTTGATCCATCTGACTAATCTGGTGGACCATGGACACTCCAGACCAAAACAATCCTGCAATCTTCAGCTAATGCTGGACGTTACTGGAAAGTAACTTTAATCGTACTATAGCCTCAGCTAATCAGCATTAACCCACTGCCTGGGAGGTCAATGGATCAACAATAGAGTCACATTACAGGGAGGATAGGATTCTCTCCCCCTACAGCGCCCAGTCCCCACAGAGCAGAAAACAGACTTAACTCCTTGTTGCTGGGTGCTAATCAATCCCTCTACCCTCTGTGCTGGAGAGAGAAGGAGAAAGGGAGAGAAAGATAGACACAGACGGACAGACAGACATAGCGAGAGAGAGAGAGAGAGAGAGAGAGAGAGATAGATAGAGAGAGAGAAAGAGATTGAAACAGAGAGATTGAGAATGAGAGAGAGCGATAGCCCCCAGCTCTGAATGGCAGTGTTGTATGTGCTCTTAGAGTTCTATCTATCAGGACACTGGATCTCATTGCCAGACAGATGACATGACTATCAGATAGATGACTATCAGCAGGGAGACATGGCTGGCTGAGGCCCCAGAAGACCAGTCAAAGCCATAACGCCGGGCCCCCAGGCCCCAAGGCCCCAGAGAGCTAAACCTGATCACACAATGGCCCTAAAAAGAAGACAGCTCTCCCAATACAAAGTGTTCATTGGGTTAGGGGCCCTCCTTGATCTCCAATACAAAGTGTCCATTGGGTTAGGGGCTCGTCTTGACCATCAGTTGGCCCATGTTCAATAGATGATGAAGCCATGTTGACAAGTATGTGCTTTGAACATCAAGCAGCTTGAACATTGGGAAGAAGATAAGTAATAAAGTATAGTGTATGTGAGCACAAGCTTATTCCAAATGCTAAAAACAAACTCAACAAATTATGTTTCAAATTAGTTATATAATTACTGGGTTATTACATTGTAATTGCAAGACATTCCATGTAACTACATGGCGTTGTTTTGTTGTTAAAACAAAGGTGTGTTGATAGTGATGAAACATGACGATTTTAGTCATGTAGTTTTAAATGTATGTCATGGCTAGTTGCAAGAAGATACACTTTAAATGTATTCCACTGTCTGCCACCAACCAAAATGGCTGCCTGTTGTTGCACAGGTATAAGGAATAGCAGCCATCAACAAATCAGCGTTCCCAGTCCTAAATGGTCACTATCAGATTTAGGAGAAACCTCAGGTCTGTGATTACAGTTCAACCACCAGACAATCTACGTCCGGATCTCTCACTGCACATTATTTTGAATTCAAATGAATCGCTGACAGAGACGAACAGAAAGAAGAAGAAAAAAAAGCCCTGCATGCCGTAGCCAAGAAAATAATATAAAGTGTCACTTTGCTATGGAAAAGCACTTGATGCTGTTGCCAGAGAATGGAGAGCGGAGATCAAACATAACGTCTGGAGTTATGTTATGTATGCCAGTAATTGGTGTCTGTGCCTGTAACTTCTGTCTATAGACCATTAGCCATCTCTCCTCCGCTGACGTTTTTTTTTTTTTGTAAATCTTTTATTTCTATTTTTTGGCCTTGATCCTTTGCTTCAAAGCATTCATAAGCTTTTTTTTTTCTCTTTTTTTTCACAATGGCGGTTTAATTTTACAGGAACTTACTTTTCCTAGATCGCAATCACAGGAGACCGGCTCTCTTTTTCATGAGCCCTCTTGCCATTACGGAAAATCTCCCCTCATTTAAAATATTACTGATAAGTGTAACATGAGTGCTGTGGATGTAATACATTAAAAGCTCTTATTGAATTGACATCCGTTGTGTCTGACTGTCTGGCGCATTTTTAGGACTCACGACTTCCAGTAGTCTATTCGAGTTGGATGAGGAGGACGAGGTGAGGCAATGAAAGGAAAAGTGTCTTAATGACATTCAGAAATGGTAGAAACATTCTGAGGAGAATAGCAAATATATATACACTATATGCAAAAGTTTGTGGACACCTCTTCAAATTAGTGGATTCGGCTATTTCAGCCGCACCTGTTGCTGACAGGTGTATAAAATTGATCACCCAGCCATGCAATCTCCATAGACAAACATTGGCATTAGAATGAAGAGCTCAGTGACTTTCAACGTGGCACCATCATAGGATGCCACCTTTCCAACAAGTCAGTTTGTCCATGGCCCGAGCAGCCGCACACAAACCTAAGACCACCATACGAAATGCCAAGCATCGGCTGGAGTGGTGTAAAGCTCGCCGCCATTGGACTCTGGAGCAGTGGAAACGTGTTGTCTGGAGTGATGAATCACGCTTCACCATCTGACAGTCCGACAGAATAATTTGGGTATGGTAAATGCCAGGAGAACGCTTGTTGCCCTAAAGCATAGTGTCAACTGTAAAGTTTGGTGGAGGAGTAATAATGGTCTGGGGCTGTTGTTCATGGTCCGACTTCACTAATGCTCTTGTGGCTGAATGGAAGCAAGTCCCCACAGCAATGTTCCAACATCTAGTGAAAAGCCTTCCCAGAAGAGTGGAGGCTGTTATAGCAGCAAAGGGGTGACCGACTCCATATTAATACCCATGATTTTGGAATGAGTTGGTCGATGAGCAGGTGTACCTTTGGTAATGTATTGTATCTCCTGAGATAGATTGTTACAGAGAGACTTCCAGGCAGGTTGACATGGAACAAGCAGTTAACAATGACTGGGCTGTGAAGATGAAGAACTCTGGCAGAGACAAAGAGACTATTGGGGAGAGGAATCAAAAGTACCTAATTTCCTGTCTAGATCCTCTGGCGTTTGATCCACAAACAGAATTCCAAAGCAATCAGGTTGATTCTGTCCACATCTCTGTCTCTCCAACCGCTCTGGTCCGGCATACAGTACATGTACATGCAGACATTATGTCTTAGACATAATGTCTACTATGGACAGTATGGAAGTCTACTATGGACAGTGTGGATTGTCGGAGGGTATGGAGAAAAGTGACAGGTTTTCATAAGCACATGCTGAAGCGAACACTTATATATTAATTATTTGCGCCATTTTCAATACGAATCATGGCATGCCTGATACATACAGTTGAAGTCGGAAGTTTACATACACCTTAGTCAAATTCATTTAAACTTGTATTTGGTCAGTTAGGATCACCACTTTATTTTAAGAATGTGAAATGTCAGAATAATAGTAGAGAGAATGATTTATTTCAGCTTTTATTTCTTTCATCACATTCCCAGTGGGTCAGAAGTTTACATACACTCCATTAGTATTTGGTAGCATTGCCTTTAAATTGTTTAACTTGGGTCAAACGTTTCGGGTAGCCCTCCACAATAAGTTGGGTGAATTTTGGCCCATTCCTCCTGACAGAATTGGTGTAACTGAGTCAGGTTTGTAGGCCTCCTTGCTCGCACACACTTTTTCAGTTCTGCCCACACATTTTCTATTGGATTGAGCTCAGGGCTTTGTGATGGTCCAGTATCTTGACTTTGTTGTCCTTAAGCCATTTTGCCACAACTTTGGAAGTATGCTTGGGGTCATTGTCCATTTGGAAGACCCATTTGCGACCAAACTTTAACTTCCTGACTGATGTCTTGAAATGTTGCTTCAATATATCCACATAATTTTCCTTCCTCATGATGCCATCTATTTTGTGAAGTGCACCAGTCCTTCCTACAGCAAAGCACCCCCACAACATGATGCTGCCACCCAAGTGCTTCACGGTTGGGATGGTGTTCTTCGGCTTACAAGCCTCCCCCTTTTTCCTCCAAACATAACGATGGTCACTATGGCCAAACAGTTCTATTTTTGTTTCATCAGACCAGAGGACATTTCTCCAAAAAGTAAGATCTTTGTCACCATGTGCAGTTGCAAACCGTAGTCTGGCATTTTTATGGCGGTTTTGGAGCAGTGGCTTCTTCCTTGCTGAGCGGCCTTACAGGTTATGTCGATATTGGACTCGTTTTACTGTGGATATAGATACATTTGTACCTGTTTCCTCCAGCATCTTCGCAAGGTCCTTTCCTGTTGTTATGGGATTTTCGCACCAAAGTACGTTAATCTCTAGGAGACAGAACGCGTCTCCTTCCTGAGCAGTATGATGGCTGTGTGGTCCCATGGTGTTTATACTTGCATACTATTGTTTGCACAGATTAACTAACTTCAGGTGTTTGGAAATTGCTAGACTAAAGGATGAACTAGACTTTCATTTTTTTTCTGAGGTCTTGGCTGATTTCTTTGGATTTTCCCATGATGTCGAGCAAAGAGGCACTGAGTTTGAAGGTAGGCCTTGAAATACATCCACAGGTACACCTCCAATTGACTCAAATGATGTCAATTAGCCTATCTGAAGCTTCTAAAGCCATGACATCATTTTCTGGAATTTTCCAAGCTGTTTAAAGGAACAGTCAACTTAGTGTATGTAAACTTCTGACCCACTGGAATTGTGATATAGTGAATTATAAGTGAAAGAATCTGTCTGTAAACAATTGTTGGAAGAATTACTTGTATCGTGCACAAAGTAGATGTCCTAACCGACTTACCAAAACTATAGTTTGTTAACATGAAATCTGTGGAGTCGTTGAAAAATGAGTTTTAATGACTTCAACCTAAGTGTATGTAAACTTCTGACTTCAACTGTATATATACTATTCTCCTCAGAATGTTTCTACCATTTCTGAATGTCATTAAGACACTTTTCCCTTCATTGCCTCACCTCGTCCTCCTCATCCAACCCGAATAGACTACTGGAAGTCGTGAGTCCTAAAAATGCGCCAGACAGTCAGACACAACGGATGTCAATTCAATAAGAGCTTTTAATGTATTACATCCACAGCACTCATGTTACACTTATCAGTAATATTTTAAATGAGGGGCGATTTTTTTTCCGTAATGGAAAGAAGGCTCATGAAAAAGAGAGCACAAAGTAGATGTCCTAACTGATTTGCCAAAACTATAGTTTGTTATCATGAAATCTGTGGAGTCGTTGAAAAATGAGTTTTAATGACTTTAACCTAAGTGTATGTAAACTTCCGACTTCAACTGTACATACACACACACCAAAATAATAAAAAATAATCTATATATCATCTCTTTTCTGTGCCTTTTGAAGGCGAGGTCAGGATGCTTTTTACAGTCATTACATTCAGCCTTATCTCAGTGAGCCTGAGTCTGCACTAAGATGCCAATGACAACTGCTTCTAATCTCGCCCCCTCCCGACAAGCAGCTCTGACAGGGCTTTTCTTCCCAATTCCTCAGACACGTAGCCAGACATATATTAATCTGTCACTCATCACCCGGGGGATGACACACACACACACACACACACACAGACACACACACACACACACACACACACACACACACACACACACACACACACACACACACACACACACACACACACACACACACACACACACACACACACACACACACACACACACACACACACACACACACACTCTCTCTCTCTCTCTCTCTCTCTCTATGAATAAGATCAGAATGAAAAACTACAGGCCTGTGAGCATTGAAAAGGAAGAAAGGCCAGACCAAGTGTAGGAGACAAAACCCCAGGGAGAGGCAACAAACAACATTCACTTCTTCCCTGTGCATATTACAGACACAAGTCATATAATATACTTGGCTGGGTCGACTGAATGGTCTAGTCATATAATATACTTGGCTGGGGGACTGAATGGTTTAGTCATATAATATACTTGGCTGGGTCGACTGAATGGTTTAGGGACCTGACTGGTTCCTCTGCACTGTGAGAGATGTGCTTGTGAATATCAAACCTGTAAATATGAACATCAAAACAACAAGCCATATTTCGCACATACTTCATACTTATTTAAACCTGCCTTAATCACACAACAGGGATTGGTGGTTTTTAAATAGGAAGAGAGATAAACAAGAGAGAGGAGGGAAGCATCTGTCTGATAAACTAGGACAACGGGAATTCAAAAGAAGCTGGTTGTTTTTCATCAACGGTAATACGTTTCCTTGAGAGATATGAAACCCACATCTTATGTCACTGACAGAGAGGCGGAAAGGATTTCTTCCTGGTGTAAAGTAAAAAGCGACTTGTTTTATCTGGTTATCTGGATGCTATCTCTACCTGTCTGCGTTCAGGAACCAGCACAGGCTGGGCCGTCGGTTGGACTACTAGGCAAATGGGGATGGATAATGTTAGACATCATCTCCATTTAGGAGGCCAGTAATCACATAGAGTTGACATAGCACTGATCTGTCAGCATGAGCAGAGCCACTCTACTGCCTGGCCATAGAGCCATCAGTCCCCTGCCCTGTCCCCTTCCTAGGTACTCCCCTTTCAAAACTAACCAGAACAAGAAAATTGGTTTAACCTTCCCTCCTCAAATGCTTGGGTTACATCCTTAATGCATTTCCCCCCTTTTTTTCCAGTCGGAGTAGAACCGGGAATGAGAGGGAGGCCCTTTTGTCTAAATTATAGACATGCCACAGAGCGCCGGCCGCCATGCTGTGGGTCATTTCAGGCCAGTCAATCACTCCCTCCCTATCCAGCAGACCAACAGAGAGTACCACTCTACTGCTGCGGTGCAAAAATGCACACACAAATACACACTTTCGAATACACACACTCACACGCACGCACGCACACACACACACACACACACACATACACACACACACAAACAAACATGCATATGTAACACAAGCATACAGTACATACATCAGCACGCGCACACACACACACACACACACACACACACACACACACACACACACACACACACAGGACTGTGTGTGTTTCCCTGTGTTGTAAACGTCCCTTTGAGTTGGTGAGTGATTAGAGAGTGTTCTGGCTAACATCAAGTCAGACTGTAACACGCAAACGTTGATAAAACGACTGCCTATCCTGATCAAATGATTTAATATGAAGCCGGTCCAGATACTGGTTTAATCTGGTTTGCAGTAATATTGAGGTTGGCTTTCCTGTTAAAAACCAGGCAATAGCTTTCAGCTGTTTTACAATGGAAAAGGAGGAAAATCATCAACATTTTCCAATGTGATTCCAGTTCTCTCTGAAGTCTTGCAGTGGAGCCATGCACCCCAGACAAACCCCTACATAAAAACACACTGAATGTCAAATCATAGCCTTAATTTCCCTCACTAATCTGCACATAAGTCTCCATAGTCAATGAGGCACGGCATACATCAGCAACCAAAGAACTGCTTTCTCCAGAACCCCCCCCCCCCACGAGGCTCGACTTAATTCCAACCCAGAGCTACATTGGCTGGGATTATATTTTTCTCTTTGTTACTTTATTGCACTGCACTGGGAGTGAGGAGAAAGCGGGAGAGGAAGAAAAGGAAGAGAAACAGTAGAGAGTGACAGAGAGAAGAGAGACAGAGAAACATTATAGCCAGACAGCCAGAGGAGGGATGGATGGGAAATGGAGGGGGAGAGAAATTGCCCTGCTGCGTCTTTAAGAGGAATCACAGGAGGAAATCACCAGGAAGGCCTGCATTAAAATGTGTCTGACCCCTGATGGACTCCTGACTGCAGCCCAGAGCGATCTGCCTGACTGCTTGCCTGTTTGTCTGTACGCCTGCCTGCCAGGCTAGAGAAATATGGTCAGGGGGATTGGGCCTCTGAAACGCTCTGCCAAGACCATTCTGTCAGGCACGCACTGAGACAGCCCACAGCCCAAACCTCTCCTCCCTCCCTCTCTCCCTCCCTACTTTCCTCCAGATCTCAGCCCAGCCAGCCACTCTAGGGTCATGTTGAACTGCTCCATAGTGGGGTCCTGATGATAGGGTCTCTAGGGGGACCATAAGATGGCCCCAGACTTCAAAAGCCGGCAGACTGACCTACAGCAGGGAGGTCTCTCTCTCTCTCTCTCTCTCTCCCTCTCCCTTCCTTCCTCCCTCCCTCCCTCCCTCCTGCCTTCTCAGCCCAGGCCCCTGCTGGCCCTGGAGGGGTTTCTAATTGCATTTCACAGGGACTGAACTAAATAAGGGCCTTGTTCTGCCTACAGTAGCCACCCTGCTGGGGGGTGGAGAGATGGGAGAAGGGGGAGGAGAGAGGGAGAAGGGAGATATTTGAACCTTCTCTTTGTGTCAGAAAGGCTTAAACATGTCAAAATCCTCCGAGACGGGTAGGATATCCCCTTTACACAATTTAGTAGTGATTTGGTAATGTTTTGGTAGTGATTTAGTAGTGATTTAGTAGTGATTTGGTAGTGATTTAGTAGTGATTTGGTAGTGATTTGGTAGTGATTTGGTAGTGATTTGGTAGTGATTTAGTAGTGATTTGGTAGTGATTTGGTAGTGATTTTGTAGTGATTTGGTAGTGATTTGGTAGTGATTTGGTAGTGATTTGGTAGTGATTTAGTAGTGATTTAGTAGTGATTTAGTAGTGATTTAGTAGTGATTTGGTAGTGATTTGGTAGTGATTTAGTAGTGATTTAGTAGTTATTTAGTTGTGTTTTGGTAGTGATTTAGTAGTGATTTAGTAGTTATTTAGTGAGGGGCAGGGCCTAGGTCTGTGGACAACCAGGGAGCCTCCACTTTAAATCACATCCTCATCTCCAGACCCTCTCATTGGATGTGTGCTTTGGCCCAACGCTGCCTGTCTGCCTTTCATTAATGCCAAGGCAGAGGGGTTAGGATGAACGAGCATACACCCCATCACAGAACCATAGATCTGAGGAAACAGAAACACTGTGTTCCTGCTCTGTGTACCCAGTCAGTCTCTGGGCTTTGGGTTTTTGCATATCTAGGGGACGATCTCGTTAAACGCTGGTAGCAATTAAAACAATTAGAGATAAGCTAAGTGTGTCAAAGCCCTGGCGGAGACAACACCATGTTTACAATGATTAACATGCAGTGTTATCAGTGGGGATGGTAATCAGACAGCCAGCTAGAGCCTGACGCTCCACAAGATCACAGGGGCTTTATCTGTCACTATCAATGTGAGGGCAGGCATGAGGCGAGCTGCAGGAAACAACCAACATGGTGGGAAATACATGGCGGCTATACTTGCTGGCATTGTCTACGGCTGGTTTCAAATTATGTCATTTCCTCTTTCAAATTAATTTACAGTTCACCAGGTACAGTATGATGTCACAGGTTTAGTCACACGGCCAGGAAAAACTACCGACCCTAATGATGGCATATTCTCCACAGAATATAATATAATGTAATAAATATGTAAAAGTACTAAATATGAAAATACAACTGATACGCATTTCTATCAAGCACCATCAGTTGGGATCAATGGAGCGTGTGTGGCGTCTGCCGGTACATTTCCATGAGGGAGCGTCGCGTTGGCACACTCTGGCCTCTCCAGCCCTCTCCATGCCCTCCGCTGTGACTGTGACATAAGGCCTGGTTGTCTGGGGCTCTGAGCGGTAATAGAGATGCCTTTGAGAGGGGCCTCCATCTGGCGGGCCGTGGGTCCTGTGGGCCAGGCAGGCCTGCATTCCATGCTTTCCTCCACAAACTCACACCACGCCAGCTGGAGACCTAAATGTCCACATTGTGAGTCTGAGACCCTCTCCCTGCCTTCCCTGCCTGGCTGGCTGGCTGAGAGAAAGGCTGAGAGAGAGCCGGACATTCACCACATTGGGGTTATTTGAGTGGAGGCTCCCAAGGCACAGACAGACTCAGTGTGTTCTCTCTCTGCTCTCTCAGAGTGTGTGTATGTGTATACAGTGTGTGAATGTTTGTGTATGTATGTCCATTTTGTAAAAGTGTATATGTTGGTATGAGTGTTAATTGTGTTGAATGAGAGACTGTTTATGTCCTGTTTTGCATTTGAAAGTACCCATGGAGAGGAGTGGGCATAGGAGAGGATGTGTGTGAATTTGAGAGCATGTATTAGTGTTTTGCCAGCCAGTCTGCCTAGATAGCCCCTGACACTAGCAGGGTGTGATGCCTGCCCACTGTGATAGAGGGTTGTATACGTGCATGTCTGTCTGTCAAGGCCTAGGTCTTAGTAGGACTGGGATGAGGGCTGGCGCCGGGCACGGAGAACCAAGCAGTACATCACTTAGCACTAAGCCCAATCATCAGTGTCTGTCTCAGCCAGGCTTAACATGCGCTCTGCTTACTAACACGGCCTCCACAAGAGGATCTGGGACTGCTGCTGCACGCGCCCGGCCCAACAGAGACAGACAGGGGCTGTAAGAGGATTTCACACTGGCAAACAGGGACAGCCTGAGCTGCTCCCTCCGCTGGCCCAGGGAGAGACCAAACAGCTGCACCATCTCACATACACAGCTGCACACCCTAGTGAAGGCACGCACTAGCATGCACACACATGCACTATCCCCCCAAAGCCCCGCATCAGGGGAAAATATCAAATGAGTGAGCTCAGGGATAATCCTTCCAGGAAACCTGATAAAACATCCGGGTTGGAGTGCCAGGCTGATTTGACGGTGGCTAAGACAGAGAGACACAGAGAAGACTAGCAGGTCCACCAGGCCCACCAGGGAGCTGGCTGGGACCAACAATAATATCACAGGATTTTCTATCATGCAATAACACACATGGAGATTTGATGGGTTATCTAACCTCAAATGTTCCACTCACATGGTTAGGACAACCTGGAAGATAAACATAGCATCTGAAAGAGAGAAAGTGAATGGTGTTTTTCCTGGAACACTACTTGGCTTGCAGTGTGATACTTTTTTAAAATTTTTATTTTTATATATATTTAACCTTTATTTAAATTCTTATTTACAATGACGGCCAAACCCGGACGATGCTGGGCCAATTGTGCACCGCCCTATAGGACTCCCAATCATGGCCGGTTGTGATACAGCCTGGAATCGAACCAGGGTCTTTAGTGATGCCTCTAAATCTGAGATGCAGTGCATTAGACCGCTGCGCCACTCGGGAGTAATACTGCTATTACTGAGGATGTCACATTTTTTTTATATAAAAATACAACATATTTTTCACTCTATGATTTAAGAGAAGACTGGTGGTTATGAGAGTATAAATCAATGCGAGAATTGCTCTGACGCACACAGTATATGTTGCTATGACGTATAGGCCCAGTTTAAAGGCATGCAGAGGCAAACACCCAGTCGCCCAATCCTTCCCCCGCGAGAGGGAGAGATGAGGGAGATGGAGAGAGGAGGGAGAGAGAGGCCAGGAAGTTTCAGTACACAGAATAAAACACATCCCTGAGCAGTAGCAGAAGTAGCAGTGGCAGTAGCAGCAGTAGCAGTAGCAGCAGTAGCAGCAGAAGCAGAAGTAGCAGTAGCAGCAGTAGCAGAAGTAGCAGTAGCAGAAGCAGCAGTAGCAGAATCAGCAATAGCAGCAGTAGCAGTAGCAGTATCAGCAGTAGCAGAAGCAGCAGTAGCAGAAGCAGCAATAGCAGCAGTAGCAGTATCAGCAGTAGAAGTAGCAGCAGTGGCAGTAGCAGTAGCCACAGTAGCAGAAGTAGCAGTAGTAGCAGTAGCAGCAGTAGCATTAGCAGCAGTTGCAGTAGTAGCAGTAGCAGAAGTAGCAGTTGTAGGAGAAGTAGCAGTAGCAGGAGCAGTAGCAGTAGCAGCAGCAGCAGCAAAAGTAGTAGCAGCAGTAGCAGTAGCAGCAGTAGTAGCAGTAGCAGCAGTAGAAATAGTAGGAGCAGTAGTAGCAGTAGCAGCAGTAGCAATAGTAGCAGTAGCAGTAGCATCAGCAGTAGCAGCAGTAGCCGCAGGAGCTTAAAGCCGTTGCAACAACAGAGCAAGGTCTCTGGGGTGTGTTCGTTCCTTCCTCTCCCTGTCCATGTTCAGTTCCTCCTGTGACACAGAGGTAAATAGTTTGTTGTGAGAAAAGCTTTGGATTGTCCTCCATTAAGGCCCATAGACAATGCAATCAGCCACTGGGGAAATCCAAACAAGCCTACCTACGCAAAAGGGAGTTAGGCACGTTAGAGCCCATTTAATTGAGGCTGTTCACAGACTCTGCCGCTGGCATAGTTCTGGGTGAGGGAAAAGGGGTCACACACACACACACGTCTTTGTGGTCCTCTCTGGCATGGACTGATTAGTGTGCTCTGATGACCACATTGTTGTGTGATGGAGGAATGCTGTTGGCTGCCCTTCAGGAAGTATTTTGTGGTCTGGACCAATGGCGAGGGAGCCTGCCAACTCCCACCCAGGCCTAATGATATTAGATTAGAATAAGGGCTCTCAGTCACGCTCTGTTGGAGTTATGACCTCAGTGACCCAGAGTGTACAGTACAGTACAAGGGAGTTTTACATGACAGTAACACCTATCTTTGATTCATGCTGTGGTTCAACTAATGCTTTGCTGGGTACAGTACAGTAGTACCTGACACTGCTAATGAATTTGCTTATGAAGCTGCACACGCGTGAACACACACACACACACACACACACACACACACACACACACACACACACACACACACACACACACACACACACACACACACACACACACACACACAAACACAAACACAAACACACACACACACACACACATATATTTACTGCTAGAGGGGGTCCTCCTGAGACCCAGGAGGTGAATGAGGTGTCAAAACAACATCTTGGTTTCTCTCCACTTTGCTACGGGGGTGTTGCTTTGTTCCCCTAACCCTGAGAAGTATCCTATCTGATTTGCTCTGCACATCTGATGCATTTTTCACGAGTTACTTCTGAAAACACGTTGATCCCCGGCATTAAAAAGCAATTTGCACTCGTAGGATTAAAAGCTCATGTTAAATTGAAGGCTATACTTGGCATGGGGTTGGAAAACGTAGCTGCTACTTATATTTAACCAGGCTGAGGCTGAACGCTCTACACAGCATTTAAAAGACAACATGGATTATTTTAGCATAAATAATTCATCTGACTACAGCAGAGCTGTGGGGGGGATGCCTGATGCCTCACTCAGGAACACACCTTTACATGTTTTAACAAACATTACCTCCAGAGAAAAATTGGTTATGTAATGGGTGCTACTTTATAGGTTCTCTCTTAAAATCCCACATGAGCAAATGCTTCATATACATGTATATATATACATGTACAGTATACAGTATATATACATATAAGTAGCAATCCCACATGAGCAAATGCTTCATATACTATGTATATACATACATGTACAGTACATTGCAGTGTACATTTATCCATAATTTCCTTTTGATCTGAATTAGCTTTAAAATATTTTCATGATTTGCCCCTCACAAAAAGTGCCTTGGTCTCTCCTTCAGTGTTCCCCCAAAGCCATCTTATTTCAGAATAGGAGACCATTCATGCTCATATACAAATCTGAAAAATAAACACTGAATGCATCCATGGGATGCCAGTGGGAGCAGCAAAGCCATATCACTCTCTGCCTGCCTGCTTCCCTTAAATTTCAATTCATTCTGGGGTGAAGTCATCCGTGAGGAGGTCTGGTTAAATATGTATAAAGGTGCTTGCCGTCCCACTGGGCTCCTAAAGTGATAGACTAGAAAACCTGTTTGGGTTGGCCGTAATACAAGAACGACCCCATGGTGTAGGTAAACCCTCCGGTGTAGGTAAACTACACATGCATCGACCACCATATATTTATCAAGACGTAGAAGCCAATCACAAATGTAGACCTTGTCCTCCATCTCTACAGTGCCAGATGACATCACTGGGAGCGTCACTCCACTGTGTTGCTATGTGGCCCACGCCCCACCATCACAACAGAAGGCCAGATTAGCCCTGTGTTCCAACAAACTAAAGCCTGATAATGCAATCACAAAGCTTTGAAGCCCAATAATCCTCTAGTGACTCCTGTAATGAGGCAAAATGAAACCATTCCCTCAGCCTCAGACCTGGCTCTCTGATGAGGCCTTCATCTCAGAGAGAGAGTGAGAGACAGAGAGCAAGAAAGAGAGCGAGAGAGGGGAGTGGATGGTAGAGAGAGAGACAAAGGGGGAGAGAGGGAAATACCACACTAACAAAGTCTATCCATCATCAGCCAGTGTGTGTTTGTGGGGTGGAGAATGGCCCATCTTTGTCTCTCTCTCCTCTCTCCCGCTCTCTCCCCTCTCTCTCTCCCCTCTCTCCCCCTCTCTCCTCTCTCTCCCCCCTCTCCTCTCTCTCCCCTCTCTCCCCTTTCTCTCCCTCCCCTTTCTCTCCCTCTCGCTCCACTCTCTCCCCTCTCTCTCTCCCCTCTCTCCCTCTTTCTCCCCTCTCTCACTCTCTCTCCCCTCTCTCTCCCTCTCGCTCCCCTCTCTCCCTCTCTCTCCCCTCTCTCAGGGCTTGTTATTTCAGTATGGTAGCTAGCTGGCTGCCTGCTGATGTACTACTCAGGGAGAGATGAAGGTGACTGCCGCCCTGTAGTAGGAGCAACTTCATGACTGATAATAATGAGTGGGATCAGTGCATCCATCATCTATTACCATACTGCCAACGCACTAGCCTGCTGCATACTGCACGAGCAAATGGGACATTTATACTCCTTCCTGGAAGGTAACAACCATTTTATCATCGGCATAAAGAAAAACCACACTACACATTTTTCTTATCTAGCTATGCATTCAAAAATAGTAGTTCTTCTGAAAATGTACACTATATATACAAAATTATGTGGACACCCCTTCAAATTAATGGATTCGGCAACTTCAGCCACACGGCCATGCAATCTCCATAGACAAACATTGGCAGTAGAATGGCCTTACTGAAGAGCTCAGTGACTTTCAACGTGGCACCGTCATAGGATTCCCCCTTTCCAACATGTCAGTTGGTCAAATTTCTGCCCTTCTAGAGCTGCCCTGGTCAACTGTAAGTGGTGTTATTGTGAACGCCGACTGCAAGCCAGGCCTAATCGCCCAACATCAGTGCCCGACCTCACTAATGCTCTTGTGGCTGAATGGAAGCAAGTCCCTGCAGCAATGCTCCAACATCTAATGGAAAGCCTTCCCAGAAGTTTGGAGGCTGTTATAGCAGCAAAGGGGGGACCAACTCCATATTAATGCCCATGATGATGTTCGACGAGCAGGTGTCCACATACCTTTGGTCATGTTTGTGTATTGGCTTGGGCTTTGTGTTGAGCTAGACAGGGCTGCCTGTATGATGTCATCTTCTTGATGTAGCTCATTAATATAAGCCTCCTGGGTGGTTGGACACACGCACGCACGTAAGCACGCACATGCACACATGTGCGTACACACCCTGGTTGCTGGGCGAGATGTGTAGGCTACGTGTCGTACATACTGATGAGCCTTGTCGGCTTTATGTAAATCAGCCTGCTCCATTTCCCTGTGTGAAGTAGGAATTAAACCACTCTTGATCCAGCTATGTATAATATGTCCTCCAGAGGCCTTCTATGGATGAACCCTCAGAGCACTAAACAAACAATCACACTAGTGTAAAAGCACGTAGGTGGGAGTATAGGAGAGGAAGAGGGAGACATATTGGCTCTGTTCTGCCATTTCAACCACAGTAAAAGAAAGCTAGTAGAGGACGCTATAAGGTGCTACAGCTAGGATAGGATGCTATAAGGTGCTACAGCTAGGATAGGATACTATAAGGTGCTACAGCTAGTAGAGGACACTATAAGGTGCTAAAGCTAGGATAGGACGCTATAAGGTGCTACAGCTAGGATAGGACACTATAAGGTGCTACAGCTATGATAGGATACTTTAAGGTGCTACAGCTAGGATAGGACGCTATAAGGTGCTACAGCTAGGATAGGACGCTATAAGGTGCTACAGCTAGGATAGGACGCTATAAGGTGCTACAGCTAGTAGAGGACACTATAAGGTGCTACAGCTATGATAGGATACTTTAAGGTGCTACAGCTAGGATAGGACGCTATAAGGTGCTACAGCTAGGATAGGACGCTATAAGGTGCTACAGCTAGGATAGGACGCTATAAGGTGCTACAGCTAGTAGAGGACACTATAAGGTGCTACAGCTATGATAGGATACTATAAGGTGCTACAGCTAGGATAGGACGCTATAAGGTGCTACAGCTATGATAGGATACTATAAGGTGCTACAGCTAGGATAGGACGCTATAAGGTGCTACAGCTATGATAGGATACTATAAGGTGCTACAGCTAGGATAGGACGCTATAAGGTGCTACAGCTAGGATAGGACGCTATAAGGTGCTACAGCTAGTAGAGGACACTATAAGGTGCTACAGCTATGATAGGATACTATAAGGTGCTACAGCTAGGATAGGACGCTATAAGGTGCTACAGCTAGGATAGGACACTATAAGGTGCTACAGCTAGGATAGGACGCTATAAGGTGCTACAGCTAGGATAGGACGCTATAAGGTGCTACAGCTAGTAGAGGACACTATAAGGTGCTACAGCTATGATAGGATACTATAAGGTGCTACAGCTAGGAGGGACGCTATAAGGTGCTACAGCTATGATAGGATACTATAAGGTGCTACAGCTAGGATAGGACGCTATAAGGTGCTACAGCTATGATAGGATACTATAAGGTGCTACAGCTAGGATAGGACGCTATAAGGTGCTACAGCTAGGATAGGACGCTATAAGGTGCTACAGCTAGTAGAGGACACTATAAGGTGCTACAGCTATGATAGGATACTATAAGGTGCTACAGCTAGGATAGGACACTATAAGGTGCTACAGCTAGGATAGGACACTATAAGGTGTTAAAGCTAGTAGAGGACGCTATAAGGTGCTACAGCTAGTAGAGGACGCTATAAGGTGCTACAGCTAGTAGAGGACGCTATAAGGTGCTACAGCTAGGATAGGACGCTATAAGGTGCTACAGCTAGGATAGGACGCTATAAGGTGCTACAGCTAGGATAGGACGCTATAAGGTGCTAAAGCTAGGATAGGACGCTATAAGGTGCTAAAGCTAGGATAGGACGCTATAAGGTGCTACAGCTAGGATAGGACGCTATAAGGTGCTAAAGCTAGGATAGGATACTATAAGGAGCTACAGCTAGGATAGGACGCTATAAGGTGCTAAAGCTAGGATAGGATGCTATAAGGTGCTACAGCTAGGATAGGACGCTATAAGGTGCTACAGCTAGGATAGGACGCTATAAGGTGCTAGAGCTAGGATAGGACACTATAAGGTGCTAAAGCTAGTAGAGGACGCTATAAGGTGCTACAGCTAGTAGAGGACACTATAAGGTGCTACAGCTAGTAGAGGACACTATAAGGTGCTACAGCTAGTAGAGGACGCTATAAGGTGCTACAGCTAGGATAGGACGCTATAAGGTGCTAAAGCTAGGATAGGACGCGATAAGGTGCTACAGCTAGTAGAGGACGCTATAAGGTGCTACAGCGCACCCCCCCAACCCCCCCCCCCCCCCATCCCTTCATCCAACCTCCCCCTGAGATGACTGTGGGCTAATAAAACCCCCAGGACCAGGAGCACTGAGGCCTGTTATCACCCCCTCTCAGCACTGATAGCCATCAGTGGGCTAATGTACGTAGCTACAGAGTAGACCACCCCCTATCAACACCCACCACCACTTCATTCCTCCCCATCTCTCTCTCTCTCTCTCTCTCTCTCTCTCTGAGTGACACACCAAAGAGTCTCTTGCACTCTCCTCTGAAGCAGGAGTAAAGGCCAGTAAGAGCCCTGCCCTGTCCACTCACTACAATGGCCAGCCTATTTGAGTAGATTCTCTACACTCACTCTCTCCTTTTTTCTACCTACTCCAGGTTTTTATGGCTGCCGATCAATGCCAGGGCCCTGTGTCAATCCTAACAAGTGTTTACTTGTGTTTTCTCAGGCACCTAACAGAAGAGGCCCTTGGGAGCCTGGTTATGGACAGGGGGGGGGGGGGGGCTCCCTTCCACACTAAAGGTCAGCACTAAGCACCTGTGTGTATGTGTGCGTGTGTGGCATGCTGACTGTTTTTACAGGGGGGGCTGGGCTGGTGGAAGCTCTTCAATAAGGGGTCCTGAGAGAGCCTGAGAGGGGCAATGGGGTCAGGGTCTGGCCTGGCCTCTATAGCCTGATCCAGGTGGCTCATTATCCAGTCATTATTGCTGTTCTATTAATGCAGCCCAGGCCAAGGTCAACACTACTTTAATGTCTTATTGTGTGGAAATACTTGAAGAATGTCAAGAGCGCTGACATTGCTCCATACGAGAGTTCTCTCTATAGAGCGTACAGAGGAAATACAAAAAAATGATTCCTGATAACAAAAAGTTTTTTCCAATCACTACATAAGACTGCCACTGTGCTATAACTGGTATGCTAGCTAGCACTTCTTTCAGTTCATCTGTACAATAATCAAACAAAAACCAGAGCAGGGGTTGTATTGTGAATGGGCACGATTGTTAATAAAAAGTTGTGAATTGCAGAGCAAGAGCTAGGAATTCTCCCACTGCCTGCCAGGTTATCAAGAGGCTAGTGTTCATTCAACTGGGCCCACTTTACCAGTGCTGGGGCACACTTCACTTCGCTTCACTACACTTCTCCTCACTTCTCTTCCCTCCAGGGCCAAGTGCAGATCTCAATCACAACAGAACAAAAGCAACAAATAAAATCCCTTTTGATAAATATTAAACTGGAAAACAATTGCTGGCACTCTAATCTGCTGTTCCATCACCCACAGGCCCCCCGGCACACCCACACCCACACCCACACCCACACCCACACCCACACGTTCCAGCAGCATATCTCTATCTCCAGGTTGTGAGGCCTAAATAAAAGCCTAACTCCTAGCCAGAAAGAACAGCACAGTACAGCGCCTCACTTCACTAAGTCATTACTGTACTGCCTGGTGATGGCTGCACTGAGAAAGTCAGCTTATTCTATCGAACAAAAAGTGATAAAGTAGGGTTGGAGGAGGTGGGAGGGAGCCTCACGTCATTAGGACTTGAAATAACGATGGTGAATAGCAGAGCAGAAATTATTTGATTAGTGCTTTCAGGTCTAAAAAGGAACCTGGAAGTGTACCAAATGGCTAGCTAGATGCGATAGAGCTCTTAATTGCTGTAACTGCACCTAGAGACTTGATTTGATGATTTGTGACATCTTATCCAGTACTGCTGCAATAACACTAATAACTGTTAATTAACTGTAGCAAGGATCCCGGGGATAAAAAGCCAAGCAGCACACAGTCTAGTGTGTGTTTCCAGTTTAAAGGAAAAATAGTCTTGGGGGGATATGACAAGACGGCATGAAGATGTTGGGGGAAGGGGGTGTAGAGTGTTGGGGGTCAGGATTCTGGCTGTACTCTAAAGTCTCAGACACATCAATAGCAGCTCTGAATGTAATTTGCGAACCGAGTGTGCACCAATTTTACATGTAGAGAATTGAGTGAAAAATGTTGGCGGGTGGTCCTTCAAAACATCGGCAAACGAATGCTAGCTCCACATTCGGTGCGAGCCTTAATGCTTGTTCTCGAACACACGCACACACGTGCACTATTATGGTGCTATTGTTTTCAGATTGATCCGGATGGTTGTGTAAATCTGTTAACTTAATTGGTCCACCAAGACAAAAGTAAGTAAATGTTCTATTCGGAGAAGCCACAATTATTAATTTTTTTAAACAGATGTTCACATATGTTGTTTTCTAGTTCAGGCCCTAGCAAACTGGCAATCAAGCTCTTTAGCATAATGACAGGCAAACGCATGTTGTTCAATACTTTCCTAATTAACAGAAAAGTGCCTAGTGGACGGTTTATCAATGTCTTTCCTCTCCCTTTTGTTCACTGGGGCATGTTGAGAATTACAGATGACTCACCATGGAGAACATCTGTGTAATGTTACAGACTACTCACCATGGAGAACATCTGTGTAATGTTACAGGCTACCCACCATGGAGAACATCTGTGTAATGTTACAGGCTACTCACCATGGAGAACATCTGTGTAATGCCATGTATAAGCATCTGTGTCATGTCTAATCACTTTGAGACAACTGCTGATACATTTAATTGATTGATGGATTGATTTATTATAACGTGCTGACACCATGCCCAGGGCCAGCAGAGCAGATTCACACTGATTAATGCATATATTCTATTATAATGCTTTTTTTTACATTGCAGAATAAAAGTGAAGACATCAAAACTATGACATAACACATTTGGAATCATGTAGTAACCAAAAAAGTGTTAAACAAATCAAAATATATTTTATATTTGAGATTATTCAAGTAGCTACCCTTTGTCTTGACGACAGCTTCGCACACTCTTGGCATTCTCTCAACCAGCTTTACCTGGAATGCTTTTCCATCAGTCTTGAAGGAGTTTCCACATATGCTGAGCACTTGTTGTCTGCTTTTCCTTCACTGCGGTCCGACTAATCCCAAACCATCTAAATTTGGTTGAGTTTGGAACCAAAAATCTCAAATTTGGACTCCAGACCAAAGGACAAATTTCCACCGGTCTAATGTCCATTGCTCGTGTTTCTTGGCCCAAGCAAGTCTTCTTCTTATTGGTGTCCTTTAGTAGTGGTTTCTTTGCAGCAATTCAACCATGAAGGCCTGATTCACACAGTCTCCACTGAACAGCTGATGTTAAGATGTGTCTGTTACTTGAACTCTGTGAAGCATTTATTTGGGCTGCAATCTGAGGCTGGTAACTCTAATGAACTCTCCTGTGTGTGCGCCAGGCCTGGTGCCTCCAGTGCCGGCCCTACGCACCAGACCTCCGGTGTGCCTCCCTAGCCCAGGAGCTCCAGTGCCGGTACCTAGCCTGGTAGCTCCAGTGCGTGTTCCCAGCTCGGTAGCACCAGTAACGGTTCCTAGCACGGTGGCGTCAGTGGGTGTCCCCAGCGTGGTAGCGCCAGTACCGGTTCCTAGCCCGGTGGTGCCAGTGCCGGTTCCTAGCCCGGTAGCTCCAGTGCCAGTACCTAGCCCGGTAGCTCCAGTGGGTGTCCCCAGCGTGGTAGCGCCAGTACCGGTTCCTAGCCCGGTGGTGCCAGTGCCGGTTCCTAGCCCGGTAGCTCCAGTGCCGGTACCTAGCCCGGTAGCTCCAGTGCGTGTCCCCAGCTTGGTAGCGCCAGTACCAGTTCCTAGCCCGGTGCCGTAAGTGGTTGTCCCCAGCTTGGTAGCACCAGTACCGGTTCCTAGCCCGGTGGCGCAAGTGCCGGTATCTAGCCTGGTAGCTCCAGCGCTTGTCCCCAGCTTGGTAGCGCCAGTACCAGTTTCTAGCCCGGTGGTGCCAGTGGCGGTTCCTAGCCCGGGAAAGGGCTACAGTTCTGCTCCAGAGCCTCCACCAACACCTGTTCCGTGCCTTGGGGTGGGGGGGGGGGGGATGTACTGTAAGGATTTATGTTCAGAGAGGTTTCTGGAAACCTTTATGGTTTTCAGGTTTAGTGTCCAGAGACCTCTCTGGAATTCTCTATGTTCCCTTTGATATTGGTCCCCAATTAGAGGCAGCTGCGCCGCATTGCCTCTAATAGGGGAGCCTATTTATATTCCGTTTTTCCCACCTGTGTTTGTGGGTTTTCGTGTGTGTTCCTTTTTGTTTTCACGCCAGTTCATGGTCGTTGTCTCGTCTTTTGTTGTTTTTGGAGTTTTGCCAAATAATAAAAGGAATGTTTTCGCACTACAGCACTGCGCCTCGGGCCCTGTCTCATAGCGAACGTGTCAATTATAAGTGAAATAATCTGTCTGTAAACAATTGTTGGAAGAATTAATTGTTTCATGCACAAAGTAGATGTCCTTAACCGACTTGCCAAAACTATAGTTTGGTAACATGAAATCTGTGGAGTGGTTGAAAAATTGTATGTAAAAGTGTATGTAAACTTCCGACTTCAACTGTGTGTGTATATGTATGTATATATACAGTGGGGAGAACAAGTATTTGATACACTGCCGATTTTGCAGGTTTTCCCACTTACAAAGCATGTAAAAGTCTGTAATTTTTATCATAGGTACTCTTCAACTGTGAGTGACGGAATCTAAAACAAAAATCCAGAAAATCACATTGTATGATTTTTAAGTAATTAATTAGCTTTTTATTGCATGACATAAGTATTTGATACATCAGAAAAGCAGAACTTAATAGTTGGTACAGAAACCTTTGTTTGCAATTACAGAGATCATACGTTTCCTGTAGTTCTTGACCAGGTTTGCACACACTGCAGCAGGGATTTTGGCCCACTCCTCCATACAGACCTTCTCCAGATCCTTCAGGTTTCGGGGCTGTCGCTGGGCAATACGGACTTTCAGCTCCCTCCAAAGATTTTCTATTGGGTTCAGGTTTGGAGACTGGCTAGGCCACTACAGGACCTTGAGATGCTTCTTACGGAGCCACTCCTTAGTTGCCCTGGCTGTGTGTTTCGGGTCGTTGTCATGCTGGAAGACCCAGCCACGACCCATCTTCAATGCTCTTACTGAGGGAAGGAGGTTGTTGGCCAAGATCTCGCGATACATGGCCCCATCCATCCTCCCCTCAATACGGTGCAGTCGTCCTGTCCCCTTTGCAGAAAAGCATCCCCAAAGAATGATGTTTCCACCTCCATGCTTCACGGTTGGGATGGTGTTCTTGGGGTTGTACTCATCCTTCTTCTTCCTCCAAACACGGCGAGTGGAGTTTAGACCAAAAAGCTCTATTTTTGTCTCATCAGACCACATGACCTTCTCCCATTCCTCCTCTGGATCATCCAGATGGTCATTGGCAAACTTCAGACGGGCCTGGACATGCGCTTGCTTGAGCAGGGGGACCTTGCGTGCGCTGCAGGATTTTAATCCATGACGGCGTAGTGTGTTACTAATGGTTTTCTTTGAGACTGTGGTCCCAGCTCTCTTCAGGTCATTGACCAGGTCCTGCCGTATAGTTCTGGGCTGATCCCTCACCTTCCTCATGATCATTGATGCCCCACGAGGTGAGATCTTGCATGGTGCCCCTGACCGAGGGAGATTGACCGTCATCTTGAACTTCTTCCATTTTCTAATAATTGCGCCAACAGTTGTTGCCTTCTCACCAAGCTGCTTGCCTATTATCCTGTAGCCCATCCCAGCCTTGTGCAGGTCTACAATTTTATCCCTGATGTCCTTACACAGCTCTCTGGTCTTGGCCATTGTGGAGAGGTTGGAGTCTGTTTGATTGAGTGTGTGGACAGGTGTCTTTTATACAGGTAACGAGTTCAAACAGGTGCATTTAATACAGGTAATGAGTGGAGAACAGGAGGGTCTGTGAGAGCCGGAATTCTTACTGGTTGGTAGGTAATCAAATACTTATGTCATGCAATAAAATGCAAATTAATTATTAAAAAATCATACAATGTGATTTTCTGGATTTTTGTTTTAGATTCCGTCTCTCACAGTTGAAGTGTACCTATGATAAAAATTACAGACCTCTACATGCTTTGTAAGTAGGAAAACCTGCAAAATCGGCAGTGTATCAAATACTTGTTCTCCCCACTGTATATATACACACACAGTGCATTCGGAAAGTATTCAGACCTCTTTTTCCACATTTTGTTATGTTACAGCCTTATTCTAAAATGGATAAAATAAAACAATTTCCTCATCAATCTACACACAATACCCCATAATGACAAAGCAAAAACAGTTTTTTAAAATAAAAAATAAAAAACAGAAAGACCCTTTGCTACGAGACTCGAAATTGAGCTCAGGTGCATCCTGTTTCCAATGAGCATCCTTAAGATGTTTCTACAACTTGATTGGAGTCCACCTGTGGTAAATTCCCCTCAACTGTGCCACCAAAGCATGCTGAAGTGGAAAAGTCGATATACACCTTCAACCGGGATTTTGGGAGAACCAGGGAATTTATTGAAAGTTCTCTGAATGTTGCAACCCTATGTGTGTGAGACCGTCCATGGGAACAGACAGGACAGACACAGTGAGGTGGTTCCTGCGGCTCTGCAGAACGTCTCCTGTAATAGCCTTTCTTTTGGACGTGACATGCTTCCTCCCTCTCCCCCTCCCTCCATCGCCCCCCCCTCCCACCTCCATCCCTCCCTGTTTTGGTTGGATCCAAGACCTTGGTTTGATCACACCATCAGGGTCTGAAGCTCCCTTAGTGTCCAAGAAAACTTGGTCATGTGTCTACTATTAACAACATCTTCACTGTGGGGGTCTTCAACTTTTACAGGTATTGTCAGTCCCTTTCCAACAACGGCCATTAGGCCATGCGATGAAATGAATTGTGCAGATGTACACCTACTGTCACTATGATTGGTGTTCTTTACAGAGTAAGAAAAACTAAACCATTTTAAAGGGAGAAACACGTGTCCCTAGTCTCGACAGTTCTGTATTTACTGACAACTGTTTAATCCCTGTACAGCAGGCTTTCTGACAGTCTTTTCTGATCTGGAGTGTTTGTACACAGTGTTGAACAACTGGCTGGTATGGGGCATGCGTGCACTCTCTGGCTGCTTTCATCCCTGAGATCTGTCTGACGTTTTGAAAGATGACTGGAGCTGGCGCTGGGCCTATCTGCCACATCCGCATTTGGAGAGATGGGAGATTATTTGTTACAAAGCCAATTAAGGGAGGCTTAATGAAGACATGCTAAATCTATCTGCCTCTCTTTGTGCTTCACTGAAGGACCTTCATTCGGTAGAGGGGGTGTCAAATTGGCTGAGTTGAACGTATCAATGGCAAGATTACAAAAACACTGAAAAAAGTTATTTTTATGAAGTAGAGAGAGACGTTAAAACGTGTACGATTTGTCTTACTGTTGCCTCGTTGAATACACTGTAAACAGCTTCATGAGTCATTCAACAGCAATACTGGCCTTATGTCTGCATTCTATAATGTTGGTGAGAGGCTACAGTTGAGAGCACATGCTCAAATGTGGCATGAATGATAACAATGGCTTCAATTTTTTAACTTTATGGAATTTTGGGCCAAGTATTTTAATACAAATCAAGTGAATAAAAGCAGTAGTTGTAATTCTTGGCTTTTCTCAATGCCTCTTTCATGTGCCAGGGATGAACTCTGACAAAACTGAAAAAAAGGTAATCAAGAAATCTTCATTTTTCACCACCAGCCTATTTCCTTCAGAGGTCTGGCTTGTGACCTCCCTGTATGAGGTTTAACCTGGGCTTTACTGCAGAGGTGAGGCAGCCAGGGTAGAGGAGAGTAGTGGAGGTTAAAGGTGGTCAGGAACACCTGCTACCCTGCTTTATGCCTACTTCATTTAGTGTTACCCCTCACTGTGGGAGCCAACCAGTTACAGGAATGAGCACAAGAAGAGAGAAGAAAAGACTGTCAGTCCCTATGTTGTGAAAGCAGCAGCAACAGCAACACTGCATATGGATTCCACCAGGAGCTGCCTGAAGCCAATGAACAAGTTGGTTGGGAAAAGTAAACCAGGCATTGACGTGAGAAATGTTCTACCAACGGGAGCTAAAATTACAGCTGAAATGACAAAAAGATGTTGAGCGCTGGTTCTAATCCTAGCCCAGATTAGTGAATGAGTAAAATACTACATGATGGGGATCCAAAAAAGTATACATTCCCCACTAACAGCGTAAGTCTGGTTCGACGAGCTAGGACACTATTTTATAATCTTCAAAAGCCTATTTTATAAGTGTGTAATAAGAGAGACCACAATGGAAAAACAAATAATTTATTTTCCCCCCAACAACTAAGTGGAAACATATGGTCCTGTATAGAGGTGATCCTAACATTCTAACATCTGGACAGTATATGGGAATCAAAGCTAAACAATGGTATGATGGACTGTAGTGAACTACAGCACCCCATGCTTGCCCCCATGGAACCCTGACGGAACCCTGATGAAACCCTGCCAGAACCATGACGGAACCCTGATGGAACATTGACAGAACCCAGACGGAACCCCCTGTATGCCCTGACAGAACCCTGTTTAATGGAAACACACGTTTGGAACATGCTCTCCTTTGTGTCCCTCCCTTTTTATGGGTGGAGCTCCGAGCACGATTCTGTTCTGAGCGGTAATTGTTGGCAGCTGTGAGCTTGACTACACAGAAATAACTGGATCGAGTGGCCCACAAATTCCTGTGAACAACTCTTTCCAATATTAGGTGGTGGAGGCAATATTAGGTGGTGGAGGTTGCGGACAACTTAAGGCCATGATGCAGTGGCAATTGTGGGGGGCAATATTGCCAAGCAATGATGAGCAATGAGCAACATGGACATGAATAATATATTTAATATGAAGCATATATCAACTTAAAACAAAATGTCCCCATATATTTACTAATCTCCTATAGCTTGTTGTTTGTTGTATGTTGACTGCCACATCTGTAGGCTATTGGAATTTATCAGTTAACAAACAAGCAACAAAGAGGTGTTGCCCCTGTCTTGGGCATCCACTCAACCTACAGCCAGTCAAGCCAATGGCAATGCAGACATAAGGATCAATAGATTTAGCTAACCTTTTACTTCACAATTCTAAGCTAGGAAGTGTATATGGTATTCATCCAGCTAGTCAGCTAGTTAAGCATACAAAAAAATGTTTAAACAAAAAAAGAAATGTAAAATCTGTATGACTAGCTAGCTAGCGAATTAGCCTGTTTGTCCCATTGACTTAGCATGGCTTTTGGTTAGCACACCAATCGATTAGCATGCGTACCAATGTGGACATTTCGGTAGTTAAACGTTGCAAACTGAACACAGTATGTATGTATTACCGTTTCATGATCAAATATTGTAGCAAATCAATGTATGAGACGTGAATGGCAACATTTCACTCCAACATGGGAGTAGATTTTTCAGCTCAAAAACGGTTGCCATGTTTTCCAAAATATTTTAGAAGAGTGGACTGATCACATGACCAATATTTGCACTCTGATTGGAGGATTCCAAAAAATTGCCCACTAGGTGGCAAGCCGATCAAGATTCCCCATTTTTCTATCTTGGGAATCTTGATCGTCAATGGTGAGACGGCCTAAAGAGACCTCCTGATTACCAACGTGGAGGGTAAACATTGTTTAATAGCCTTTGGCTTGTCTCCATCTCTTCTCCAAGCCACAACAAAGAGCTCTAGTCTTATCAGACGATGCAGGCTGAGGTTAAGAAGCACATTACCTCCTGAGGCCTGTATGTTTTAGCTAGGGATTTACAGTCTTACACTAAGCCAGACGCACAAGGCAAATTGGGCTCTGAAAGTCAATAAACAAAGTTTTACAAGATCAGCTACCGTGTTTATTAACTTACAAACAATATCCTGCTTGGAATAATTCAGGAGCCATGGTTTATGATCTATGCCTTATGGCTGGATGAGATAGGTTAGGGAGGTGAATGAGCACAAAGGAATAGAAGATTTGTGCACGTACCCCCGAGGTGCAATAATGTTTTTTAATGCTGGGAGGAGATAAGGGGCTGAACACAGGCTACACATGTCCTCTGGGAGAGGTGGAGGGGCAGAGGGACGGAGGGACGGAGGCGTGGAGCTGCTCCCTCCTGTCCAATCATATTACGCCAGAGGGCTGTGGCCATGGTAATGTATTCCTGAGCACTCCTCAGGGACAGGGGAGCTGTAGTCATAACGACCCTGTCAGCCCCTCCCCTCGGAGCCTAGCTGCAGCCGTCCAGCCCTAGAGCCAGGAGTCTCCCCTGAGAGCCCCTCTCCTCGATCTTGGCTGCAGCCCTGGAGCGAGTCTCTCCCCTGAGAATTGGGCCCGCCCCTAGGCCCACAGGCCCCCAGGGCCACAGGCAAGGCCCGCTGGAGACTAATGATGCCATCTTGAGCTGCATGGGCACCTTGATGAGTGGTTAGTTAGCAGGGGACAGATTAGGTTGCCATGGTGGCATCACTTGATGTGGTATAATTCATGGTATAGGGAGTGGTGGAGGCCCTAAACACAGGTTTCAGATTGGCGTTGGAATAGGTCTCAGAAGGGGCTCCGTTGTGTTATTTGCTGTTGGAAACAATGTCAGTGTTTTATTGTGTAGTGTCTAATCATTCTCCTCGCAGTAGGAGCACTAAGCGGTTCTGAGCTTTAACTCCACAGGTGATCTTGAACCTGTTAGTCCGCTGTTAGTCCACAGATACATCATAGAAGTACTGTGTTGACTATATCAAATACAGGAAATAATACCATCCATCATGGAAGAATACTATAAGAACACGAAGTGTGAATTTAAGTATGCGCCCTAGGACCATATCTCAGGACTACCTGGCCTGATGACTCCTGGCTGTCCCCAGTTTCAACTGTTCTGCCCTGCGGCTATGGAACCCTGACCTGTTCACTGGACGTGCTACCTTGTCCCAGACCTGCTGTTTGTCTCTCTCTCTCTCTCTCTCTCTCTCTCTCTCTCTCTCTCTCTCTCTCTCTCTCTCTCTCTCTCTCTCTCTCTCTCTCTCTCTCTCTCTCTCTCTCTCTCTCTCTCTCTCTCTCTCTCTCTCTCTCTCTCTCTCTCTCTCTCTCTCTCTCTCTCTCTCTCTCTCTCTCTCTCTCTCTCTCTCTCTCTCTCTCTCTCTCTCTCTCTCTCTCTCTCTCTCAGCACCTGTTGTCTTGACCTCTGAATGCTTGGCTATGAAAAGCCAACTGACATTTACTCCTGAGGTACTGACCTGTTGCACCCTCTACAACCACTGTGATTAATTGACCCTGCTGGTCATCTATGAACGTTTGAACATCTTGATGAACAATCTGGCCATAATGGCCATGTACTCTTATAATCTACACCTGGATGACCACCCCTCAGAGCCTGGTTCCTCTCTAGGTTTCTTTCTAGGTTTTTGCCCTTCTAGGGAGTTTTTCCTAACCCCAAGCTTCTACAACTACATTTCTTGCTGTTTGGGGTTTTAGGATGGGTTTCTGTATAAGCACTTTGTGACATCTGCTTATGTAAAAAGTGGAGAATCTTACCACCAGAGTGAGGGGGGAGGGTGGAGAGACGCAGAGAGAGAGAGAGAGAGAGAGAGGGGGAGAAACATGGAGAGAGAGAGAGAGGGAGAGAGGAACGTCATGGATCCCAGCTACCCTACCAGAGCCCTGAGGTCATAGGTCAAAAGCCCAACACTACAGCCTGGCCCCTGAGAGACTGACAGTCAGTCCCCCACATCAAACCAGTACAATCCATATTATAACACTCTCTCTCTGTTTCCTAGAATGTGGAAAAATTATATTGGATGCACTTGAGTGGGAACATTGGTGGCCTAGATCATGTAGTGAAGGGGCCATAGCCATTACCCTGAGATCACCCAGTGGACACAGGGGCAGAAAGGGGTTAACCTCTGTATCAGCTCTTCACACACAGAGAGCTGCATGGGGGCTGCACAGAAGCTCTGGGAAGGGTATTACATGTCTGTCTGTGCAGGAAATGTTGGCTGCAGAATTATGGCGATCGATAGACCCCTTTGATTGGAGCTCAGTGTCCTGGTGCCCTCTGGAAACTGAGACGATAGATCTCCCCCATATCCCTCCAACCTTCATCCTCATCCCATCAGCCCCAGACTCCTCCCACTACTTTCACACCCCCACCAACCCCCTGACAATGTTTTCTTTCCAGCATGTGATCACAGGAGGACTGGGTCATGCTGGAGATTAAGGGTGTGGAGAGGGGAGAGGGAGGTACCCGCTGAGCACAAAAGACATGGGGCTCCCCAGGCCATTAGCACCGGTCCCCACGGGCCCCTATAGGCCCTCCAGGCCACGGAGAGGCTCTCTGTTTGGGGCCCCTGGAGGAGGCAGGAGGAGGCTCAGCTGGAGCTCTATGGAGCCCCCTGCAGCAGCAGTAATAGCACAGTGGCCCCCATTAAAGGAGCTCAGGTCCCTGACGGCTTGCTGTTTTTTCTTCTGCGCAGTTCAAAATGTATGGCCAACAGCCAATAAACAAACATCATATTGAATTTATACCCTGTGCATCATATCTATTATCTGTCTCATGGGAACAAACTGTAAAATGTATAAATACTTCTAGTGCACTTGACTTCATCATGAACTGTGCTGTGAAACGTAAATAATGGCACAATTTTTCTTATCACAAACGACACCACTGCTACTTTTACTTTAAGCATGGTATCCACCGCTACTACCATAAGTGGCAGTTAAAGTAGAGGTTGTAGTAATTCTCTGCTGGTGTAGAAGTGAGAAGAACTTTCTAGAGAGCATGTCTGTGTTAGAGGAAAAACACGGGCACAAAAACAACTCTGCTGCCAAGTATAGTGTTGCTTTTCAGGCAGGCATTTTCAAAAGACAGCAGTTTTCAGTTAGAAGAAATTACCCTCCCCTCCTCCTTCTCCTCTTCTTTCTCAATCTCTCTCCATCCCTCCCATGGCCCGTCGCTTCTCTTTAATGAGTCAATGTAAATGACAGCTTTAATCGGCGCCTGTGGCCGTGGAGAAGGCGCCGTTAATGATAGAAAAGAACAGAGGGCCATTTGCATCAATCAGCTCTAAATCAGTTTTTATGATAATGCTGTGGAGCGGAAAGAGGTGAGAGGAGGAGACGAGAGAAAGAGAGTAGAGGAGTGGAGAGGCCCCCACACACCTCCTGCATCATGATGCAGCGCGGACCCAGACTCCTGCATTATGATGCAGCGCGGACCCAGACTCCTGCACTCACACCTATGTGTAAATCTCTTAAAGACACACACCGGGCTGCCTGGGGGGCAGAGTGGGGAACTGGGGGCCTGCTCCCCAGACACAGCCCTACAGGGCCCAGGGCATCACACACATGGCAGCAGGCACAGAGAGGACTGGACAGGACCATCTCCTCCCCCCCCCCCCCCCCCCCCCCCCTCCCTCTCTGGCTACCACAGAGAGAAAGTGCCTGTGCCAAGGACCAATGAAAGACACCTCTGTCCTGCACCTCTCTCTCTCTCACTCTCACTCTCACTCTCACTCTGTCTCTGTCTCTCTCTCTGTTTACTGAGCCACAATGTTGGATCTGGATCACACATTTCACATTCCTTTATAAATTATGAATAATATTACTGAATATTGGACAGCAAAACACCAAAGTCTACGCAAATGCCTTGAGACATCTTGAGACTGCACATCTTGAGAAAGTTAGTGACTCCAAGGTACCAAACACGTCTGTTATCAACATCACAGACCTCTGAAGATGAGACAAAAGAGTGCTAAAAGAAAGAGAAGACTCACCTACAGTAGATAAGCACTAAGCTGACTCCAACAGCACCAATAATCCTTCCCCCTTTGCAGAGAGTAAAAGAAAATATCAAAAGAAGATCCAAGGCAGCCAGCTACTAAAAGAAGAAAGAGCAAAACAGGTTCAAATGACCTTGAATGCTCTTGAATACCCAGCTGGAAAGGTCGTCAAAGCCCGGCAGTTTGAGATGGCAGTACAAAACATCCCAATGTTACACAAAAGGAGCTGACAGCCACAGAATCCTAACGCCTATTTTCTCCCTCCCTCAGAAGCTCTTTGCTTCCCTCTCTCTCTGTCTCTTTCTCTCTCTCATCCACAGATGGTTTCCTGTGAGTGGAGGCGAGTCGAGGGGAGGCGATGGGACTGCTGTTTCACAGTAATCCCCAGCCACACAGACAGAAAAAGCTTGTTATAGCGCTGGCTGGCTGATCACTGCAAAAAGTCAACCCAGAGCCAGGGAAAGGTCACCAGGAATTAGGCTACGCTCAAACTCCAAAGACCCGTCTAATTCCCCCATAAGCCCTTTGAAATCCAACCTGTTCTGGCTATGCCGTGGGCTCAGCCTTAGCCTGCTAGTAAAACCCCTCACTAAATCTAGCTGGGACTCATTTAATACAGTGAGGTGCACACACATTTGCACATACACATGCACACACACGTGCACACACACAAACGTACCCATGCACACACACAAACGTACACATGCACACACACACACACACAGTTGGTCTCGCACTGACAGAACAGGCACAGGCTTTTCCCGATGACTAGACTAGAACAATCGACCAAAGAATCAATGATTTTCCATGGGGGTGTGAGAGGAATTTGAGCGGAGGGTCCAGACGCTACACAAGAGCTTCGGGGCTGAGCTCCTTTAGACGTGAGGCAGCTTTGAAGACACTGTCATGGTAATGCCACCTCCGCTGTTGCTGTCAATTATCGATTTTGAAAAGTAGACTGCGGAAAAACTGCTTTAAGGTAAACAGAAGCCCGTCAAAAGAAGAAGACCTAGGAGATCTGAACAGAAAGTGTTTTGTGCAATATCAACTTTAAATGCCTTGTAAACTTTGAAAACAAAAAAATTAACATAAAAAAAAGTGGAAATGCATTTCACAGAGAAAATGGCAGCCCTGGGCAAAAAGTAAAATGTTTACATTGCAAATGTTTGGCCTTCTCCTTTTTCTAAGACATATAAGTAAGACATCTCAGACTTTTAGATTTGAAGATTGTTTCACTCTCTCCACATGCTCTCCACATGCTATCCACATGCCCTCCACATCTCCTCCACATGCCCTCCACATGCTCTCCACATGCCCTCCACATGCTCTCCACATGCTCTCCACATGCCCTCCACATGCTCTCTGTTTAAATTAGAGAAACTAGACGACAATACATCTGGGATCTGAAAAGCCTCTTAATTTTCATCCTCTGAGCAAATTGGCAACTATTACAAATTGAACGTCTCCTCTGTTCCCTCTGTCTCTCTCTCTCGCTCTCTCCTTTCTTCACCAGGGCAATAGCTAATCATCCTGAGGAGATGAGGGGAACCAACTCATAATATGACTAAATAGTACTAAAGATGTTTGTGTTTAATAGTCCTCACGTCTTTCTCTCTCTGGGGTAGCATTACCTCTTTCAAAGGCTGTATTGGCCTTTGAAAAGGAGACAGGATAAAAACATTGGCAAGGCCATGCCTGTATCCATGGAAAACTTCTCCAGCTAGAGAATAAAACACCAACTTGATATTTCCTCTTTATTTAACAACAAAACCAATGCATCTGTGAAGCCAATCAACTGGAGAAATGAGTCTGATCTGAACACACAGACAGAGCTTTTTACATATACACTACACTGCCTTCCAGGTAGATGAACACATATGAGGCAGTCCCTGTATTTGAGCAAGGCCCTGTGGTTTGACTACTACTCCGCGTCCCAAATGGCACCCTATTCTCTTTATAGTGCACTGCTTTTAACCAGAGCCCTAGACACCCAGGGGTTCCATTTCAACTTCCAACGCCTCGCCATACACTGTGCATATCATTACCATCTTCTTATCCCCTTCCAGAAAAGTGGGCAGAATTCATAATCAAAAACAGCGAAACGCGCCACATACCTTGTCAGTGCGTTTTAAAACAAACAACCGTGCACTCCAGTGTGTTGATAACATAATTATGCAGCAGAGGAACAATTCTCATTTGCATGAGCGTGGTGTCTGTGAATAACGGTGTGTGTGTGTGTGTGTGTGTGTGTGTGTGTGTGTGAGTGAGATGTGTGCGTGTCTTCGGTTTGCCCCGGGGCTGCTGTCTGTCTGTGTAATGACGAACACTTGTTTTATTGTCACTGTGCCGTGATGTGTCTCTACCTCCCTCTGTCCCAACACTCTCAAAATTAATCACCACACTGAGAGAGTCATCGATGCCACACACTGACTGTACAGCAATGACAGCAATGCAATACAATTCAATCAAAGAGAAGCTAGAGGGAAGTTGATGAGCAGCAATAAACACAAGTAGCAGGAATGTCTGTAGCTCTTTTGTGTACGCAGAAGTTAATCTGCTACCTATTATACAAGTGAAAAACGATTTGCCACTCTGCTAAGAAGCTGTGTTCACTCGCTCTTACTTTAAACACAAACACACACACACACGAACACACACACACACACGAACACACACACCCACACCTTAAATGCAGTGACATGCGATGTGCGCCAACTAAAATGGCATCAGAGTGTCTACTTTGTCACCTCCTGTGAGAAGTGTGGTCACAGATCGAGAGGTGAGCGCCGCTATTTTAACCCGAGGTGTTGCGAACTAAAACCTCTATCTGCTCAGCCTCAGTGCACCGCGAGCTGCTTAACAATTTACACACTGCTCTGAGCGCTGCCACACTTACCCTCTGTGCAAATGAAGTGATACAAATTCACAGCTAAGTGGCAATTCTCTTAACCAGAGAGAGAGAGAGAGAGAAGGAGAGAGAGAAGTAGAACGGGAGAGAGAGAGAGAGAGAGAGAGAGGTGGAGGGTTGAGGGGGCGAAGCCAAGGGAAAGAGAAGGAGAAAAGACAAGAGATACAGAGTGAGTTGGAGACAAGAGGAGAAGCTACTCTAAAACTGAAAGAGAAATATAGCCTATACAGAGACAATGAGAGTGGGTGAAAGAGAGAGGGAGCTGCTATTGAACGAGACAGATTCATCACCTGGCTAGATAGCTGTGGGAAAGAAATGGGAGACGTGCTTTAGTCTCCTAAAGGAGATTACAGGAGACAGATGTGGCAGCCTGGGGGATGGCGCATCCGTCTCAGCCATCCCTTTTAAGGCCTGGTGTTTAGGTTGGAGGGATGGAGGGAATGAGGGAGGGAGGTGAAGAGCAGCAGTGTTGCTGGGCACTACATTACAGGGCTCCAGACTGTGACTATTGTGTTGCGTTTTGCCAAACTTTGACTTGGCTGTGTGAGTTAACATTTTAAAAATCGGTCGCATCAGTGCGTGTTGCAAATTATAGCTGGTCACCTCACTCAAAAGGTCTTATTTTTCAGGTGGCTAAAACTATGATTTGGTCAAACAGTATGCCTAAAGTAAAGTGCATCGATTCCTGCCATGAAAGTGCCTGCCCTGGGCCGGCTGCTGTGATGACTGATCAGCGAGCCACTTGCAGTCCACCTCCATCCCTCCCTTGTACGCTCTATTTAGAGCAGGTGAGTCAAACTCCTTTTGCCACTCGGACCACATCCGGTCTTTACCGAGGTCCAGGGGGGGCGCTCTTAAAATGTATAATATTTCCTCTGTGTCAAAATTAGAAAACCATAGTCCTCTATCCATCGCTTTTAGAATTTTCGATGCTCCCTGAAAACACACTTCAAAATGCAATGGTGGGAAAAACACCGTTTTTAAAACGTATGCTTTTGTTAGTTGAAGAAAGGAGGATCTTTGAGGGCATTACATATATTTTCGCATCTCTCAATTTTGAGAGATTGACACCGTTTTAAAAACCAAAGTCTCCAGTAGCCTATGTCCTTGGCAAAGCTCATGTTGGCCATTTGCGGTGAGTGCTAGAACCAATGGAAAGTTTTTAGGATATTCAATTTGCTTATAGATTAATCAATTACATGGCTATCTACCAGCAATATTTACTGTTAGCGATCTAGACAATGTGTTTTCAGTTTACACTTCCTCAGGTGGTGAATTAGCCCGGAATGAATTAGCCTATTAGGTAGGGCCTACTGCACAAAAACATGTAGGCATATTGATCTGTAAATTCTGGAGCCCTATTTTGACATTAAAATATAGCAACAATAGCCTAATTTCCCACCCAAAATTCTTGACAATAACGGGTTTACGTTGCACATCAAAATTATTAAAATCATGCATTTTTGCTTGGACATCATACCATCTCAGTTAGGCCTAGTTAATAAAATATAATATAACATGATCATTGCATTACGCCACAACAAAATTCTGGTGCGACCAAATCATGGGCTCGTGCCACCAACTGAAAAGGTTTGTGTCACCATGGGAAAACATTATATTACAGACAGCTATCTGGGCTAGGCCAAGTTATCCAGACAGATAACTTGGCAGACAGTGGGAGGGAGAGCATGTGTTGAGTTCTTTTAAACAGCGAGTTGTTCAGTATGTGTGTATGATGCTCAGATTTTATGTGCAATGCATTGGGAAAGTATTCAGACCCCTTGACTTTTTCCACATTTTGTTACATTACAGCCTTTGTCTAAAATGGAAACATGCACTGCCAACTGTGGGACCTTATATAGACAGGTGTGTCCCTTTCCAAATCATGTCCAATCAATTGAATTTACCACAGGTGGACTCCAATCAAGTTGTAGAAACATCTCAAGGATGATCAATGGAAACAGAGCTCAATTTCGAGTCTCATAGCAAAGGATCTGAATACTTATGTTTTTTATTTTAATATATTTAATACATTTGCAAACATGTTTAAAAACCTGTTTTCGTTTTGTCACTATGGGGTATTGTGTGTAGATTGATGAGGATTTTAGAAAAAGGCTGTAAAGTAACAAAATGTGGACAAAGTCAAGGGGTTTGAATACTTTCCGAATGTATCTGTAGGTGTCAGAGAGAGTGTGATTTTCAAGGTGATGTGCATCTGTTTATAGACAGTGTTTGTACATCTGAATGTGTATAGTGTGAGTGTGTGTGTGTGTTGTCTAGAGTATGTGTGTATGTTCTTTACATGTGAGTGTGTGTGTGTGTGTGTGTGTGTGTGTGTGTGTGTGTGTGTGTGTGTGTGTGTGTGTGTAGCCTAGAGTATGTGTGTATGTTCTTTACATCTGAGTGTGTGTGTGTGTGTGTGTGTGTGTGTGTGTAGCCTAGCGGATTAAGGAGGTCCTTGGACCAGGGCCTTTTTAGAATCCTCCTCATTAACACCTCATGATGGCTGGCAAGCAGCGTCGCGTCACCCTGGCTTGCTCTCATTAGCAACTGGCAGCGAGGTGGTGGGATGAATGGACATTGGAATAGCACAACCTACTGCGGTTCAGAGAGGGAGAGAGGTGGGAGGGAAAGAGGGTGGGGAGAGAGAGGGTTGCAAAAGAGAGAAACAGAGAGAGAGAGAGAGAGAGAGGGTGGGTGGGGAGAGAGAAACAGAGAGAGAGAGAGAGGTAGCTGGGGGCGGGAGATAGAAAAAGAGGAAAAAATCCTCATCTCAGTGGATTTAATTAAAACTGGGGTGAACAGATGGGGAAGATGGAAGGAAGTCCAACAGGAGACAGCTCATCTGTCTGGCTCTCTCTCTACACTTCTCTCTCCATCCCTCCATTCTCCTCCTCATCCCTCCTTCTCATCGCAACTCTTTTTTTAATGAATCGTTGGCTCCTAGAATGTCCCAATTTGAAGCTTCCTTCCCCTTGGCGTCAGGACAGACGACAAAAACAAAATCAGCCAGTCCGCTCACGCTGCATTGGCTCTTGAAGGAGAAGGAAGGGAGTCTACAGTGGTTAATGAGTGGCTGGGGGTAAAGCAGCTTTAGGCAGGGAGGGATGGAGCTGGTTGGAGGGTGGTTAATCCCTTATTAGAAGGTAATCCCAGTGTAAAATAAAGGACAGCTATTTGTTGAAAATACAGGCTTTGCAGCCCAGTTGGACCGGAGGGAAGGTCACCATGCTGCTGGGTAAAGTCAAGATCCTAGATCAGAAAGATCAAGTCTCTCGCTGTTTCTCTCCATCTCAATCTTTCTGTCTCCATCTCTCTCTCCCTCCATATCCCCCTCTCTCTCTCGCAGAAGAACTCACTTTTTATTCAAATGTAATCATCAGTGAGCGGTAATATGACCTTCATGGCTGCATGTTAAAAGAGCTAAACCAATCCATTCAGGCCCTCCGGTCCCTGTGGTCATAGCAGGTCCCAGTGGCCATAGCAGGGGGTACGAAACTATCAGAGAGACAAGTGAAACCACTAAGTGAATTAAAATATGATACATTACCACTATGCAGCTTTGATTTATGCACATAATAACCGCACATGAATTGCACATGTTTTAAAGACAGCAGTAATATATTTGAACAGTGGTTTGAAATAAAAGGTAGAAATGGAACAAAAACATATGGGAAAAGGAACATTGATATTCCATGTATATTAGGGTTCCCCAACTGGCGGCCCAACAGGTGGTTTTATTTGGACCCACAAGTTTTCTGAGCAAAAATAAATATACAGTATATATACAGAGTTTATATACAGTGTATTCGGAAAGTATTCAGACCCCTTGACTTTTTCTACATTTTGTTATGTTATAGCCTTATTCTAAAATGGATTAAATTGTTAGATTTTTCCCTCATCAATCTATACATAATACCCCATAATAACAAAGCAACAACAGGCTTTTAGAAATGTTTGTAAACTGAAGTATTCAGACCCTTTTACCAAGTACTTTGTTGAAGCACCATTGGCAAAGATTACAGCCTTGAGTCTTGGGTACGACACTACAAGCTTGACACACCTGTATTTGGGGAGTTTCTCCCATTCTTCTCTGCAGATCCTCTTAAGCTCTGTCAGGTTGGATGTGGAGTGTCGCTGCACAGCTATTTTCAGGTCTCTCCAGAGATGTTCGATCGGGTTCAAGTCCGGGCTCTGGCTGGGCCACTCAAGTACATTCAGAGACTTGTCCCGAAGCCACTCCTGCGTTGTCTTGGATGTGTGCTTAGTGTCATTGTCCTGTTGGAAGGTGAATCTTCGCTCTGGAGCAGGTTTTCATCAAGGATCTCTCTATACTTTGCTCCATTCATCTTTCCCTCGATTCTGACTAGTCTCCCAGTCCCTGCCTCTGAAAAACATCCCCACAGCATGATGCTGCCACCACCATGCTTCACCGTAGGGATGGTGCCAGGTTTCCTCCAGAAGTTACGCTTGGCATTCAGGCCAAAGAGTTCAATATTGGGTTCATCAGACCAGAGAATCTTGTTTCTCATGGTCTGAGTCCTTTAGGTGCCTTTTGGCAAACTCTAAGCGGGCTGTCATGTGCCTTTTACTGAGGAGTGGCTTCCGTCTGGCCACTCTACCATAAAGGCCTGATTGGTGGAGTGTTGCAGAGATGGTTGTCCTTCTGGAAGGTTCTCCCATATCCACAGAGGATCTCTGGAGCTCTGTCAGAGTGACCATCGGGTTCTTGGTCACCTCCCTGACCAAGGCCCTTGTCCCCAGATTACTCAGTTTGGCCGGGCTGCCAGCTCTAGGAAGTCTTGGTGGTTCCAAACTTCTTCCATTTAAAAATTATGGGGACCTTCAATGCTGCAGACATTTGTTGGTACTCTTCCCCAGATCTGTGCCTCAACACAATCCTGTCTCTGAGCTCTCAGACAATTCCTTCAACCTCATGGCTTGTATTTTGCTCTGACATGCACTGTCAACCGTGGGACCTTATACAGACAGGTGTGTGCCTTTCCAAATAATTTCCAATCAATTGAATTTACGATCAATTCCAATCAAGTTGTAGAAACATCACAAGGATGATCAATGGAAACAGGATGCACCTGAGCTCAATTTCGAGTCTCATAGCAAAGGGTCTAAATACTTATGTAAATAAGGTATATGTGTTTTTTATTTTGATACATTTACACACATTTCTAAAAAAATGTTTTCACTTTGTAATTATGGGGCATTGTGTGTATATTGATGAAGAAAAATGTTAATTTAATCAATTTTAGAATAAGGCTGTAACAAAATCTGGAAAAAGAGAAAGGGTCTGAATAAAGAGGACAACTCAAGACTGTAAAAACAAATGTAAGCAAGGCTTGAAATTATTATGTTTTAGTCAAACATAATATCGGTCAATTTGCAGTCTACAAATTATTTGTAATTATTTTCTGGCCCCCCGACCATCCGCTCAACAAAAAATCGGCTTGTGGTTGAATCTAGTTGATGATGCCTGATGTAGATCATAAAAATACGATATGAACCTAGCAACAGAAGTAATAAGACATAAACACTTGAAAAAAAGCAGAAATATTTTCATTAAAAAAGCATGCAAATAGCAAATAGTTTTGCACTCTCTTTCCACTTTTTTTGCTTAGCTCAATTCCGTACTACATTAATCTCATTATCATTTCAACCTTTTCACTGGCGATGCCAAATGCAATTTGTATTCTACGGCCGGGCAAAAAGCTTTAAACTGATTATCCCAATATGAACCGTGGCAATCCTTGATATTGTTGGGTCTGAAAGGGCCATCTAGCTGCTGAAAGGGCTTCCCATATGCCTTCAGAGTTTCATGACACAATGTTTCGTCTGCTTTGCAAGGGATAAATTAAGCGTGTGAAAGTCTAAGCAAAGCCCTCATTTTCCAGTTAATCAAATCTCCCCCTAATCAAATTAGCACACATAATTCCTCTGGATGCGTGGCACAAAAAAGGCATTATCCCCTTCTCCCGAGCTGAAAGAGAGGGAACCAGCATGGTGCCTCTCTCCCTCTTTCGTCTGGATGAGCGGTCCTGAATGGGAGACGAAGGCCGGTGGATGGGTGAGGTGGGGGCCAGGGGAGCGAGGGGCTGTTACTTCCATTGGCCTAACTGAGCTGGCAATGGCCGGCGTAAACTTTGGCAGCGTTTAAGTTCCCAGCTCATTAAAAAGGCTGGATCAGTGGCCACCTCCAGGGAGCACTGGAGCGTTCTGTAATGAGGTACTTGTTTAATTTTCTTTAAAAGGGCTGGACATCTGTGACAACCCCCTGCCCTCCCCTCTCGCCCCCCATCCTCCCACCCCCATGAGCCTTTTCTTTTTACAAACCTCACACAAATCTCATCCATCAACAGGGCTGGTTTGATGAAGTGTCTTCTATTGAATACAACATTTGGAGGAGCGGTTAAGGGCATAACAATCGCCATCAACTCTGATATCCTATAGAAAGGAGAAGAGTCAAAGCCCATCATGAACATTCAATAGGTGGTCGAGCTAAATTGATAAATGTTCACATTCAACCTCCACCATTACTAATGGATTTCCCCCCTCTGGATAATCTACTCTCCTCCCATAGCAGACCCCCATGCCCCTCTTTCACCTCCACCCATCCATCCACGCATCTGTCCATCTGCCCATCCATCCGTCCATCCATTCCCCAGTGTGTCATCAGCCACTGTGAAACTCATCAGACCCAGAAACCAGTAGACCTAGAATCATCAGCCACACTGACCTTTACTGCAAGCCCATACAGTACCTCCATTCCCCACATACCCCCCCCCCCCACAACAGCTTCACAGACATTAGAAGGCATTCCATTCTCTCTCTCTCTCTCTCTCTCTCTCTCTCTCTCTCTCTCCTCCCCCCCCTCCCTCCCTAACCTAATTGGGATTCAAAGCAGCGAGTGCTGCGTCTCTTTTCGTTGGTCACTTCCACTTATTTCATAATGCGCCTCGATTCTTTCATTATGAGAGCTGTCTGGCTCATATTTGCACCTTGATGCCCCCCCCTAATGTCCACGGACATGTGTGGAATACCAATATATCCCTGAGTCTTACCCTCCCTCCTCACTTCCTCCTCCTCCACTGCCACCTCTAGCTCACTGCTTATCAGAGAACATGCCTAACTCTGGGGGAGAGGGAAGATGAATTTAGATGCTTTGTTTAGACTAACAGTCAAATGCTTACTTACGGGCCCTTCCCAACATTGTAGAGAGAAAAACATGGAAATAATAGCAACATAATAGCAGGAATAATAACACGGGATACCAGTAGTCAATGTGCAGGGGTAAGAGGTAATTGAGGTAGATGCACTACATGGCCACAAGTATGTGGATACCCCTTTAAAAAATTAGTGGATTCAAGCATACAGCCACGCAATCTCTATAGATAAACATTGGCTGTAGAACGGCCCGTGCTGAAGAGTTCAGTGACTTTCAACGTGTCACCGTCATTGGATACCACCTTTCCATCAAGTCAGTTAATCAAATTTCTGCCCTGCTAGAGCTGCCCCGGTCAACTGTAAGTGCTGTTATTCAGAAGTGGAAACTTCTAGGAGCAACAACGGCTCAGACCACACAAAATCACAGAACGGGACCGAACACCTTAGGGATGAATTAGAACGCCGACTGCGAGCCAAGGCCTAATCGCCCAACATCAGTGCCCAACCTCATAATCTTGTGACTGAATGGAAGCAAGTCCCCACAGCAATGTTCCAACATCTACTGGAAAGCCTTCCCAGAAGAGTGGAGGCTGTTATAGGAGCAAAGGGGGGAACAACCATGTTTTGGAATGAGATGCAGCAAAGGGGGGACCAACTCTATATTAAAGCTTATGATTTTGGAATGAGCTGTTTGACGAGCAGGTTGTCCACATTCTTTTGGCCATGTAGTGTATGTACATATACAGTAGGTAGGGGTAAAGTGACTAGGCAACAGGTTAGATGATAAATAGTAGCAGCAGCATTTTTGATGATTTAAAATAGTTAGTTAAATAGTTAACCAAAAGCTAACTATTTAGCAGTCTTATGGCTTGGGGGTAGAAGCTGTTCTGGGTCCTGTTAGTTCCAGACTTGGTGCATCGGTACCAAGAACGCCAAGGTAACCTGGAGTCTTTGACCATTTTTAGGGCTTTCCTCTTACACCGCTTGGTATTAAGGTCCTGGATGGCGGTGATGCAGCCAGTCAAGATGGTGCAGCTGTAGAACTTTTTGAGGATCTGAGGGCCCATGCCGAATCTTTTCAGCCTCCTGAGGGGGAAGAGGCGTTGTCGTGCCTTCTTCACAACTGTGTTGGTGTGTGTGGACCATGATCATTCCGTAGTGATGTGGACACAGATGAACATTGTCGATGTGGATGGGGGGCATGCTCAGCCCTCCATTTCCTGTAGTCCATGATCAGCTCGTTTGTCTTGCTGACGTTGAGGGATTTCATTGTCGTTGGTGATCAGGCCTACCACTGTTGTGTCGTCAGCAAACTTAATGATATTGTTGGAGTCGTGCACAGCCACACAGTCGTGGGTGAACAGGGAGTACAGGAGGGGACTAAGCACGCACCCCTAAGGGGCCCCTGCGTTGATGGTCAGTGTTGCAGATGTGTTGTTACCTACACTTACCACCTAGGGGGCGGCCAGTCAGGAAGTCCAGGATCCAGTTGCAGAGGGAGGTGCTCAGTCCCAGGGTCCTTAGCTTAGGGATGAGCTTGGAGGGCACTATGGTGTTGAACGCTGAGCTGTAGTCAATAAACAGAATTCTCATGTAGGCATTCCTCTAGTGCAATAGAGATTGAGTCATCTGTGGATCTGTTGGGGCGGTATGCGAATTGGAGTGGGTCCAGGGTGTCTGGGATGATGGTGTTGATGTGAGCCATTACCCGCCTTTCAAAGCATTTCATGACTTCAGATGTGAGTGCTATGGGTCGATAGTCATTTAGACAGGTTACCTTGGCGTTCTTGGGCATGGTCTGGTTGAAACATGTAGGTATTACAGACTGGGTCAGGGAGAGGTTGAAAAGGATGGATGGAGGGAGGGGTAGAGTGGAGTGGTTTTGGGAGAGATATTCCATGGAAGACTGCTAGCGAGGAAGGGGCCTCTGAAAACATTTGGTAATTGCACAATGTAAACAGGCAATAACAATGTGGTCCGGGTGCAAGGGTCAAACCCATGGATCAGGCATCAGCTGGCGCGTGGTTATTGTCTGTTCCCCTCAGCCTGTCAAACAGAGGGGGAAGGAAGGGAAATGGGGGAGAGAGGGGCAGTTTGAAGCATTTAGGGGAGATAACTAAAACACCATGTTATTTTTAGAATGCCACTAGAGAGCACCATCTGTGTTGTTTAATGTGGCTTAGCTGAAAGGCCTAAAGAGAAAGAGAGACTCCAGTTAATTTGGTGAAACAATGATGATGATGATGATAATGCTAATAGCACTGGCTGTAAAACAGTATTTGGAATTCGACTCAAGCACATTGGCACATATCACATAAATTATTGAAAACTCAAAGCAAATATAAATACAGTATTTGTTGTTATGGCAGTACAACTAGTGTGGACAACTTTATCAACAGTGCCTAATCTGATAAACTATTCAAGCTTTAATATTCAAGCTGTGGGCAGCAGGTTGCCTAGCGGTTAAGAGGGCCAGTTGGGCCAGTAACTGAAAGGTTGCTGGTTCGAATCCCGGAGCCGGCTAGGTAGAAGATCTGCCTATGTGCCCTTGAGCAGGGCACTTGACCCTAACTGCTCCTGTAAGTCGCTCTGGATAAGAGTGTCTCCTAAATGACTAAAATGTCAAATGTAACAGGGGAGCTACTGTATTAGAAGTAGCCATTTCAATCTGAAATCAAATAACAGTTACTGAGCCAGACAATGCCACTCTCTTTTCCCTCTGTTTTTTTTTTTTTATACGCCCAGGGTCAATACTGTTAATGTGGTTCAGACCAAAGTGTCACGGGGTGTCACACATTTCTGCTGGACTGGGTCATCTTGACCTGTGAACCCCTGTGATTCATCTTGTAGTCTGGCACGAGGCAGGGTATGTGGAGGGGTGACAGTGAGATGGGCAGTGTGAGATATGGGGTCTGGAAGAGGGGATGAGGATGGAGGGGAGGAGGGGTGAGTAATAGTGCTATCTATCTGCCTCTGACAGATGACATGGTCGCCTGTCAGCCCTTCAAGTGGACTGAGCTCTGTGAGGAATGCGTGGCCAAGGAGGCACAGCCGTTGGGATACTAGGGCATATCAGAATGGCAGCATATTGTGTATGTGTGTGTGAGTGTGTTGTGAGCAACATTAACCACGGCACAACACAACTCAGTTGTTGACGTCATGCTACTGCTACCACAAGTTAACTTCAATAGCGATGTCAGAGATGTGTATAAAGAAAGAGTTGGAAAACAATCACTCAACACAACACAAGGTTAGACAACAGGCCTCCCAGACAAGGGAATACAGAGAGTAGTAGGGTATAGTCGTTAGCACCAGACTCTGCTTTAGTGACGTACTATCAGAGGATATAGCCTTCAGCTAGAGCAGAGTACTGCTCTTAGGACATCCTGCTATCTGAAGTACTGTGGAATGGGAGCAGATCAGGCTTTTTTGGGAGATGTCAATTCTACTCCTGGCAACAGCTCAACACCTGACAACTCCTGTTGAGTCATCCACCCGCTAGGGCCCGGGAGGTAGGTGGCCTTGAGTGGAGTGGAGCGCACTAAGTCTACCTCTCATGTTCCTACACCCCTCCCCACCCCGGCCAAACCAACAGACAATCCTGTAGGCATGTACAAAGCAGCCTAAATGATGCATGGTGCCGCCCGCCCAACACTCCACACCGCGGCGGAGGCCCACAAACAACCCCAGGAATCACTGCCTGTCTGCAGTCTTTAAAAGGAAGAGACAGGACAGGAAAGCCTCTGCAAATATCGCTGAAAAAACAGCTGGTTGCGGCAAAACAACACCAAACAAAACAGCCTGCGTACAGACAGGCACATAAGTAGTTAGACTAGAGACGTGGCTGGAAGATAGTGCTAGGAATTTAAAGCCACAGGGCACTGCGTTGGGGGAATATGTCCTCAGTTACATCTAACCATGAACCGTTGATGAGGACAGCTTTGTCTGTTGGCATTTGTTCTTCTGTCACATGTTGAGTGACAGGTCCAACGATCAAATTAATTTTTTCCCTCAAAGCCCTGAGCTTAATGATGTGCTAAGTACCAATACGTCAACAGATGCAGTCTCTCCGATGATAATGACTCACAGCATGATCATAGCTGAATAGTTTATTTTAATCAGAAAGTTGTTAAAAAAACATAGTCCTCTTTTGTTTAATTTAAAATAGTTTTAATTGCTAATTCCGGACACCCTCCACGTTTCCTTGAAGGCAAAGAAAGCTTTCAATAGCAACAAAGTCAAATTCATGTCATGAAAGTATAATTGTGTTATGAGTGACATTGAATCTTAAAAAACATTATTTCTCCCTTTGTATCACATTTTATTGAATTACGAGTGTATCCTGGATGGCAAATTAACTCGAGATACACATACTGAATGTGGGTGAAACACGGATCAGTCAAAACGAGGATAAACAGGCTAATCTTGTACATTGGGATTAGGGTTTATGTATGGTACGTGTTAAAACAAAAAGCACATTGTAAGCAGTGTAGAGCAGCAACGGTAGCAGCCCAATAATCCCATTAGGATTATAATAACATTAATGACAAGAATCTCAGGCTTAGCCTCCTTGCTACTGTAAACAAATAATGCCTGCTTATATATTTCTAGAGATCCAAATGCAGATTCAGAGCTACTGTTGGTATTAAAATAGTGTATGGATTACTGAACAGCCCTACTTTGTGCCACTTCTCATCACACAGTCAATTAATTAAAAGATCCATGAAAATGACTTGCTTCAGTTGTCCCAAATCAACCAATCAATGACATACTGTACCAACTGACCAACTGTGTTTACTAGCAACCCGAAGAAGGGATGTGCTGTGTTGTTCTCCAGTCTCGACACACAGTGATGAGTTCATATCATGGCTCTGAGAGACCAGACCTCCATTTTGGATCGGGTCAGGAGCACAGTAAACACCTGAAGGGCTCGGAGGACATTAGCAGCCTATCAACAAACAGGGCAGGCAGTCTGCCATCTGCAGTGGGTGTATTATTTTGCTGTGCTTGTGGTATCTGATGGACTAGCATTACTCTACCTGCAACTATAGTCATGGGCTCTGGGGGGCATCTTCAGGGTTGACACATACGCTGAGTGTACAAAACATAGATTGACCAAGTGAATCCAGGTGAAAGCTATGATACCTTATTGAGCCACATGTTAAATCCACTTCAATCAGTGTAGATGAAGGGGAGGAGACAGCTTAAAGAAGGATTTTTAAGCCTTGAGACAATTAAGACATGGATTGTTTATGTGTGCCATTCAGGGTGAATGGGCAAGACAAAAGGTTTAAGTGCCTTTGAACACTCAGTGTATTTAAAAAAAAAAATGTAACAGTTTATATTTGCTACTTATATTTGTTATTTGTTACTTTTTATTATTTTTATATTTAAAACATACAATATACTTGCAGTGAAGCCGCTCAACAACTACATCACATTAGTCATCTAACAGACTCCCACCCAATTCATATCCATTATGTAGATAGGCATGCTTTATTTTGTGTCCCAGATAAAGATAAATATTTTTTTCGCATATGATTTGAAAAACTAATCATCAGGAGGTGGCAGCGCCATAAGTAAGTGAGTAAACTGAGATATGACTAAGGAGTTAATCAGGGCAATTTTTCCATAAATAGCCAGGTATTTACCTCTCCATGGTTGCAGGATCTTGTCTATTTTTCCAAGTTTTCTAATGAAATTCATTGTGAAGAGCTCATTTATATATTTTGTGATATGAATACCAAGTATGTCTACTTCACCGTCATCACATTTTATCGGTAAACTGCAGGGTAATGTAAAAGTTGTATTTTTTAAAGATCCAATACGTAATATTATACACTTATCATAATTAGGTTTTAGTCAAGAGAGTCCAGAAAGGTTATCTAGATCTTCAATGAGACACTGCAGGGATCTAGCTTGTGGACTTAATATAAAACTTGAGTCATCGGCATACATGGACACCTTTGTTTTTAAGCCTTGGATTTCTAATCCTCTAATGTTGTTATTTGATCTGACTTTAATAGATAGCATCTATGGCCATAACAAATAGATATGGTGACAGTGGACACCCTTGTTTAACTCCTCTTGACAATTCAAAAGTCTCTGAGAAGTAGCCGCTATTTACTATTTTACACCTGGGGTTGCTATACATTACTTTTACCCATTTTATAAGAGAACCACCGAAATGGAAAACATCCAGGCATTTATAAATAAAATCCAGTCCTACTTTATCAAAGGCTTTTTAAAAAATCCACTATAAATACCAGGTCTGGTAAAACCTTTTTAATTCTGAGTGCTATGCATTTTACTAGTTTTTTTGCATCACAACATTGAAGTTTAAGAGGCCTCCAGCTTTTAAGATAGACTTTATACTAATCTTTATATTTGCCATCTGGGTCTTGTTTTAATAATAGTGAAATCAGACCTTCCTGCTGAGTACCTGACAGACTACCATTTCTACAGGAGTAGTTAAAACAAGCAAACAATGGAGCTTTGAGTATATCAAAAAAGGTTTGACATACCTCTACCAGTATGCCATCAAGCCCAAACATGGGGTTTTTCCAGACTGAAAGGATTTAATAGCCTCAACAAGTTATTCCTCTGTAATTTGGCCTTCGCACTGATCTTTCTGTACATTTGTTAATTTCAGCTCCCTCCAAAGATTTTCTATTGGGTTCAGGTCTGGAGACTGGCTAGGCCACTCCAGGACCTTGAGATGCTTCTTACGGAGCCACTCCTTAGTTGCCCTGGCTGTGTGTTTCGGGTCGTTGTCATGCTGGAAGACCCAGCCACGACCCATCTTCAATGCTCTTACTGAGGGAAGGAGGTTGTTGGCCAAGATCTCACGATACATGGCCCCATCCATCCTCCCCTCAATACGGTGCAGTCGTCCTGTCCCCTTTGCAGAAAAGCATCCCCAAAGAATGATGTTTCCACCTCCATGCTTCACGGTTGGGATGGTGTTCTTGGGGTTGTACTCATCCTTCTTCTCGTCAGACCACATGACCTTCTCCCATTCCTCCTCTGGATCATCCAGATGGTCATTGGCAAACTTCAGACGGGCCTGGACATGCGCTGGCTTGAGCAGGGGGACCTTGCATGTTCTGCATGATTTTAATCCATGACGGCGTAGTGTGTTACTAATGGTTTTCTTTGAGAATGTGGTCCCAGCTCTCTTCAGGTCATTGACCAGGTCCTGCCGTGTAGTTCTGGGCTGATCCCTCACCTTCCTCATGATCATTGATGCCCCACGAGGTGAGATCTTGCATTGTGCCCCAGACCGAGGGAGATTGACCGTCATCTTGAACTTCTTCCATTTTCTAATAATTGCGCCAACAGTTGTTGGCTTCTCACCAAGCTGCTTGCCTAATTGTCCTGTAGCCCATCCCAGCCTTGTGCAGGTCTACAATTTTATCCCTGATGTCCTTACACAGCTCTCTGGTCTTGGCCATTGTGGAGAGGTTGGAGTCTGTTTGATTGAGTGTATGGACAGGTGTCTTGTATACAGGTAACGAGTTCAAACAGGTGCAGTTAATACAGGTAATGAGTGGAGAACAGGAGGGCTTCTTAAAGAAAAACTAACAGGTCTGTGAGAGCCGGAATTCTTACTGGTTGGTAGGTGATCAAATACTTATGTCATGCAATAAAATGCTAATTAATTATTTAAAAATCATACAATGTGATTTTCTGGATTTTTGTTTTAGATTCCGTCACTCATAGTTGAAGAGTACCTATGATAAAAATTACAGACTTCTACATGCTTTGTAAGTGGGAAAACCTGCAAAATCGGCAGTGTATCAAATACTTGTTCTCCCCACTGTATATTATTTTCGAAAAATTCAGTTATAAATTCTTTAGTGTTAGTTAAAAATAAATTGTCCTCCAGTAAACTTTGATTAAATTTCCAATATCCCCGTCCACGTGGGAATTCTATAAGAGTTATGTGAAGGCTAATTAGAAGATGATCCAATCATTCTGTCTCCTATTAAAACTTTTTAAACTTTTGATGCAAGAGAGAAAGAGACAAGAAAGTAGTCAAGACGACTAGCTTGATTAAGTCTCCTCCATGTACAGTTGAAGTCAGACGTTTACATACATCATAGCCAAATACATTTAAACTCACAATTCCTGACATTTAATCCTAGTAAAACATACCTGTCTTAGTTCAGTTAGCATCACCACTTTATTTTAAGAATGTGAAATGTCAGAATAATAGTAGAGAGAATGATTTATTTCAGCTTTTATTTCTTTCATCACATTCCCAGTGGGTCAGAAGTTTACATACACTCATTAGTATTTGTTAGCATTGCCTTTAAATTGTTTAACTTGGGTAAAACGTTTTGGGTAGCCTTCCACAAGCTTCCCACAATAAGTTGCGTGAATTTTGGCCCATTCCTCCTGACAGAAATGGTGTAACTGAGTCAGGTTTCCTTGCTCGCACATGCTTTTTTAGTTCTGCCCACAAATGTTATATAGGATTAAGGTGAGGTTTTTGTGATGGCCACTCCAATACCTTGACTTTGTTGTCCTTAAGCCATTTTGCCACAACTTTGGAAGTATGCTTGGGGTCATTGTCCATTTGGAAGACCCATTTGCGACCAAACTTTAACTTCCTGACTGATGTCTTGAGATATTGCTTCATTTTCCTTCCTCATGATGCCATCTATTTTGTGAAGTGCACCAATCCCTCCTGCAGCAAAGCACCCCCACAACATGATGCTGCCACCCCGTGCTTCACGGTTGTGATGGTGTACTTCAGCTTGCAAGCCTCCCTCTTTTTCCTCCAAACATAACGATGGTCATTATGGCCAAACAGTTATATTTTTGTTTCATCAGACCAGAGGACGTTTCTACAAAAAGTATGATCTTTGTTCCCATTTGCAGTTGCAAACCGTAGTCTGTCTTTTTTATGGTGGTTTTGGAGCAGTGGCTTCTTCCTTGCTGAGCGGCCTTTCAGGTTATGTCGATATAGTACTCATTTTTACTGTGGATATAGATACTTTTGTACCTGTTTCGTCCAACATCTTCACAAGGTCCTTTGCTGTTGTTCTGGGATTGATTTGCACTTTTTTTGCACCAAAGTACGTTAATCTCTAGGAGACAGAACGCGTCTCCTTCCTGAGCCTTCCTGACGGCTGCATGGTCACATGGTCTTTATACTTGCGTACTATTGTTTGTACAGATGAACGTGGTACCTTCAGGCATTCAGACTTGTGGAGGTCTACAAATTCTTCCGGAGGTCTTGGCTGATTTCTTTTGATTTTCCCATGATGTTGAGCAAAGAGGCACTGAGTTTGAAAGTAGGCCTTGAAATACATCCACAGGTACACCTCCAATTGACTCAAATTATGTCAATTAGCCTATCAGAAGCTTCTAAAGCCATGACATAATTTTCTGGAATTTTCCAAGCTGTTTAAAGGCAAAGTCAACTTAGTGTATGTATACTTCTGACCCACTGGAATTGTGATATAGCGAATTATAAGTGAAATAATCTGTCTGTAAACAATTGTTGGAAGAATTACTTGTCTCATGCACACAGTAGATGTCCTAACCAACTTGCTAAAACTATAGTTTGTTAACATGAAATCTGTGGAGTGGTTGAAAAATTTGTTTTAATGACTTCCGACTTCAACTGTATATCTCACTATGTCTGGGTTTTTTAGTCTCCAAATATCCACTATTTCTAATGTGTCCATAATATTTGTGATTTCCTTAAGGGCACGGTGATGATAGTTTGTAGAGTGCTTTCCTTTACGGTCCATTGAGGTACTTAACACTGTGTTATAGTCTCCCACCATAATGATTTGATCATTTGTTGCCTGTAGGTTCAATAATTTGGTATACATATTTTCGAAGAAGTATGGATCATCCTGATTTGGACCATATAGATTAATGAGCCACATTTATTTCTTGTCAACTTTCATATTAAAAAAGATCCACCTTCCTTGCGAATCATTCTTGACTATTTGCACATTCAGATCGTCATTTTTGTTAATTAATATCATCACATCTTTTGAGTTCCTTTGTCCATGACAGAAATTATTTCACCACCCCATTCCTTTGTCTACGCAACTTCATCTAAGGCTGTAGAGAGAGTTTCTTGTAAACAGTATATGTTATATTCATTTTCTTTTAGCCACGTAAAGACTGTTCTTTTTTTATAATCTGCTAAACCGTTAAAATTATAACTGGCTATACTTATTTCACACCACACCATAACTAGATACTATTCTCAGTCTAAATTGACCATGATTAGTGCTTGTAAAGTTACTGCCATAAGAGGTATTCTGACGGTCAAAATGAGAGATTTCAAATGTCTGATATTTAGAATTCAAGAAAAATGTTCTAGCAATATTTGTTTTATTCCCTTGCCTGTTTGCCTATGAACCAAGGCCACATATGTTAGAAAATTGAGTCAAGATATTATGTGTATAGTAGATCTGAGTAGGGTGATGTGTATGATATTGGATGTGATTTAGTGAGAGTGTGTATGATGTCTGGATAAGAGTAAGACTATAATGTGTGATGTCTAAATAAATAATAACCCAGACAATTTGCATGTGTGTAACATGAAGTGAGTATAGCCTTAATATTCAGGATGATAATTGTAATCCATATCATATCACCAACAAATGACCTTTAACATAATTTTCATAGAAAAACACATGCCAACATTTCCATTTAACATGATCATGAAAGAGACCTTGCATTACTATAGAGATGTCTTCACTACAGTACAAATGTATCCCGTACAATATTTCCCTGTTCTGATATCTTCCAGTTGCTTGATTTAAACATAGAAAAACATGTAGACAAAGACATAGAAAAGATAGACAAACAAAAAATATATTTAAATTATAGAAAAGTTCTTGACAATAGAGAGAGTGGAGAAAGAGGGAGAGAAGAGAAGAGAAGAGAAGGGAGAGAAAGAGAGAGTGAGAGAAGAGAGAGAGAGCGAGAGAAGAGAGAGATCAAGTGTGTATCTGTATGTATAAATCCGTATGTGTAAGCGAGCATGCAATTGAGTGCGTGTGTGTTCATATCAACTTCATAGTGTTCAGATAGTTTTACAGTTCCCATACTTTTTATTTTCGTAACCTGACGTCCCCGTAGAATTTAGTACAGCCATGGTGTTATGGAGCTGTGTCGGAAGAGCTGTCCATCTACTGTATAAAGAGTTTGTCCACAATGAGAAAGGCATGCTTACCCCTCTACCCGTTTGCCTCTGTACAGGATACAGCCTCTTGCAATGTTTGTTTATCTCCTGTGGAAATTGATCATTGAGACCGAATTTGGTTCCTTTAAGGTCCCTTCCCCTGCTTTTGATCAGCTCCTTTTGTTGATAGTGTTCAAATTTTGCGATGATAGGTCGGGGACCTTTGGTCTTGTCGCGCCGAGCTCCAAGTCTGTGTACTCGGTGGAAAGCCACCTTGTTTACAGTCTCTAGAGGAAGTTTCAAGGCGGATTGCATGAATTCTCTGATTAGATTTTCGCGCATGCTACGGCTCTGCATGTCTAGTAGCGACTCCCTCATCACCCTGCATTCCCTGAGTAGATAATCCACGTTGGAATCGAGGGCCTTTACCTTGGCTGTGAGTGCCTTGTTCTGTCCTTGGAGCGTGAGAATTTCACTCTGGCTAAACTCCAAACTCCCCCGCAGCCCTGCTACCTCCTCACACAACTTTTCAAATGTTACATGGATTCCAGCAAGAGCATTCGCCACTACTTCAATGGTTTGTCGGGTTAGAGTTATTTTGTGAGGAGGAGTATGTTGTTCCTCCATAGCATAAAGCTGTTGATACTCATCGATTTCCATCAGGATCTCCTTAATATCCAGGTTGGCTCTGAACTGCAACCAGTTGTTTACAAATGTTTTTAACAATGCGCCTTTCCCACGACGACCGAAGATGTAATCAAGAGTTGCAAAATGCAAAAAAGTTGCGGTCTGTCAGTGTTGAAAATCCCCGCCTATTTCTGCTTTTGACTTTCGGTCACTTTGTCTGGCCCGTTCTTACAGTGTTCTCCAGAGGTATAAGGTATAAGAGGTATAAGCTTGGCGTTGTGTCTGGAGCTCAGCTGTCTTCCGTCAACTCATTCATGGCCTACCATTTGCTTTTTTCGTCATCTGTCACTGGCGTTACTTATGAGACTATTACATTCGCTCCATTTTGTCTAGTGCACTCCAAGTATGGTATATAGCAGACAGTTTGTAGGGAGCAAAATGGTCCTTGAGAATTACACAACTAACAAAAATATAGGCCTACATGCATTAACTAAAACTAGGCCTGTTTGTTTCAGTAATGACACATTTGTAGGCTACAGTACAAGAGTATGGCGAAAAAAGAAAAGCTCCACTGATGAGAGGTGCGTCACCTAGCAAGAGTTGGCGATGACCTGTATGTGTGTGTGTGGGGGGGGGATCGACTAACAGCGGGATTGTTTTTCCTAAATTCCCCTGGTGGCAGATGTGTGTGTGTGTTTCTTTGATTAACTTCATTAATATACATGCCTCGCTCTGATACACCAGGCAGTGGCAGATGGTAAAAAGCAGGAACAGGAAAGAAGTGATCTGCTGTTTGCTTGAGAAAACAAACAAGCCAACAGGTCAAAGCAGATGGCAGCGTAGCATGGCGCACAGTGCTGCATGGTGGGAGGCAATGCGCTGCTGCATCTGTAGGCGCCGCCGACCCGAGAGGACAGGGACGGGGACAGGCAAGGAGACAGGAGTCGAAAAGCTAGCTATTGCCCTCGGCCGGAGGAACGATCAGTAAACAAATAAAACGTCTTCTGCTTTCCTGTGAGTTGAGCCTTTTATCCAGAGCTGATCCTAACTCCTCATTCATTTCAAAGCGAGCAGGGAAAAAAGGTTGTTTGTTTTTGTGTTAGTGGTAAGTAGAGGTGCTCAAGGCCTGCTACGCTTCTTTCTTCTGAAAACAGCAGAAAGAAGCATCTGTGATCGGAATTAGTTGTGAGCCGCTTTCGTTTTCCTCTCTCTCCTTCTCTCTCCTTCTCTCCTTCTCTCGCTCTCTTTCTCCTTCAGTGTGTCTGCCTGTGAGCCCAGCAGCTCTCACTTTGTTCCCATTAAAATTTTTAAGTCATACTAATTTGCATTAGCTATGCATGTGGGATATGCATCTGCTACACACCACACACAGTTTATTCCCTCCCTGGGTTTCAACATGTCCTCTCATACCCACAAACAATCACTTGATTTGTCTAATATGTTACAGATTTTTCAATTATAAATAAAATACAATGTTCTTAGTTGCATACATACAGTGCATTCGGAAAGTATTCAGACCCCTTGACTCTTTACACATTTTTGTTACGTTACAGCCTTATTCTAAAAGGGATTAAATTAAAAATAAATCCTCTTCAATCTACCCATAACGACAAAATGAAAACAGGTCTTTGCAAATTTATATTTTTTTTAAACAGAAATACCTTATTTACATAAGTATTCAGACCCTTTGCTATGAGACTCGAAATTGAGCTCAGGTGCATCCTGTTTCCATTGAGATGTTTCTACAACTTGAGTCCACCAGTGGTAAATTCAATTAACTGGACATGATTTGGGAAGGTACACACCTGTCTATATAAGATCCCACAGTTGACAGTGCATGTCAGAGCAAAAACCAAGCCATGAGGTCGAAGGAATTGTCCATAAAGCTCCGAGAAAGGATTGTGTCAAAGCACAGACCTGGGGCATTGAAGGTCCCCAAGAACACAGTGGCTTCCATCATTCTTAAATGGAAGAAGTTTGGAACCACCAAGACTCTTCCTAGAGCTGGTCGCCTGGCCAAACTGAGCAATCGGGGGAGAAGGGCCTTGGTCAGGGAGGTGACCAAGAGCCCAATGGTCACTCTGACAGAGCTCCAGAGTTCCTCTGTGGAGATGGGAGAACCTTCCAGAAGGACAACCATCTCTGCTGCACTCCACCAATCAGGCCTTTATGGTAGAGTGGCCAGACGGAAGCCACTCGTCAGTAAAAGGCACAAGAGAGCATGCTTGGAGTTTACCAATAGCGGGTAAAACAGTATGTAAACATTATTAAAGTGACCAATGTTTAATGACTATGTACATAGGGCAGCAGTCTCTAAGGTGAAGGGTAGAGTATCCGGTGGTAGCCGGCTAGTAACATTGACTAAGGTTCAGGGCAGGGTACTGGGCGGAGGCCGGCTAGCGGTGACTATTTAACAGCCTGATGTTGTTATAATCAGTGCTGTTTGTTTACCTGAGGGGTTGGAGACATTCTTGACTTGTTTTGATGATATAATCAAAATGTAATAGAGAAGCCAACTTCTAATATTTCATCACCGTAACATTAATATTACCACACCAAAGACAAGTCCTTTATTTCATCATCATAACATTAATATTACCACACCAAAGACAAGTCCTTTATTTCATCACCATAACATTAATATTCCCACACCAAAGACAAGTCCTTTATTTCATCACCATAACATTAATATTACCACACCAAAGACAAGTCCTTTATTTCATCACCATAACATTAATATTACCACACGAAAGACAAGTCCTTTATTTCATCACCATAACATTAATATTACCACACCAAAGACAAGTCTTTTATTTCATCACCATAACATTAATATTCCCACACCAAAGACAAGTCCTTTATTTCATCACCATAACATTAATATTTCCACACCAAAGACAAGTCCTTTTGTAAGACTATTGCTTTATTTTTGGACTATAAAGGCAAAAAAGGCTTAAATCATTGAGCTAAAAAATCTTATTAGCATAAATTCAACTTGATTTCACCTATTGTTATAGATACAGCCCATGGGAGAGGAAGGAAGAATAAAGATGCTTAGCCGGCTACACTATTATTACACTGGTCAGCAGAGCCTGAGGCCTGAACCTGAGAAACACTCAGGTGCACATTTTTGGAAATCCATGAGAAGTTCGACATGCATGTATGTCCTAAAATGTGCACAATACTGCTCAGCTCACTTACCCCAATACCATAAAAATAGAATCTCGTTCTAGTTCTGTGCTCCATACCTCCCTCTGCATTGGGCACATACATTTCTATGGAACAGTACTGTAGCTGTGTATGACGATTGTTCACTGTGAATTATTGAATGAGAGCCAGCTGGACAGTGACTTTACTGTACACACTGCCACTGATCGCCCCAGTTCGTCTGTAATGTTAATACGCTATAACGGTTTCTATGATGGCAGGGCCAGGAGGGGCACCGTGGGGAGGCTAATGGGCTGTTGTGTGACACAGTCCCACAGGGGCGTTGTGAAGAGTGACAGATGGCAAGCGGGGTGAGGACGGCCAGAACAAGTAACCTACTTGTAGGCCTGATACCCAACCCCACTGCTGTTGTCACACAGAGAGAGCGAGAGCTCCCAGACCATATCCATTCCATAGACACAATACGCACGCACACACGCAAACGCACGCAAGACCGACTGCATGCACGCATGCACACACCAGGGTTTCCATTGGCTGGTAATAGCCGGCTTTAAGCTGATAAAGGTTCATTTGCATAATTGAGTGGAATTAAAATTGCCTTTGTCTATTTTCGTTAGTCGTTCTAATTCGTATTTCTCACACGAGCACAGCATACAGCTAGAGCGCCTAGTCTGCTGTTAGGCCTACTGCTCCTGTTACTGCTTGAGTGTAACATGTGCTTTAATAAGCCCAATCATTGCGCAACAATTCTAAATTCAATCACGTGTTAAAAACAGTTTTGATGACCACGATTAAAAACATCTGTCACGGTTGCGGTTAGACAGGACCCGAGGCGCAGAGCTGTGGTGCCTTTTAATAGGTACAAAAAACTCAAAACAACAAAAGTGAACAGGAGTACACCAAAGAAACACACACAAAAACCCACAACACAGGTGGGAAAACACTGAACTTAAATAGGCTCCCCAATTAGAGACAATGCGGCGCAGCTGCCTCTAATTGGGGACCAAACCCAAACTAAACAGAGTATTCCAGAGAGGTCTCTGGACACTAAACCTGAAAACCATAAAGGTTTCCAGAGACCTCTCTCAACATAGATCCTTACAATAGCGACTATTTTTTATTTCTCAACTGGTAGTTGAAGCGCACTTCCCATTCGCCTTTCAAGTGCATAGGCAACAGCAGGCTTCAGCACGTCACACACCACTTTGCAATGCGAGCTGGAGGCAGAGTGCATTTTGAAAACATATACAGTCAAAGGTTTGGATACACCTACTCATTCAAGGGTTTTTCTTAATTTTTTTTACTATTTTCTACATTATAGAATAATAGTGAAGACATCAAAACTATGAAATAACAAATACGGAATCATGTAGTAACCAAAAAAGTGTTAAACAAAACAAAATATATTATACATTTGAGATTCTTCAAATAGCCACCCTTTGCCTTGATGACAGCTTTGCACACTCCTTCTCTCAAACAGCTTTATGAGATAGTCACCTGGAATACATTTCAATTAACAGGTGTGCCTTCTTTGAGCCAAGCAGTTGTGTCGTGACAATAGGTAGGGGGGGGGGTACACAGAAGAAGCACTATTTGGTAAAAGACCAAGTCCATATTATGGCAAGAACAGCTCAAATAATTACTTTAAGACATGAAGGTCAGTCAATACGGAACATTTCAAGAACTTTTAAAGTTTCTTCAAGTGAAGTCGCAAAAACCATAAAGCGCTATGATGAAACTGGCTTTCATGAGGACCCACACAGGAATGGAAGACCCAGAGTTACCTCTGCTGCAGAGGATAAGTTAATCAGTTACCAGCAACAGAAATTGCAGCCCAAATAGATGCTTCACAGAGTTCAAGTATTAGACACATCTCAACAGCAACTGTTCAGAGGAGACTGCATGAATCAGGCCTTCATGGTCGAATTGCTGCAAAGAAACCACTACTAAAGAACACCAATAATAAGAAGAGACTTGCTTGGGCCAAGAAACACAAGCAATGGACATTAGACCGGTGGAAATCTGTCCTTTGGTCTGATGAGTCCAAATTTGAGATTTTTGGTTCCAACCGCCGTGTCTTTGTGAGACACGGCGGAGGAGGAGGTATGATGGAGGAGGAGGTATGATGGTGCTTTGCTGGTGACACTGTCTGTGATTTATTTAGAATTCGAGGCACACTTAACCAGCATGGCTACTACAGCATTCTACAGTGATACGCCATCCCATCTGGTTTGGGCTTAGTGAGACTATCATTTGTTTTTCAACAGGACAATGATCCAACACACCTCCAGGCTGTGTAAGGTCTATTTTACCAAGAAGGAGAGTGATGGAGTGCTGCATCAGATGACCTGGCCTCCACAATCCCCCGACCTCAACCCAATTGAGATGGTTTGTGATGAGTCAGACTGCAGAGTGAAGGAAAAGCAGCCAACAATTGCTCAGCATATGTGGGAACTCCTTCAAGACTGTTGGAAAAGCCTTCCAGGTGAAGCTGGTTGAGAGAATGCCAAGAGTGTGCAAAGCTGTATCAAGGCAAAGGGTGGCTACTTTGAAGAATCTCAAATGAAAAATTGAGATATTTTGCTTTGTTTAAAACTTTTTGGGTTACTACATGATTCCATATGTGTTATTTCATAGTTTTGATGTCTTCAGTATTATTCTACAATGTAGAAAATAGTAAAAATAAAGAAAAACTAGGTGTGTCCAAACTTTTGACTGGCACTGTACTTAATTGTGTGAAACCTGAACGTTTTACTTTATATTACGAGACATGTCTTTCTAAAAATGTGGAGGCAATTATTTTATAAACACTTCCATATGCCATTGAGACAAGTAGCCTATTTCTCTCATGTTGTATTGGTTTTCAAATAATTTCATTGTCCAGTAAACATGGCACAATCCTAGTCATATTGGCAACCCATGCTAGTTGTGCATCTTTAGATCTCCCATCTTTCTAAATTTCTAAACAGATATTTTCATCTCTGTCACATGAAACTGCTTGTACATGTGCGCATTACTCCGGTTATAATGTGAAGAAATAATAGTTAATCAACATTTTAAGCTAAACGTTCTGATCTGTTACATCAGCCTGAAGTTGTTTTTTATGTACTAGTTGTATGAATTTGGGATTTAAACTGGTGTGTGTACAATAAACAAGGGCCAAGCTCAGGGCATCTCCACAGACACTCATCCGCCTCTTTGATGCTTGCACTCCGTCCCTCAATCACGTCAAAGCACCATTAAAACACTGATAAAACATTCATAAAGGAGCACACACTAATGAGTTAGGCAGGTCGAGAGAGAGGGGGGGAGAAAGAGAGAGAGAGAGAGAGGATAAAGTGAAGGTGAAGGATGGCTGGTCTGGGCCTAGCAGGCATGGAATGAGCTTGTTTTAAGATGAGTAATTCTTCTGAGGACCAGTAAGCAGAGTTCTATTTCAGCTCGACTAATAATACATGTTCAAATGTCTACTCTTCCATCTACACTGAGAGTCAAAGGGAAGAGCGACCGATCAGTACTGGACTGGAGTGGTTTAATCCACGTAGTTCCTACTGTAAGTGGTTTGCATCTGAAATCATTACTATAGGATCACATTAGCATTGTATACACATGTCTCTATACTCAGTTCCTATTGGGCAAAACATAACCCAAAACACAAAAACAAACTGCAAATGAATCCGATGAGTTTGTAGAGTCACAATTTTGATGTAGTCATTGCATGCTAGAAATATGGGACCAAATAATACACTTTTGACTACTTTAATACACTATTAGTGATTTTGTTCTCATGACTTCCTAAAATGGGGGGACTAGATAGATAAAGTGCATTCATTTCTAAATGGTAAAACCGATATGGATGATAATCTAAAAATAAATCTCACACAAAGAAGTAACTGTTAGCTAAAAAAACAGACTAGTTTTCACGCTTTTTTCAAGTGCTAAAAGCAAGTCCCATTGCCTAGTCTATCTATGTTATGTAAAAGAATACATCAGGAACAAAAATCCTCTTTCTACAGTAGCTACCTTTCATGTTTCCTTCACGGTCGCTAGCTCAGCATTCAAGGCTGTGATTAGTATACATTTGCTCATGTCTGGAACCTTGATGGTGGTAATTTCATCATTTGCACTTAAGATTGACTATCATCACCTTGCTCTATATAGCAATTAACATACATGGCTTGCTAATGTTAATGATTAAGACAGTGGCGGGTGCTGATTAAAATATTTCCCCTTGATTAGTGAACGGTAAACAACTTTTTTACGAAGGCCAAGGCTGATGAACGTGTCCCCGCAATCAAGCTCTGACAGAAGCGTAGGCGGGAGAGAGGGAAGATCGAGAGAGAGACTGATAGAGACAGAAAAAAAGCAGGTTTGGAGACCATAATTAGGAAGCGTTTTTTTCTTTTTTTTCTCTCTCTCCCCTATTCCTTTTTCTCGCGAAAGAAAATAACTCTGACTACTTAATTGGAGGAATCAAATTTAGTCAAGCGCCCCGTCGGCTCAAACCTACATCATTAAAGTTGCCAGCTAACAAACATCAAACACGAGCCAGCATTAATGAAGCAGATGTATTAATTTCCCATTTATGAGAAGCTAAGCAACTCACTACCACTGCTGCTCCCCCCTCCTCCTCTCTCTGCTCCCTCGCTCTTTCTGACAGCACTATTAATGATTTTTAATGCCCCACAGGCAGTAATGGGCACCACTGGGAGAGGAGAAACACTGCATTTGTACTGAGGATTTAGATATAACCCCCCAAAAATGTAAGAACGAGAGGAGGGAGAGAGGGAGAGATGTCGGGGAGGGAGTGCTGCTTGCTGCTGGTAGCAAGGCATTGCTTGATCAGGCCCAGGCCTCACTAAGTGGGGGCGGCCAGCCAGCCAGCCAACCAGCCAGGCAGGCAGGCAGGCAGACACAGCCACACTGCTCGCTCTGAAATAACAAATGACAGACAGCCTGGCGATTAAATCAAACCCCCTGCTCAAAAGGGCCAGAGCCTCTGATTGTCACTAACAATCTACCGTTTTTTTAAAACCTCGGGGAGTAGGAATCAAAAGCAGACAGCAGACATGAAAAAAACATAAACTCTAGTCTGGGGCTGAGGTGGGCTCAGAACACCTGACAGTTGCTGAGAGAGACAAGGGCCATTACTGACTGTCACTGGAGAATCTCAGTCCTATTGTCCTTCCAAACCAATATATTCCTCTATCTAGCTGCTGCTATCCACTTAGGAGTATAATACACTACTGTATGTTTATTTGCATGATGATGATGTGTTTTATTGTTTTCATGCTTATTACTATTGAATGTGCCTATAATAAGTATGTTTAAACATGGCCTGCAAACACAGTTTAGGAGGAGCAATAGTGGCGGTTTTGTTTGTTCAGGTTTTATTGTGTGGCTGTATGCATTGTGAGTCACTGATCATTTCTAAATGATGAACTCTGATAACATTGTTTGAACATAATTATGAATACTACATTTTATTTTATTTAACCTTTATTTTGACAGGGAGTCATGCTTCCACATCTCCATTCGCAACCTGAAAAAAAATACATTATTGAGAAAAATTATTATCCTTGCTGATGCTTATCTATAAAAATATAAGTGGAGAGATATACGAAAACAAAGCTTCTGGTGCCTGCCTCATAATATTTGACTGACCGACTATGTAGCAAAGTTTTAAATTGTGTTTTTTACATTGGATAAAAGTACAGTACAGTTGAGGAACAATGGTAAAGTAATTATGCTTTGAAAGTTGATACATTTGTAACCCCACTTTTGAGAAAATGGCCTTTGAATGTTTTGGTACCTACTGGAGAGCTCTTCTTTGTCTACATCCATTCAGCAACATTCACACCCTCTTAAGGCTTACCCACCCATCTCTTTACGGATTGACATGAGAGATCATGTGCTAAACAGAGTAAATACAGTAGTGTACTAAACAACCAAAGATTTCAAGACTAAAGGCTGGTTTATACTACATCAATTGACATGTCTGTATACAGTTGTCGCAGTGAAATCATGAACATTCTATTGTCATCCAACATCAAATTTGCCGTTGTTGTTATGAAAAAGTATAAACACAAAAACTACAGGCTGCATGATATTAGCCTGGTGGTCCCAAATAGCATAATTGGTGTATTTTAACACCAATAAATCCATCCGTTTAAAAATGTATTTAGTATGTCAATCTAGCAAACCAAAGCAACTTTCTAAACAATGTTTTGGTTAGTTTCTAGCTTGACATACTAAACTTTTTGATAAAATTAGAAACGTATAATATCCAGAAGGCATTTTTGCCCCCCCAAAATGTAAAAATTACATTCAAATGCCTCTCCTGTGAAGTAGTGACGTACAACAAACACCTAGTTTCCTGAAACGAGTCACATATTGGCATGGTCTTTGTTGATTGATAGTGTCAATGGCACCCTATATTCCCTATAGTGCTTTATTCAAAAGTAGTGCACTACATAGAGAGTAGAACACCATATAGGAGGCAACCAGTGTTTCCCTTCCAATTCTCCATAGTGGAGCTTAACCCAGATAAATATCCTCCTATGATATTAACCTACATAATTAGCTATGCATCGTGCCTGGTGCTCCAGACCTGCAACTTTCTGAAGCTTCACCCTTAAAGCCGCATGTTTGTTTGTTTGTTTGTTTGTTTTTCTTAAGCTAATTTAAGGCTCTCTGGGGCCTCTCCAGAGACTGATCCTAGAGCTGTGCTAAGGCACATAATGTGTTTATGAGGAGGACAATAACGCTGCTGTGTGGAGCCAAAACACACAAACACTTAGGCTTCTCTGCTGCTAGAGAAGTGAGCAGATCCCACTGCCAACATTCACTTCATTTTGCCAGGCTGTCATTGGACATAAGAATTTGTTCTTAACAGACTCAACTGTTTAAATAAAGGCTGAGTAAAAAATAAACACCACCGAGCAACAAAAGAGAATGGGACTATAGAATGGTCTTCATGTATCTACTGTACACACACACACTGTAGATTCTTGGATGCACACCAATTCCACTTGCAGTTTAATGCTACTACATTACGTCAATTATTCCATGTTTGAATACAGACTCCTACCACATCCACCGCCACCACTGCTGCTACCCAAAATATCCTTACTACAACATTACAGCTTTGGCATTTGTTTTAACTGACGCTGCAGTGATGCCAACACCCTGCCATCCAGTACAGTACTGACTATACCCCTCTGGTGTCACTACCAACAGAGCCAACATCAACAGCAGGGTATGCCGGGCCTCTCTCTCTATCCAGAAAATAGCAGACTTTCCACCCTGCTCCATGCATCCCTGGCCAGGCATGCAGGCATCATTACGGTTAAGCCGCCAGCGATTGGCCGATAGCGAGAGGGACTGCAGCTGGGGGTTGGAGATAGCACATTCTGTCAGATACCGTCAGGAGGCTGCCTGCATAATGAAGTGACAATGAGGGAGGAAAAAGGAACTGCTTTCATTTGTTATCGCAGCAGCCAATACCACCAACGCTGTAGCAGCAGCCAATACCACCAACGCTGTAGCAGCAGCCAATACCACCAATGCTGTAGCAGCAGCCAATACCATCAATGCTGTAGCAGCAGCCAATACCATCAATGCTGTAGCAGCAGCCAATACCACCAATGCTGTAGCAGCAGCCAATACCATCAATGCTGTAGCAGCAGCCAATACCACTAATGCTGTAGCAGCAGCCAATACCACCAATGCTGTAGCAGCAGCCAATACCACCAATGCTGTAGCAGCAGCCAATACCATCAATGCTGTAGCAGCAGCCAATACCACCAATGCTGTAGCAGCAGCCAATACCACCAATGCTGTAGCAGCAGCCAATACCATCAATGCTGTAGCAGCAGCCAATACCATCAATGCTGTAGCAGCAGCCAATACCACCAATGCTGTAGCAGCCAATACCACCAATGCTGTAGCAGCAGCCAGCCGCCAGCCGCCAGCCGCCATGGCTAAAAACAGGAGGAGATGCATAATTTACTGGTGGCCTGACTAATGATCAACGCAATGGTCTCAGTGTGTGTGTGTGTGTGTGTGAATGAATGTGTGACCCAAAAAACAGCTCCATCGTCAGCCATCTTAGCACCCATCTTCCTATGTGTTTGTTTACCTTAAAAATCTTCAGCCATATTCTAAGTAGGCAGATACGTACAGTGGGGAGAACAAGTATTTGATACACTGCCGATTTTGCAGGTTTTCCTACTTACAAAGCATGTAGAGGTCTGTAATTTTTATCATAGGTACACTTCAACTGTGAGAGACGGAATCTAAAACAAAAATCCTGAAAATCACATTGTATGATTTAAATAATTAATTTGCATCTCACAGACCTGTTAGTTTTTCTTTAAGAAGCCCTCCTGTTCTCCACTCATTACCTGTATTAACTGCACCTGTTTGAACTCGTTACCTGTATAAAAGACACCGGTCCACACACTCAATCATACAGACTCCAACCTCTCCACAATGGCCAAGACCAGAGAGCTGTGTAAGGACATCAGGGATAAAATTGTAGATCTGCACAAGGCTGGGATGGGCTACAGGACAATTAGGCAAGCAGCTTGGTGAGAAGGCAACAACTGTTGGCGCAATTATTAGAAAATGGAAGAAGTTCAAGATGACGGTCAATCTCCCTCGGTCTGGGGCACCATGCAATATCTCACCTCGTGGGGCATCAATGATCATGAGGAAGGTGAGGGATCAGCCCAGAACTACACGGCAGGACCTGGTCAATGACCTGAAGAGAGCTGGGACCACAGTCTCAAAGAAAACCACTAGTAACACACTACGCCATCATGGATTAAAATCCTGCAGCGCACGCAAGGTCCCCCTGCTCAAGCCAGCGCATGTCCAGGCCCGTCTGAAGTTTGCCAATGACCATCTGGATGATCCAGAGGAGGAATGGGAGAAGGTCATGTGGTCTGATGAGACAAAAATAGAGCTTTTTGGTCTTAACTCCACTCGCCGTGTTTGGAGGAAGAAGAAGGATGAGTACAACCCCAAGAACACCATCCCAACCGTGAAGCATGGAGGTGGGGATGCTTTTCTGCAAAGGGGACAGGACGACTGCACCGTATTGAGGGGAGGATGGATGGGGCCATGTATCGCGAGATCTTGGCCAACAACCTCCTTCTCTCAGTAAGAGCATTGAAGATGGGTCATGGCTGGGTCTTCCAGCATGACAACGACCCGAAACACACAGCCAGGGCAACTAAGGAGTGGCTCCGTAAGAAGCATCTCAAGGTCCTGGAGTGGCCTAGCCAGTCTCCAGACCTGAACCCAAAAGAAAATCTTTGGAGGGAGCTGAAAGTCTGTATTGCCCAGCGACAGCCCCGAAACCTGAAGGATCTGTATGGAGGAGTGGGCCAAAATCCCTGCTGCAGTGTGTGGAAACCTGGTCAAGAACTACAGGAAACGTATGATCTCTGTAATTGCAAACAAAGGTTTCTGTACCAAATATTAAGTTCTGCTTTTCTGATGTATCAAATACTTATGTCATGCAATAAAATGCAAATTAATTACTTAAAAATCATACAATGTGAATATCTGGATTTTTGTTTCAGATTCCGTTACTCACAGTTGAAGAGTACATATGATAAAAATTACAGACTTCTACATGCTTTGTAAGTGGGAAAACCTGCAAAATCGGCAGTGTATCAAATACTTGTTCTCCCCACTGTATGTCAACATCCACCTGAATAACAAAAAGAAACATTGGAAGAATCAACCAAATAAATGCAGCTAAGTCTCTCCCTGAGATAGTGGTGTGATTTATCCCAGGCCTGAGTGCTGTGCCTGACTGATAGCATCTGAGCACCTCCCCTCCTCTATTGCTTTGGCTGTTTTCCTGGAGAGCTCCGACATTTGTCATCATTCTCGTCCCCGTGATAAATGCCTTCTTTATCATGATATGTTTCTAAAGTGACTTATGACCCCCCGCCTCTCCCCCAACACCCAACGATTTCATTAGAGCCGTATTAGGATTGATGGGGCCCTGCCCAGAGAGATTAATCAATCTGAGAACACCCTCCAAAACCTACCGCACCGCGCCATGCCGTAGTAGCCTCAAATGGAGCCGTCACACAGGGGGACTGGGGGTGGGGGGGTTGAGGGAGGGGTAGGGAGGGTCAGCCAGGGAGCTGGAACAGCCACATTTTGGGCACCTTCGTTGGGGAGTAATTTTGCCTTCAGGGTTTATGATCAAGAGTGTTCTCTCTTTCATTTCCTCACACAACCACCTAAACCCTCCACCCCCCTCCATCCATCCACTACCTTCCTCTTTCATCCCACCGCCTCCCTCCTTTTCTTCCCTCCGTCCCTCCCTCCGTTCCGTACTTCCATGATTTACAGCTAGGACTCGGGCTCTTCCTGGGAATTGATTTCCTGGGGACTGCAGCTAGCTCCAATCCTTTCTGTGGGGGCCATAACGATCAAGCTGTGGATCATTAGTCTGGACCACTGTTTTCTACTGCTCCCCTCCACCATGCCGCGCTGCGCCATACATCTTCCCCCTGCGGCACAACCATTTAAATCGCATACCCCTACCCTACCCTGCCCCCCAGCCTGCCGGCCGCCTGCCCCCCAGCCACAGCTCTTCCCAGGGCTCTGCAGCTGCGTTTATTTAAGGGTGAGAGGAGACAGGCATGGTGGAGCAGAGCCAGCAGTGCGAGGTTAAGGGGCCGTTCGGGACCCTTCTCCATAATGCCCCTAACAACACCACCCAACCCACCCAACCACCCCACCCTGGGCCCCATCCTACATACTGCCCCAATAACCTCTCCCACCCCAACCGGTCCAATCCAGCCCAGTGACCTTTACAATATGAGACAGAGTGATGACATGTACAGTATGTTACTCAGGACAAAAAAAAAAGACCCAGAATCACAGCTGGCTTGTCATGAGTATGAGAGGTGCTGACAGGGGGAACGTGTCGTGCATGAACCAGAGCGGTGGCGGCACTTTGCCATCATGTGGAACTTAGCAGAAGCTTGTCATTGGCTGAGAGATCCCCATTACCCCCATGTGAAACAATGTGTTTTGATTTGTTGCTCCTGTTCCCTGACAATGTGCTGAATCCAGGGTCTGATTGAGCTTTCTGATGTATTTTTGTTTTAAAGGTCATCGCTGATCTTTCCCTCTGACTTTTCCTCTCAGCAACCTTTTCTGTCTCTCTCTCTCTCTCTATATATATATATATATAAAATCAAAAATGTGTCAGAACATTGGGAACAGCACTCAGGCTCAACTCTTTCTATAATGGCACTCATTCAAGCAGGTGGCTTTTAGGGATAATAATCACTTCCGCGCTGATCTGACACGTTCTAAACACGTCAATGGGACTTGAGTATGTCTGGAATAATGGAGCTGGATTGACAAAACAGAAAGAGAGAGAAAATAGAGGGTCTCAGTCAGAATTAAACAACATCTCCCATGCCTTGAAGTTGAAGTAATCATTACTCACTTCTTTTGAAGTTTGGGGTGATTGAAATCATCTCCAGCTGGCCTGTATAGCATTTGTGTTTGGAACCCCCTCCCCATTGTAGAGTATACAGTATATGGCGGCCTCTGAACACTGAAAGTCTCTCAAAGCTTTGTCTCAGCTTCGTTCATCCATCTCACATTGGGGATGAAATTCCAAAACTGCTCATACAATCGTTTGATATTAAGCACCATAACATAAAACATAAAACAAGCGCTGTAGAACAACGCTTTGGTTACTTCTTTGCCGCCCTGCTCTCAGCACCTCCCTCTCTCTCTCTCCTTCTCTCCTTCTCTCCTTCTCTCCCTCCCTGACTTGGCAGTCATAGTGGAAGCTTCCAGAGAGAGAGTGTGGGGCTGTGGGCCTGAGCCTGCATTGGCTTGGCAGAACCCCACTGGCAGCCATGATTTACAACAGCGTTTAAGTGAATCTAATAAGGAGAGCGAATGCTTCCCGTCGCTTTGGCACAGCCCACGCCTGCCTGCCTGGGTCTCTAATTATTCACATATTTTGGAGAAAGGCAGCGGCGCTCCGCTCCTCTCTTCCAAAAAGAGAATAACGAGACACAGAGCTCTTAATCACAGCAGATCAGTTCAAATAAATGAAAAGAGAATCAAAAGCGTAGCTTTGCCAAACCAGGCTCTCCCTCTCTCTCTCTGGCCAAATGAGCTGACTGCCTGCCAGATCTCTTATATGGAGATTGACCCCAGAGACACGAGAGAGTTTCACCATGGGGGGAGGAGGGGGAGCCAGGGTCTGGTGTGGACAGGATGAGGGATGGGATGGCAGTAGCTTATTATTGGGATGTGTAGGCTTATTATTTCCTTGAACTTTACTTATTATTTCCTAGACGTTCAGACAAACACAAACATGCACATACACATACACATTTTTTGGCAAAGCAGAACTATGCGTAAATGAAGCCACATAACTCCTCTGCGTTTTAATTGAGTACTCCTCCATGCTTTTCCAGTGACACCTCAGAGGGTTGTGGAATACAAAGTAATGCGGTAGCTAGCTAGATCCACAACCCCATCCAAGCTCCATAATTCACAACACTTTTGTTGCCAATTTCCACTCTGCCAATCCAAAACCATTTGCACTTTCTCAGCTTTCTAGGACAACACTTTAACAAACGATGCTGTCAGTTAACAAGATGAAGAAACATTCCACTCAGTTTTTTTCTCGTCTCTGCAGCACCAGAAGAGTCATCTTGATGTGGATGAGTAGAAGGATAAGAAGGCTAGATGGATCACTGGTTGCCTGGGGGACGCCTGACACAAGGCACAAGCTTCTACTGATGTGAATGAGCCTCCAGTCTGCCTGCGGAACCTTGTGATGTCACATCCCCCGTTCGACAGCTTTGACACCTGGTGCGGCGCGGAGCGGAGGAGGAGGTGGGGTAGCGTGAGGAGGAGAAACAGTAGCGTGGCGCGCCGACTGCGCCAAGCTCCTCTGTTTTCTTTAATGTTCCCTCTTTTATCAGCAATTGGAGCTGTCAGCGGTAATAACGCTTGTTGGGAAGAGCTGCAGAGATTATAAGACCTGTCTGTCAGCACCACACATTACAGCAGTCATATGCTACCCAATCCCCCCCCCCCCCTCTCTGCATGACAGCCTATCCCCAGAGAAAGTGAGAAGGATAGAGTGAGAGAGAGGTGTATCACCCTATTTTACACTGGTACTGCTACTGGCCATAATCACAGAAATGAATAATAATCGCACACACAAACGCACAGACACACACACCTAGCAAGAACACACAAGCACACACACACACACAATATGCTGTGGTTGCCTCACCTCCCAACATCTGCCACACTGAAACAAATAAATATACATTGAGACGAGGAGCAGATAGACAGACAGACAGACAGACACAAGTCGTCCATCCGGTGTTCCATTACCAATTACATTTCCTCGTCTTCTGAGCAGTAAAGCGTTCTGCAATGTTGACCTGTAACACACCTAATTTAATAATAATGCTGGGGCCACACCTGTTCTGTTCCCTATGTAGATCTATATGAGCTCGCTGCCTGTAGTAAACAAGGTGTTTTTCCCCCTAGCAGTGGAGCAGAGAAAGGCTTGGCCCTAGCTACCTATGGTCATAAATAAAATTCCCAAAATGAACATGGGGTTAACCAGCTAATATCCTCTCTCTCCGCTCTTCTTCTCTGGAACTAGGAATAATTCATAGCAGTTTCCTAAACAAGACAACACAAATTAATCTATAAATCACACTGCCGGCACAGAGAGGGCTATCTTATTAGCCTCATCCTCTCTCTCCTTCCCCCCTTTCTCTCTCTCTCTCTCTCTCTCTGATTCATCCTTGTCAGGTTAATCGTGGGGGAGCTACCTTGGATAAACAAGATTTTTTATGCAAAGTCCTGCTGGCCATGTTTGAAATGTCCAGTATAATACTTTACAGCAAAAAAAATATATATATATACAACAGGTATGACAAAACATGTATTTTTACTGTTCTAATTACATTGGTAGCCAGTTTATAATAGCAATAAGGCACCTCAGGGGTTTGTGCTATATGGCCAATATACCACTGTAAGGGCTGTATCCAGACATTCCGCGTTGCGTTGTGCCTAAGATCAGCCCTTACCGGTGCATATGCCACACCTCGTACCTTATTGCTTAATTACCACGCTCATGTGAATGGGAAATTATGACTGTTGTATGTGGCAAACCACAGAGAACTTTTATTTGAAGTGAAAAATCTAAGCCAAACCTAAAGACAACCTGAAATACCATAGCAAAACTTACTCATCCCGCTGGAAAGCCTAGTAGCATGTTTCTGTTCCATATTGATACTGGAATTACTTACTGCATGTGTCTATGTTTCAGAGAGGGCCTTAAAGAATGTCCCCTCAATCACAGGAGTGTTTTAGAGGTGACAGCAGCATCCCCACCACCCCATCCAGCTAGTCTTACAGATGTATCTTTTAACAACTCTCTTTGCACCAGCCCTACCCTCCTAAGTAGATAGTGTGTGTGTGTGTGTGTGTGTGTGTGTGTGTGTGTGTGTGTGTGTGTGTGTGTGTGTGCATGTATGTGTGTGCTTTTGTGTTGGGGGAATAAGAAGAACAGCCCGTATGACTTGCACACACAGAGACAACGGCGAGAACCCCAGTTCGTTTATTTGTCAAATCTAGCATACGGTCCCGCCATACTCCATCAAACAAAGCCACTGCTAGCTAGCGAAGTCATTTCCCTCTCCCAATTACAAATGAGTCCATTAGCGTGTCTGCAGTGAGCCCTGTGCTCTGCTGCTCGCTTCCCAGTAATGGCTTGTGAGATTTCCATCATAATCGTAATGGCTCCCAGAGCAGCCATGAGTGCAGATGGAAGGTCGCTCATAGGTAATGAGCTATCTCTCACCACCAAAGGGCACATCTTTCGCTTTGTTATTTAGAACTGTGTGTGTGTGTGTGTGTGTGTGTGTGTGGGTGGGTGGGGTGGGGGGGGTTCTTCTATCCTTGTGGGGACCTAATATCCCCCAAAGTCCCCACAAGGATAGTAAAAAAAGGAAAATTATCCCTTGTGGGGATATTTCCCACATTCCCATGAGGACAAAGGCTATTTTAAGCTGGGGTTAGGTTTAGGGTTACAATAAGGGTTAGAATTAGGGTAAGGGTAAGTGTTTAAGTTTAGGGTTACGAGTTAGGGTTAGGTTTAGGTTTACGGGTTGAGGTTAGTTTTTTTTTTTTTGCGTGATTTCCAATTGGTAGTTACAGTCTTGTCCCATCACTTCAACTCCCGTACAGACTCGGGAGAGGCGAAGGTCGAGAGCCATGCGTCCTCTGAAACACGACCCTGCCAAGCCGCACTGCTTCTTGACACACTGCTCGCTTAACCCGGAAGCCAGCGCACACCAATGTGTCAGAGGAAACACTGTACAACTGGCGACCGAAGTCAGCTTGTAGGCGCCCGGCCCGCCACAAGGAGTTGCTAGAGCGAAATGGGACAAGGACATCCCGGCCGGCCAAACCCTCCCCTAACCCGGAAGACGCTGGGCCAATTGTGCGCCGCCTCATGGGTCTCCTGGTGACAGCCTTGGATTGAACCCGGGTCTGTAGTGCCTTAGACCGCTACGCCACTCGGGAGGCCCCAAGGTTAGGGTTATGGTAAGGGTTATGGTTAGGTTTAGGGGTTAGGGGAAATAGGATTTTGATGGAAATACATTTTAGGTCCCTACGAGGATAGAAGAACAAAATGTGTGTGTGTACATGTGTGCGTGTGGGTTTGTGTGTGCGTGTGCGCATGTGTGTGTACGTGTGTAGGAGGCAGAAAGAGAGGATAAGGAAGCAAGGAAGTGAGGACAACGGAGAAGAGAGAGAAACAAGGGATAAAAAGAGAGATGAACAGTGTGCATGGCACTGATAGAAATCATGAAATTGGTGTCTGGGTAGGAATCACAGATGGTAAATCACATAATACCCCACAATGCAAGGCTAACTAAAATGCCATGTTCTCATTTGTCTTTTCGCTCACTGACAATCTTTCTCTCTTTCTCTCCTCCGTTTTATGGCGAACCAAACATAAATATAATGAATGATAGTAGTGGCTGTATGAATCACCTCTACTTGGCATTCGGAAGACATCCTTTCCCCTAGCCTCTGAACAGGGGAGAAAAGCATCTGCATCTTCCACCAATTATTTTGTGTGTTTTTCCTAACAATCTGAGAATATGTCGCAGGACTGGCTGCATGGCCACAGGGCAACAGTGAGTGACTGTGGAACATACCGACCGTTAACTCCAGCCCATGTTTAATGGACCATAGAGTCAATGTGTTGTGACTGTGAGACATATCATATCAACGAGCTAGCCTGTCTTTTTCACGTTTGGTTCCAATTTGATAAAGACTTGTGCAGCTGTATCTGAAGAGACTTTAATAGGAGCAAATAAATGAACCATGATTAAAGTCTGTGTGCAGGTAAACAGACAGCATAGAGCAGGGGTACTCAACTCTTACCCTACGAGGTCTGGAGCCTACTGGTTTTCGTTCAACCTGATAATTAATTGCACACACCTGATGTCCCAGGTCTAAATCAGTCCCTGATTAGAGGGAAACAATGAAAAAATGAGTCTGAGCATAGTCTGGACCTTTTAACAAGAAAACGAAATATGTCTTATATTTGGAGGCAAAACACTTTTCACGTCAAACCTCGGTTGTCATATATGTATCTCAATAGGAGCTTTAACTGAGGTGTGGGAAATTATATTTATATATCCTGTATGTTGGAATTTAAGTTATTTTTCTACTATGTGATACTGTATCTACTCCACTGTTATCTTTACAAACTACAGGTGAAGCTTTAAGACCAAAGCTCTATAGAAACTGAGGCACATTTTCATACAACATATCAAACTAGAGGTGAAGCTTTAAGACCAAAGCTCTACAGCATATGAGGCCCATTGCCATACAACCTATCAAACTAGAGTTGAAGCTTTAAGACCAAAGCTATACAGCATATGAGGCCCATTGCCATACAACCTATCAAACTAGAAGTTAAACTTTAAGACCAAAGCTCTACGGCATATTAGGCCCATTGCCATACAACCTATCAAACTAGAGGTTAAACTTTAAAGTATAGGTAGCATAAACGTAACCAAGTGATACATTAATTAGCATTAGTATATGTATGAAAAGTCCCAATGCAAAGTTACACCTCACTTTTTCAATTTTTGGAGTCACAAAAAAGAAACAGAATTTCAAAGATTGTAGAAGTCATGTCGGAAAATGTCTTTCCGGGGTATGATGTAATATGGAGGACCCAGCAAGCTAGCCTATTCCCTATAATGTAATTTCATTTACAGCCAACTTACAAGCAAATACTTATTTATTGTTACAAATCAACTTGCAAGGTTAGTAGCCAACTAGCCTGCTAACGTTAGCCCTACTAGCCTACAAACGTTAGCCCTCCTAGCTTGTTAACGTTAGCCCTATTAGCCTGCTAATGTTATATTAGCACTGATTGAGTCAGCCAGTTGCTATCAACACCTAGGTAGTGGTAAGTGTAGGCAACAACACATCTGCCACGCTGATCCTCAACACTGAGGCCCCTCAGGTGTGTGTGCTTAGTCCCCTCCTGTACTCCATTTTCACCCACGACTGCGTGGCCAAGCATGACTCCAACACCATCATTAAGTTTCCCGACGATACAACAGTGGTAGGCCTGATCACCGACAACGATGAGACAGTCTATAGGGAGGAGGTCAGAGACCTGGTTGTGTGGTGCCAGGACAACAACCTCTCCCTCAATGTGAGCAAGACAAAGGAGATGATCGTGGACTACAGGAAAAGGAGGGCCGAACACACCCCCATCCACATTGATGGGGCTGTAGTGGAGCGGGTCTTGAGTTTCAAGTTCCATGGCGTCCACATCCCAACAAACTATCATGGTCCAAACACACCAAGAAAGTTGTGAAGAGGGCACGACAATGCCTTTTCCCCCTCAGGAGACTGAAAAGATTTGGCATGGGTCCCCAGATCCTCAAAAAGTTCCACAGCTGCACCATTGAGAGCATCCTGACCTGTTGCATCACCACCTGGTATGACAACTGCTCGTCATCTGACGGTAAGGCGCTACAGAGGGTAGTTCGTACGGCCCAGTACATCACTGGAACCGACCTATATACTAGGCGGTGTCAGAGGAAAATACTCCAGTCACCCAAGTCATAGACTGCTCTCTCTGCGTCCGTACAGCAAGCGCTACCAGAACGCCAAGTCTAGGTCCAAAAGGCTCATTAATATCTTCTACCCCCAAGCCATAAGACTGCTGAACAATTCCACAAATGGTCACCCAGACTATTTGCATTGCCCCCCCCCCCCCACCTCGACTAACCTGTACCCCCTCACATTGACTCGGTACCGGTACCCCCTGTATATAGCCTCATAAGTAAGCATTTCACTGTAAGGTCTACACCTGTTGAATTCGGCGCATGTGACTTACAGATTGATAGCCAGGGCCATCCGATGGTAAACAGATCGTTACTACAACTAAGTTACTGAGTCTCTGACCATACAGTGTTGTTACTGTACATTGGTGAGTAAAAACTCATGCTTCCTAACCTTTAAGACCAAAGCTCAACAGCAAATGTGGCCCATTGCCATACAACATATCAAACTAGAGGTGAAGCTTTAAGACCAAAGCTCTACTGCAAATGGGTATCTTTAGAATGGTCCCCGAGGCCCATTGCCATACAACATATCCTGACCTGCATTATTAAAGACAGCAATGTTCTGCTAATGTATCTTTTGCTAATATCTTCTGCTAATGTGCCTGTTTTAAAATATTAGATTAATGCAAAGCAGAGAACTATAAACAAGGGTCAGTTACAACAGCTCTCTAGTGAGGTGGTCCTATTACCTCTCAGGAGTCTCCCTGTGTGTCATCCGTTTAATCTGAAATCATTATGGAGGCACAAAATGCTAACCATGTGATTTATTCCTTATTATATAGCTTTTTAAGGAACTGTCAACCGACCTCATGAATTCATTCATCTCCATAAAGCTTCCTCAGAACCACTTAGACTCCGGTAATCCGGGTGAGACCTCTTATCACTTAATTTGCAAAAGCAGGGGGCCATCAATTCCTGTCCAGTATGTAGAGCATGCAGGCTAGCTAGCAAAGGGGAGTGATCAGGCCGAGACACCATGACAGGAAACTGATAACAAACTGCGGCTCAACCGGCTCAACACAGGTGTTACATTAGCAAGCTATTCAAAAAAAAATTGTTAGCTAAAGATTCTTTAATTACAATACCAACCAAGATCGCAATCGGCAAATGGCAATCTTCAATAACAATTCACTGAAGTACTGCTGCTGTGTGCCACGGCCCCAGATCCAAATCTCTTACTTAAAAGCAGTTAGCTGGTGCCTGGTTAGCTCTAGCACCTCATAAAGGCCACTGCAATGGTTCCCATTGGGGTAGGACAGCCAGCCCATCAAGCTTGGGAATTTAATTAAATTTCCCCTGGGCCGTCTATGTCTTAAACAGATAATTAGAGCCCAACATGCGACGCGCATTGTTCAACAAATTGCTGAGGACCAATCAGGACAGGGGTTGGATATGCTTCTCTGACCCGTTCGAGTCACCAGGACGAGGCAGCAAAACAGCAAAGCCACCTAATTATGTGGCTCTAACAATGTGGCTCTCTACCCTCTCCTTGCACCAACCTGGGCTTGAACCAGAAACCCTCTGAACACATCAACAACTTCCTCCCACAAAGCATCATTACCTATCGCTCCAAAAGGCCGCAGCCCTTGCAGAGCAAGGGAAACCCATGTAAAAACAGAATCCCCACAGCTGCACATGCTGCCACTGTTTTGATTACCAACTATTTAGAACGAGTAGCCAGCTCACGAGAGAGTGCATCGATGACACTAACAAAGGGAACACGCAACAAGCACAGATGCAAAAAGTAAAAAAAAAAGATCTAACTAGGGGATAGATAGATAGATAGATAGATAGATAGATAGATAGATAGATAGATAGATAGATAGATAGATAGATAGATAGATAGATAGATAGATAGATAGATAGATAGATAGATAGATAGGTACTTTATTGATCCCCGAGGGGAAATTTCTTCGCCAAGCAGCTAAGAAAAAATACCAATATGAAAATACACAAAAGACAGATACACGATACATGATACATATAAAAATACAAGAAGTCTGGAATGCAAAAAGCTATAAAAAGACATTGCACAAAGCATGATGACCTCGCCAGAATGATGAGCTCGCCAGTTAACTTTAGTTAGACGTGAAAATGTCACACGAGCTAGCAAGCTACCGGTAGTTAGCTTGCTGGTAACTGGTGTAACATCTGATGAATGGCAGGGGAAACAAAAAACAGTGTTGCGAACTGGGCACAGAGCCATGCTTTTTTTTGTCATAGCACGTCTGCAAGAAGGTTCTAGCTAGTGTATCCCTCTATCCTTTGACTGTTGATGAATGTGGATGTCTGGTTTATCAGGTCCCATGCTTCCAATGACTGTCATGATAATGTAAGTCCATTGCAATTGGCTATTTGGCGCCATCTGTTGAGTATTAGATAGAGCAGATCCAGGGTCTCTGGACTTTCATTTCAATGCCCAAGGACGGTCCATTTAACTTTGTGCTGTGAAATCCTTCAATCTCATTGGTGCAATGTATCAACATTTCAAGCTAATCGTTCTGATCTGTTGCATCAGCCACATCCCTGATGTTTCTGTCTTCACTTGTAGCCTGTGAGAAAGACCTGATCACGTGATGGAGCGCGCAGCACTCAGGGAGAAGTGCACATCGGCCACTACCTGCAAAAGGCATGGATATTTTTAGGGTGCATTACGGCCACACAAAGGGGATGCCGCCGGGAAATTCTAGGCATTATCAAGTGCTTGTCAAATTGTGAATGAGAGACTGATGAAGTGTGTGCAGTCTGCGCAAGAAACAAAGCAGAGCTCATGCCTTTCAAGCATCATGCAGCCTTACAATGTATTAAAAATCAAAACATATAGCCCAACGTTTGTAGAACAACTAAAGTTACATTAATAACTCTAAATTAAGCATATAGGAATACCTATTTCTTTGTTAACCGCTCAACACAGAATAGCCGCATGTGCACAAATCGTTTGGAGAAAATATTGTTTCTATTTCATTCAGCTTTGTTCAATTGTATTCTTCATACTATAAAATAATGTCACGGAATTCTAAGCAAACCGTGTCTGCTAAATGAACTAGTGAAGCCCACAGCCATTTGGCATAGCCAGATCAGAACTTAACATAAGGACAACTCAGAGTATGCTATTCTGTCATTCTGAACTAGACTACATTTTCTTCATATCATGCTTCTTTAGACCTGTCTCAAATAAAGCATGGATTTATTTTGAAGGTGTAGGCTATATTACATGGATTTATTAGACTTTTAAAAATGTAGATATTCCAAAGGTCTGCATCAGATGCTTGTAGGCTATGTGTGGAAGCCAAGATATGTTAATGTGTTTATGTTAACTAAAGGTCAATTACCGTGAGACCGACAGCTATTTGCTTGGAAATCACCGGCTAATGAAATTTTGTGACCGCCACAGCCCTACCCACCCTCACTGCTTTTGCCTGTTCACGTCACGGGCCATAGCCCGGTGCACTTAATGGAACTCCCTCAGTGTAATATCTGGTAATGCAATCCAAGAACTTTGCGGCAGGCCGAGCACCCGGAGCTGCTGCTGGCAGAGTAGTAGGTAAGTGAACAGCTTGTTTTGTACAATACATTTTTGAAACAGCAAAATGTACAGTTTTAAGGAACTTTTAAACCTAATCTATAAGATATATTTCTTTGAAAAATAAAAAATTACGATATTTATGTTTTGGGCCAATCACAAGTGGGGCACCGCCCCTAACTCCCGAATGGTCAGGCCACCACTGGATAGAGCCATTTTGTGTAGGTGAGGCAAGGTTGATCTTTAGAGGGATAAAGGGAGAAAAAAAAGGCAGTACATTCTAAAGTGAGTGCCTGCAAAAATCGTTGGCTTGACAAAAGGGCAATGAGTTGGCAGAGGTTTGTGTGCGAGTGACTGGCCGGTCGCCAGGGGGGCTTCTGCGTAGGTGAGCAGGGCCTTGACTGACATCCTCCGCCATCCGCCGCACACACAGAGAAAGCTTAACCTTGGAGTGTCTGAGAAATCACTCTCAGCAGGCTGGGAGAGAGAGGGCACTGAGAGGGATGGAGAGAGAGAGAGAGAGAGAGAGAGAGAGAGAGAGAGACAGAGACAGAGACAGAGAGAGAGAGAGAACAGAAGATGGCCTCCATGGAAAGAGTCCTGCATAACAACAATAGGGTTTTCTCCTAAAGAGTGTATTTCCAGAGACTGTGGTTTGAACCCAAGGTCTGAGTACATACATTTTTAAAGGCTGGTAACAGACAACGCTCTGTCATAAATATAGATGAGGATATAGATGAAGATAGACACCTGAGGATAGCACGGCCCACTGCCTAGTTTTGATCCAACCAAATATATCTGGTCAACAGTAGTGCACTATAAAGGGAATAGAGTGCTATTTGGGATTCATCCAGATTCTCTTAGCTGCTCCTTATGTTAGTTGTTAGAAGAGTCCTACTGTATGTCTGATCAATGCCACTGTAGGGGGTTATTATATAAAGTGGTTCTCTAATGGGTGAATCATATTAATGATTAAAACAAAACAAAACTGTTATCATTCAGTTTGACGGACATTGTTTTGCAGCTACCATATGGATTGTATTAAGTGTTCAGCAGAGACATATTCCATAACATTAGACAATTTATTACTGTATTACCTCAACTACCTCATACCCCTGCACACTGACTCGGTACTGGTACTCCTTGTATATTTTTATTTAGAAAATATCTTTCTTACTTTTTGACTCTGCACTGTTGGGAATGGGCTCGTAAGTAAGCATTTCAAGTCTACACCTGTTGTATTCGGCGCATGTGAGCAATACAACTTGATTTGATTTGATTTAATAACATTTAATAGGAGATTTAATAACATTTAATAACATTATTTGATTTAATAACATCAATATCTTGTGTATGAAGGCTTATACACAACATGGTATTGTGTGTACATTAGCATTTGAGATGTGGAAAAAATCTGCCACAGTGCATACATTTATACATCCCTGTTCATTTTTTTCTGGGCTTTGGGTTTTGTTTCCATAGCAAAGCCTCTGTGTATGCAGCGGATCTCATAAAAATGGAGATATACAGTATATCCACAATTTGCCCGTTTTTTTCTTTTCCAGGTCAGGAAAGATGGAAATGGCTTTTCTTTCCACAGGAGAGAATATCTCATTCAAATGGTGTATTTATGTTTTTGTTGCTGATTGAATTATTTTCCATTGCCTGTTCTCCCTCTGCGTTGGGAATTGAAACGTTGCCACTGAAACATTATTCACTACGAGTGTTCTCCCTTCATTCAATTTCAAGGACTTGGCAACCTTGTCCCTATTCAAACGTGCATTATTACCTTTTATTGTTGGGCATAAATGAATGGTGTGGTCAAAGGCTCTGGAGAGCTAGGAAAACACAGGCCTTGTATAATATCACATGGCCAGGCTGCAGTTAACCTCTTAAATAGGCAATGTTTTGACACCCAAACTGGTCATTCACAGCTATCAAAGGCACACGTGAATCGTTTCATAGGTCTAGCAAAGAAATATACCCTGTGCCCTTTTGGGTGTTAAAATAAATCTGTTTTTCGACGTAGCATGGAGAAAAGAGGAGAGGAGAAACATTGGTTGTTTGGTAATGCAAGTTGAGAAATCAGCTTGAGCATTGCAAAATCACTATCAACAACGACAACAACAACATTTCTCGCCCATGGCAATCTTTCTCTCTCCCTTTCCAACGAGTGACCAGGGGTTGTCACTTTTATCACTATGTATTTACTTACAAGGTCTGTAGTGTAAGTGCTTGGGGAGTATTGCATGGGTGCTGCTGCTGAGTGGACATTAGTGACATGTTGATAATTGTCCTTATCTAGATGTTGAGTGTTAGCACATGGAGATGTACTGTGACAGAATGACAGAATGAGGATATGCCTTCTGGGGGAGAAGACTAGTGACTAGGAACTAGAGACTCTGCCTGTGTCTAAAATGGCACCCTATTCCCTATATAGTGCACTACGTTTGACCAGGGCGCACAGGGTCACTCAGTGACCAAAGGAGAAACAATGGCTAGAGTTTCAAAACAGCTACCACCCTAGTGTTACACAGATCTGTACAGGGTCATAGAAACATATCTGTGGAGGAGCTGCCCACAATGTACTGGGATGCTAAGTGTACATTAAAATACCCATTACATGCTAGTGTTATATTAATAGCGAAAAAACAGTTTTACTGCTCTGATGTTTAGCCTCATGTCATCACCATGCAATCAGAATAAAATAGACTAATGTAGTCAGTTGATTACGCTGGTTGTGTTTAATTATCAGCCTGTCAGTGGGAGAAGGGTAACACTCTCCTAAGGGCATGCTGACCTTCCCTCTCATGGCCCAAAGCTCAGCCTTTTCATTATGTACAGCTGGGTGTGTGTGTGTCTGCCTGCTAGGACTGTGTGTAGAGAGAGAGCATGCTGACCTGGCTATCCGTCAACCAGTCAGTCCCTCCATCCATCCATCCATCCATCCATCCATCCATCCATCCATCCATCCATCCATCCATCCATCCATCCATCCATCCATCCATCCATCCATCCATCCATCCATCCATCCATCCATCCATCCATCCATCCATCCATCCATCGCCCACCTCTCCTCTCCTCTCCTCTCCTCTCCTCTCCTCTCCTCTCCTCTCCTCTCCTCTCCTCTCCTCTCCTCTCCTCTCCTCTCCTCTCCTCTCCTCTCCTCTCCTCAGTGCAGCGCTCGGCCAGGGCTCAGTCTTCCCATTAATTTGAGCTGCGCTAATGAGATCCGCCTGCTCGCCCACCTCTGGGACCCGGCTGATTACCAGACAGGGGTGCGACCATTTGTCAATGGCAAGAGGTGGCATTTACACTGCTGACCTTGCCTGGGAGGGAGGCACAAAAAAAAACGCTGCAGAGCAGAGTGCCTCTGCATTGTTTGCATTAACAGCTGTTTTCATTGTCTTCTCTGCCATGTCTGAGGACAATTTCTGTTGTGAAAGTGAAGAATGGAGAAAGTGTCACGATGTGGAGTGTAGATAGACCAAGGCGCAGTGCTGAAGTAGTTCGACATATTTTTATAAAACGCGAACTTCCACAAAAATAACAAAGAGCGAGCACACAGGCACCTAACACAAACAATGAAGCACAACGCAGGTGGGAAATATTACAACATAAATAGGGTCCCCAATTAGAGACAACGCATAGCAGCTGCCTCTAATTGGGGACCAAACACAAATGGACAACATAGAGTTTGCCTAGAACTCTGTCAGGCCCTGACAGAAAGGGAGGAAGGAAAGGAGGGAGGAAGAAAAGGAGGGAGCAAGGGGGGTGTTGTTGTCTGAATGTTCTCTATCTGTCAGAGGTGTTTTTCGGAAATTGCTTAAGATGGTGTCAAGACACAATCATTTTTTCTATTCCTCACATCCATGATAACTCATTTCAGAGCTTTTTGTTATTGAAAAAAAAAGAAAGCCTGCTCTTTCCCCCTCCCTCGCTCTTTTTCTCTGTGTTGCTTAGTGTGTGTGTGTGTGTTGCTTAGTGTGTGTGTGTGTGTGTGTGTGTGTGTGTTGCTTAGTGTGTGTTGCTTAGTGTGTGTGTGTGTGTGGGGGGGGGGGGGGGGGTTGGGGGGTTCTAGGTAGCAGGCTGCTGTGGTCAGTCTCGGAGGGAGCGTGGATTTGTCCGTAGTGGGATGGAGGGAACCTGTGTAGGTCTGTGACACTGGTTAACCTGGGCTGGGGCTGTTGGGACTCCATGGTATCCATCACAGTGGCAGCCCTGAGCCCCTTCCTCCCCCCTGACCCTGGGGAAAAGTCACAGAAGTTGCCGGGGGAGGAGAAAAAGCTAGTAAAATTTTAATGCACTCCGCAGAGCGGTCATGTCATACTTGGTTATGGAAAATAATCCCAGATGCCTGCAGTGCTAAAATGGAGCTATAATGTGCTTGCCTCCTAACCCAGCCTGACAGCCATGATGTACGACTACCATTACCGGAAAATACCACTTCAACTAACCCATGATCCGACTCCGCTAAGGGTCATATTATCCATGAGGAACAAATTACACTCTCCCAAAGTAAATACAAATGTCCTACATGGACTGGGTACAAAGATGGGAGAAGGGGGGAGAGGGTGTGTGTGTGTGTTGGGGGATACGTTACCTATGACAACGCTCTGAGGAGTGACAAGGATGAAAGCGTACATGACAAATCACGGGCTGACAGGGTACTCTGGTGCAATCAGCCTCAGCCTCGGCCTAGCGAGCACCCACTCAAGCCTGTAAACACTATCCTCTTCCTTTGGAGGGGGCAAAACACAATATTTTAACGCTGACAAGTCTCTCTCTGCTTTTTATTACTCATCCAGCTCCCCAGCAGTAGGGGGGGAAAGGAGAGGAGATAAAACGTTTTTATGTACAGCGCCGTTCGTTCGTTGAGTGATTGAGAATCACAACACTTCTGCTGTAATTGCCTGAGGGCAAACGCTGCAAAACAATAAAAAAAGAGAAACAGCAAATATATTACCAGCTCAGATCTTTATTTGATGTCAAGGACAAACAGGTCCTCTCCATGGCGACTCCACTAAAGAACCCACTTACAGCCAATAAGAGCCAACTAAGGAGGCAAATTACACCACTTTTCCATGCCAGGTCGTTAATAAGACACAAACCGCTTTCGTAATTGGCATTTACTGCTTAGTGGCCAAATGCTGATAGACTGATGGTGAATAAATACACTGAGTGAAGGTGTGGTCTAGGTAAAGAGGCTCTGCGGCAAGTGGAATAAAAAGACTGTTGAATGATAAGATCTTGTGGATTAGCTTTACATTAGAGAGAGCATGAGTGAGGACTCGCCGTCTTCATAAAAGGCCTAAGTACTCTTCAGTCACTCAGGGCTGGGGGCTGACGCTCTAGTCTAGTAAAAAGCACTAGAACACCACCAGATATCTTTGCAAAAAATTTGACTGGCAGTTTAAGGTGCCACTTACCAGCAAAATCACTTAAGCATTTAGCTAGTCTGGTCTGGATAGAGTGGCTGATGCTCGTGACTATGTCATTTCCACCTTATAACTAATGCTTCAAAAGATTTCTCATGAAAAGCACATTTTTATATTTGAGGGAATTGAAATTGTGTCCACACGCCCAAGGAGCAGCACGGGGTATTTTTCTTAAATCACTGAAAGATGTTCTGGGCATAATAACACTTGCACATTAGAGTTTAAGACTGAGACCATTTTACATTCACTTTATCCTCATCAGCCTTTAAACGCTCTCAGATGATGAAAAACCTGTTGGCGTTAACCGCGCCATGAAACAGGGAATGTTATTGGATACTGGCGGTCCACAGCTTTAGGCTACGGAATCCTTCTCTCTCTCTCCTTCTCTCTGCCGCTCCTCTTCTCCTTCCTGTAATCCTGCTGTAATAATGGGACTCAAGCTGCTCCAAATGAACAGCCCAGTCCTACCTTTTAGCTCTAATAAAAAGAACCACCTGATCCTGGATCAGATTAGAGCCCGGATCCCCCGGGCTGCCTGGCCTGGGAAGGGAGAGAGAGCCGGAACATAATCAACGACTGTTTAGCTTTTCCAGAATGGAACCTGGAATCGGGGCCAAGCACACTTTGCGGCCAGAGCCAGGATTGGAACATTCAGGCCTGCCAAAGCTTTGAGAAGAGTTTGGCTCAGACTCACTGTGATTAGCTTTTTTCTCTCTCGCTCGTATCCCATATACAAGGGTTTTCCAACTGGAGGCCCGCGGAGCGAATTTGGCCCACGGGTGGTTTTATTGGTTCCCCCAAGTTTTCTCAGACAAAAAAATAATAATTTCAATTTCAAATTTTCATTGTAGGCTATAAAATACTGTAGAAACACGTAGAAAATCACCTCCAAGTGATTTCATCTCGCCAAGTATTCCCACAAATAATAGAGAGACACACGTGATCGTATACACATGTAATCTAGTTAATAATCCCTGCCTTATACCGACATCAATTCATCAACCACCGGCAGTCCCTGGACGGACCCGGGTTCAGGCCCTGAGCCGAGATGGACCATCCCACGTTTCATTCAATAACACTCTGGGAAGCAACGAGATGGGCCATCAGACACTAACAGGGTCAAAGTGGCAATGCTATAGACAGTGTATCTCCTTCAGCCTAAGACCAGACACAGAATCACAGACACTTCTTTAACATGCTAACAGTTACAGTAATCATGAAATAGTAATATTGTCAATTAAATTGACAGTAGAATGAGAACACCCTGTCCCTATTAATGTCTAAACTCTTAAATGGCTCCGTATGTGAGACACAGATAGGACAGATAGATAGATTGGACTAATAAAAGACAAGTGTGTGTGCCTGTGTGTGTCCATGCATGTGTGTGTGAGGGCCCTGGTTTCTATCTGTCAGCCAACACACCATTATCATGTCATGTTAGAGGACCATCCAACAGGTCACTTTGTAAAGAGCACCCAGGAGAACATCCATGTCCTCTGACAGCGTTGACTGTCCTTTGGAGACAGGATGTATTAAAAGAACACACACCACCACACTCACACACACACACACACACACACACACACAGTGAGAGAGAGGCGAATAGCTGGCTTATCAGAGCCCCTGCGGCTCCCGTCACCACTGCAGAGGCCTCTCTACACCAGGCAGAATGTGATTTCTCCTGGGAACACTTTTTCCATTTCCTGATTCTGAAGAAAACGAAATAAGCCACGTTTGTCCTCATCTGAATACATTTGACCCTTTAAAACGACTGTCCCCCCCCCTTCCTCCTCCTCTCCACAGCCGTGTTCTAAAGTAGAACACATCCACAGAATTCAAATGATCTTGGTGGCTGGCTGGCTGGCGGGAGAGGGAGGGAGGGAGGGAGGGAGGGAGAGAGGGAGAGAGGGAGAGAGAGAGAGAACGAGGCTGATGCCTGGCAGGGACAGAGAGAGAGAGAGAGAGAGAGAGAGAGAGAGAGAGAGAGAGAGAGAACGAGGCTGATGCCTGGAAGGGACAGATAGTGACTGTGGTGACTACAGTGTAACAGGGATGATGCTGAGGAGCTTGAGCTACAATTACTCCGTAACAGAGGGGAATGGTGGCAGTCAGAGCCTCACTCTGTTATTTGAACACACAATTAATCTATGACAGAAAGGTACAGCGTGACGCTCAGCTCTGTTCATCACCACTGTAACATGATCTGGGATGAATGAATAAAATCACTAAGGGAATTACAGGCTACAACGTGTTGCTTAAACAAAAGGAATTGCCACGGCGGCAGGGGTAATTTGAATCGACGGCACTGAGTAATGACTCAATTTACAGAAGCGACTAAACAAAACAGCAAACAGCAAATGGTATTCTAAATCAATACACTTTTGCTGGATTTACAGTTGCAAGTTTACTGTTCCTGGGAAATATGTCTGCTCAAAAGGATCTGTCAATACTATGTGTGAATATGTTCAGACCACTGGCAAAGGTCAATTTTTTCAACATACAGACCAGTCAGAGCCACATGGTTTTGGACCAAGCTACATTAAAATGCATTCTGTTTAAGATAAGAGATTCTCCGATACAGTATGATGAGAGGCTAACAATACTTAGAATATTTCAAGAACATGGATTTTATACTATTATTTTACAAGCGGTGAAGACAGTGAAGCACCTTGTTTACATCTTGTAAACACAATGCTTCTGTGAGAAACGATTTGAGAAAATACTGTATAAACCCTAATGGAAACACACACATCCATAGCAGCTCCACTTAACTGTAATCTAAAGCCATAACAGTTCAATTTAGATTTCGCACATAATTTAGTCATTTATAATTAATGTGCAGCTAATTAGGCCTCTCTCACAGTTATTAACTAGATGTTTAATTCTAATTAAATAGAAATTCACACTCTTGAAGAAAGTCTAATATTTGATCCTCATTGAAACCACATTGATAAAAGATACATGAAAATGATCTGCATTGCAGGAAGAAAGAAATGTCTTGGTAGAGAAAGGTAAACTAAAATGGAGTCTTACCTTGTGTTCATGGTCGCTCTCACTGTCACACTGTAAGAGAACACAGAAACATGGTTAGATTCTACATAACTAGGCATATACCCTGTAATTTGCCCTCCTTTTTACTTCCTTTATTTATTTGTGAGTGTACAGAATCTAATTTACCTCGTCACACGACACATTTTATCAGGTCTTTAATGGAGAACTGAGTACAGATGAGTATGTCCATCATATTCAAATCAAACCAAATTGTATTGGTTGTGTACACATATTTGCAGATGTTATCGCAGGTACAGTGAAATGCTTGTGTTTCTAGCTCCAACAGTGCAGTAATACCTAGTAATACAACAAAATACACACAAATCCCCCAAATAAAAATAAATAAATGAAGAATTATCAGAACGAATATACTGTAAATATACACAGTGCCTTCAGAAAGTATTCACATCCCTTGACTTATTCCACATTTTGTTGTGTCACAGCCTGAATTCAAAATGGAATTAATATTTTTTTTCTCACCCATCTACACACATTAGCCCATTAAAGACAAAGTGAAAACATGATTTAGACATTTTTGCTAATTTATTGAAAATTAAATACAGAAATATCTAATTTACATAAGTATTCACACCCTTGAGTCAATACATTGTAGAAGCACCTTTGGCAGCGATTACAGCTGTGAGTATTTTAGGGTAAGTCTAAGACCTTTGCACACCTGGATTGTACAATATTTGCCCATTATTCTTTTTAAAATTCTTCAAGATCTGTCAAGTTGAATGTTGATCATTGCTAGACAGTCTTGCCATAGATTTCCAAGCCAATTAAGTAAACACTATAACTAGGCCAATCAGGAACATTCAATATCATCTTGGTAAGCAACTCCAGTGTAGATTTGGCCTTGTGTTTTAGGTTATTGTCCTGCTGAAAGGTGAATTAGTCTCCCAGTGTTTGTTTGAAAGCAGACTGAAACAGATTTTTGTCTAGGATTTTGCCTGTGCTATATTCGGTTTCTTTTTATCCCAAAAAACTCCCTAGTCCTTGACGCTTTCCACCTTCCCCACTGCGGTCCCGTCGATGTGGATAGGGGCGTGCTCCCTCTGCTGTTTCCTGAAGTCCACAATTAGCTCCTTTGTTTTGTTGATGTTGAGTGAAAGGTTATTTTCCTGGCACCACACTCCCAGGGCCCTCACCGTCTCGTCATTGTTGGTAATCAGGCCTACTACTGTTGTGTTGTCTGCAAACTTGATGATTGAGTTGGAGGTGTGCTTGGCCACGCAGTCATGGGTGAACAGGGAGTACAGGAGGGGACTGAGCACGCACCCTTGTGGGGCCCCTGTGTTGAGGATGAGCAAAGTGGAGGTGTTATTTCCTACCTTCACCACCTGGGCGGCGGCCCCTGAGCTATAGTCAATGAACAGCATTCCTACATAGGTATTCCTCTTGTACAGATGGGATAGGGCAGTGTGCAGTGCGATGGCGATTGCATCGTCTGTGGATCTATTGGGGCGGTAAGGTAGTGGTGATATGATCCTTAACTAGCCTCTCAAAGAACTTCATCATGACAGAAGTGAGTGCTACAGGGTGATAGTCATTTAGTTTAGTTACCTTTGTTTTCTTGGATATAAGAACAATGGTGGACAGCAGGCTGGGATAGGGAGAGATTGAATATGTCCATAAACATTCCAGCCAGCTGGTCTGCGCATGCTCTGAGGACGCAGCTAGGGATGCCGTCTGGGCTGGCAGCCTTGCGAGGGTTAACACGCTTAAATGTCTTACTCACGTCAGTCACGGAGAAGGAGAGCCCACAATCCTTGGTAGCGGGCCACGTTTGTGGCACTTTGTTATCTTCAAAGCGGGCGAATAAGGTGTTTAGCTTGTCTGGAAGCAAGACATTGGTGTCCGCGACATGGCTTGTTTTCCCTTTGTAGTCCATGATTGTCTGTAGACCCTGCCACATACGTCTCGTGTCTGAGCCGTTAAATTGCAACTTTGTCTCTGTACTGATGTTTTGCCTGTTTGATTGCCTTACGGAGGGAATAAATACACTGTTTGTATTCGGCCATATTCCCAGTCACCTTGCCATGGTTAAATGCGGTGGTTCGCGCTTTCAGTTTGAATGTGTGCGAATGCTGCCATCTATCCACGGTTTCTGGTTTGGGTAGGTTTTAATAGTCACAGTGGGTACAACATCTCCTATACACTTCTTGATGAACTCAGTCACCGTATCCATGTATTCATAAATGTTATTCTCAGAGGCTACCAAAATGTAATGAATAACTTCACCATGCTCAAAAGTATATTCAGCGTCTGCTTTTTATTAAAATGTTTACACATCTATCAATCGGTGCCCTTGTTTGATAGGCATTGAAAAACAATTCTACAAACAAAATTCCACTTTGACATTATTGTGTGTAGATCAGTGACATAAAATCTCAATTTAATAAATGTTTAATTCAGGCTGTAACACAACAGAATTTGGAAAAAGTAAAGGGGTGAGAATACTTTCTGAAGGCACTGTCTGTACATTGTATATACTGTATATATATATATACAGTGCCTTCGAAAAGTATTCAGGCCCCTTGACTTTTTCCACATTTTTTACGTTACAGCGTTATTCTAAAATATTTTTTATTGTTTTCCCCCCTAATCAATCTACACACAATACCCAATAATGATACCCAATAGATTTTTTGGCGAATTTAAAAAATGTAATAAAATGAAATATCACATTTAAGTATTCAGAAACTTTATCAGTACTTTGTTGAAGGGCCTTTGGCAGCGATTACAGCATTGAGTCTTCTTGGGTATGACGCTTCAAGCTTGGCACACCTGTATTTGGGTAGTTTGTCCCATTCTTCTCTGCAGATCCTCTCAAGCTCTGTCAGGTTGGATGGGGAGCATTGCTGCACAGCTGTTTTCAGGTTTCTCTAGAGATGTTAGATCGAGTTCAAGTCCGAGCTCTGGGACATTCAGAGACTTGTCCCAAAGCCACTCCTGCATTGTCTTGGCTGTGTGCTTAGGGTTGTTGTCCTGTTGGAAGATGAACCTTCGCCCCAGGCTGAGGTCCTGAGCAGGTTTTCACTCTTGAGCAGGTTTTCATCAAGGATCTCTCTGTACTTTGCTCCGTTCATCTTTGCCTCGATCCTGACTAGTCTCCCAATCCCTGCCGCTGAAAAAAATTCCCACAGCATAATGCTGCCACCACCATGATTCACCGTAGGGATAGTGCCAGGTTCCTCCAGACGTGACGTTTGGCTTTCAGGCCAAAGAGTTCAATCTTGGTTTCATCAGACCAGAGAATCTTGTTTCTCATGGTCTGAGAGTCTTTAGGTGCCTTTTGGCAAACTCCAAGCGGACTGTCATGTGCCTTTTACTAAGGAGTAGCTTTCGTCTGGCCACTCTACCATAAAGGCCTGATTGATGGAGTGCTGCAGAGATGGTTGTCCTTCTGGAAGGTTCTCCCATCTCCAGATAGATAGATAGATAGATAGATAGATAGATAGATAGATAGATAGATAGATAGATAGATAGATAGATAGATAGATAGATAGATAGATAGATAGATAGATAGATAGATAGATAGATAGATAGATAGATAGATAGATAGATAGATAGATAGATAGATAGATAGATAGATAGATAGATAGATAGGAACTTTATTGATCCCCCGGGGGGGAAATTTCCACTAAGGGACTCTAGAGCTCTGTCAGAGTGACCTCCCTGACCAAGGCCCTTCTCCCCCGATTGCTCAGTTTGGCCTGGCGGCCAGCTCTAGGAAGAGTCTTGGTGGTTCCAAACGTCTTCCATTTAAGGATAATGGAGGTCACTGTGTTCTTGGGGACCTTCAATGCTGCAGAAATGTTTTGGTACCCTTCCCCAGATCTGAGCCTCGACACAATCCTGTCTTGGCGCTCTACAGACAATTCCTTCGACATCATGGCTTGATTTTGCTCTGACATGCACTGTCAACTTTATAGACAGGTGTGTGCCTTTCCAAATAATTTCCAATCAATTGAATTTACCACAGGTGGACTCCAATCAAGTTGTAGAAACATCTCAAGGATGTTCAATGGAAACAGGATGTATCTGATCTCAATATCGAGTATCATAGCAAAGGGGCTGAATACTCATGTAAATAAGGTATTTCTGTTTTTATTTTTAATACATTTTCAAAAAAATCCTAAAAACCTGTTTTCGCGTTGGAATAATTTTAGTTTTTTTTGTTTAATTTAACCTTTATTTAACTAGGCAAGTCAGTTAAGAACAAATTCTTATTTACAATGACGGCCTACACCGGCCAAACTCAGACGACGCTAGGCCAATCATGGTGTATAGACAGTATGGGCAGTATATGAATAGAAAAGGTGTATACAGCAGTAGTTATATAGGATGAGCCACGACTAGAATACAGTATATACATATGAAGTGGGTAAAACAGTATGTAAACATTATTAAAGTGACCAGTGTTCAATGACTATGTGCATAGGTTAACAGTCTCTAAGGTACAGGGTCCCAGCTTTGATGCACCTGTACTGTTTCTGCCTTCTGGATGGTAGCGGGGTGAACAGGCAGTGGCTCAGGTGGCTGAGGTCCTTGAAGATCTTCTTGGCCTTTCTGTGAAACCTGTAGATGTCCTGTAGATGTCCTGGAGGACAGGCAGTGTGCAGGAGGGGGATGAGCATGCACCCCTGTGGGGCCCCATGTTGAGGATCAGCGTGGCGGAGGTGCTGTTATCTACCTTCACCACCTGGAGTGAGCCCGTCAGGAAGTGCAGGAACCAGTTGCACAGGGCGGGGTTCAGACCCAGGGACCCGAGCTTAGTGATGAGCTTGGAGGGCACTATAGTGTTGATGGCTGAGCTGTAGTTGATGAACAGCATTCTTACATAGGTATTCCTCTTGTCCAGGTGGAATATGTCAGTGTGTATTGCGATGGCGTTTGCGTCGTCCGTGGATCTGTTGGGCCAATGTCATTAGACCAGTTCATTATACTATTTAGCTGAGACATGGACCTGAATATGAAACAAACAGTCCATAAAATATCTCATGCACCCGGTCGTTCTTATTAACATTAAAAACAAAAAAATAATGTTTCATATAAATGGTTTTAGGGGCAGGATGGCAAGATGGAGAGAAAAGAGAAACAGGAAGGGGGCCTTTTGGGGAAAAAAAGTTGGATATCAGTTTTTCTTCCCCAATTTCAATTTCAAGGTCCACTTAATTCTTTATCAACTAATTAGCGGGATGCTGGGTGGCCGGCGGCCCTCGAAGTTGTGCATATGGCAGAGGAGCAGGGAGGCACTGGAGTCGGAAATGAAGAAGGCACTGGGTGTGTGTGGAGCGGGCGGGGGGAGGGGGACTAGATTAAAACACAGAGGGTTTAGCCTTGTGCCAGCCCAGTGTGGGGTTATTGACTGACAGCACTGGGAGCCAGGCCATGGTGGCTTGCCTAAGCCTGGTGCTTTCTATTTTTCCTTTCTGCTGAGCCAGGGTCCTGCTCCCTGCTCCCTGCTCCTTGCTCCTTGCAGAGCTCAAAGGTAAAAGGCAGGCTGGGCCTCTGGCTCTGTATGCCCCTAGCTGACTGGACCAGTGAAGAGGGAGAGTGGCCTGCGCTAGGCAACGTGCTCAGCAGGACACGGCCCCAGGGGCCAGACCCCAACACACTGCCATGATGGTCACCTCATAAATGATGCAGAAGCAATAAACACACTGAGCAAACACTCTCCTCTAACGCTCTCTCCCGTTCTCTCCATCCCTCCCTCTTTTCCCCTACCTCCATCACTCCTTCCTTTCCCCCGTGTTAATTAATTCACAGTGCACAGAGTCAAGTCAACAGCCAAATACGTAGCTTGTCAGCTGGAAACATAAACAAAGTTAATGTACATAATGACCTACTAGAATGCATGTTCTACAAATGATGCACGCTAACTGTAAATGTATCTACCAGGGCTGGGAATTGCCAGGGACCCCATTTTTTAAATTTATTTTACCTTTATTTTACTAGGCAAGTCAGTTAAGAACTAATTATTATTTACAATGACAGGGGCAGAACAACAGATTTTTACCTTGTCAGCTCGGGGATTCAATCCAGCAACCTTTCAGTTACAGGCCCAACACTCTAACCACTTGGCTACCTGCCGCCCCGACCCATGATACTATCACGATACTTAGGTGCCGATACGATGTGTATTGCGATTTGATACTGCAATTTTATTGTGATTTGATGTTCCAAACATATTGCTCACTAAACTGTATGTCTGCTGCAGAGAGACAAGAGAGAGCCATAATAAAAACGAGTTTTGATCAGTCATGGAAATAAAAGTGCTTAAAACATGTTGGCTCACTATTTAAAAAATAAAATGGAACAGAAGCTATAGGATAAAAAAAATACCAGACTTAATGCCACCCAGCACTTGGAGTCAAAGTACCGATAAAATATCAACTATATCAGCTAGTCCAAAATAATATTGTGATATGTAACTTCCCCGCCCCCATCACTAGTATCTACATGTATGTATTTATTCCAGTAAGTGAATAAAGGGGCATGTCAGTGCATCTCTCACGGCACAGGACAGAGCAGCAGACTCCCACACAGAGTTAATGTAAGAGCTGTATTACTGTCTGAACTACTTTCATGTGTTCAAGCCTTCAGACTGTGACAAGAGTAATGTGACCCAGGACTCATTAGTCTCTGCAGTCTCTGTGCAGAGCACACCAGGCAGAGCAGGCAGGCGAGGAGTTAAAATAATGGGGAGATACATTTTTCCCACTATGTTGTGATCCAGAAAAACACTTTCTTTCTTTCTTTCTTTATTTCTTTCTCCCTTCTATTCCTTTCCCCCTGCCTGCCTGTGCAGCCAATTGCTTTGATTATCGCGATAGAAGAGGACTGGAATGACTTGCCCTTGCCTGTGAAGCAAAAGGAACATCCTAATAGAAGTCATGGTATTACCCGATGCAAAAGTGCCATAGCTCATTACTTTAAGATAAAAGGATATCATTGTAGACGGCGAGCAGAATTGACTTTCTAGCGGTGCGACTTGATGATGATTTAATCAACTGCTCTCTTTCGCTTCTCATCCCCGCGCCTGTCGCTTCTGCAGGTGCCACTACACGAGACACTCACACAGCTAGTGGGGGAAAAAGAAAATACAAATAAATTGCTGTCATTACTTTTTCCCCCGAGGATAGAGGTATGCATATTTCTCTGCACTACAAAGGGAGCGAGGGAAGAAAAAAATGAGAAAACTCAATAAAATGAAAAAACCTTTATAATGAGCAAAGCAAAAAAGCCAGAGATCAAGACTGACAGGCAAGGTCAAGCAATTTGTACGTAATTTAAGCGCAAGACGCCACACTCCCTCACACTCACTGTACTACACAGGGAAAAGCAACCAATAATAATAACGCTAAAAAGATACAAACATCTCTAACATAAAAACAAGTCGGCGCCGTCAGTCACTGATTAGTGATCATGGTGCGTTAATATGCAGTTATGCAGTGTGGCTCGGAGAGAGGAGCATCGTCATTGGCAAATCTACTGTGTTCTTTTCCATTTACTGAGTCCCATGTTGAAAAACAGAGGCACTGCAGGGAGCCTAGGCTAGATAATATCACTGTGAGCCAAAGAGTATGTGGATGACATATCTCAACCACAGTGCCATTATGGTTGCGCATTTGGAGCTTGGATGGATTTTATAGGGTTTTAAATGAGAGTGCTCATGGAAACGAGTAGGTGTAGTATGCTAATGTGAATAGAAGAACAAACAGCAAAAACTATTTTGAAAGGGAAACTAGAAAAACTAGGACATGAATATGTAAAACACATACAGTATGTACCTGCAGTACAACAATGGGGCCATTTAGAACCCAGAGCTTAGCTCTCAGACAGGCTGTGGCAGCTTGAGGAAGTCTGGGTAATTGAATGCAGTCATGTACAATAAGGAAAGCATTACTCCTCTGAGGAAGACGGGGGGAGAAGGAGGGCAGCAGCCATAGAAAGCGATACTCTGGCCAGGCCCAGTGGTATTTACACAGGCCAAACATTATACTGTACAACCCAGAACCCAGACCTCAGTGTTTAGGTTAAGTAACAGAGGAATGTCAAACATTACCCTCAGCACTAAGAGCTGTTGATGTTGGCCCGTATCCGGAGCACTTCTGATTGTCACGACCGCCCCTCCACGACCCCTTTCTCCCCTCTACCCCTCCCTTTGGCTGAGTGCACTTACAAATTTCCCTACAATGTGTCCAAGCATCAAGGCTTATGTTTATACCAGACTCAGAGTAGGAGAAAATTATTCTGTGTCCGTATGGCTCTCCAGACTCCAGCTGAGAGTAATATCAGCCCAATAGACAGAGGAGACAGGGAACAGACAGGGAACATGAGGAGATATGTCCTCAATGGTAAATTATTCAGCTAGCTCTGCTCTGCTATCCTCTCATAAGCAACAGCAGGGTCTGTCTGTGTCTGGCTCTGCCAAACTCCCCAACAGAAACAACTATTGTAAGACAGATATGTGTGAGAGAGATGCACGCCATGTTCTGTACTGTAGCTACTTAGAAAAACCCCTTTTAGGCATAGAATCTGGAATCATGGAATCAAAGAAATATAAACAACCATTCTAATTTCTCTAATGTCACAATAGCCTGATCTAATATTCGCTCAAATGTCTACGTTTTCAATATGGCTGGATGGATGCATCATTGTGCCATGCCATCCCCATGTCTAGTACTAGCCCGAGGTGCCACTGGTCACTGTCCATGACCCTAGAATTAAATGACAGTACCGTTGATATCTGCTTCATTTAAGGGGCTAGTGGAGCTGAGGACTGGGGATGGTTATCTGTCTGGGACACATTTCCTGCAGGATCACTGAAGGGGTTAATGCTGAGGGACTCCCTAGTTAAATAAAGGATAAATAGAAACTGTCTGCCCGTCGACTCGCCTGTCTCTATGTCTGCCACCTGCCTGCCTGTGTGCCAGCTTGGAAACTAGTGGGCCAGCAGCATGAAGAATGGCAGCTATTGCCAGGGTCAGCTCAGACAGTGCCAATTTGATATGCCGCCGTCAAGAGCTCCTCCTCTTTTTTCTCCCTCTCAGAGTAAAGCTGCGCGTCCTGATGCTCTTCTGATGCAAACAGTCGCATGGCAAAATGTTTTTTTCCTCTCCCGCTGCCTGCTCTTCCATCTGCTGCTGGGGCCCGGGCGCCGCCAACCACCTGCCTGTCACAATGTGCATGGAAATTAGCTGGGGAGAAGGCACTCGCTGGTGCTAATTACATTTTAATCATTAGAAATGTGTTGGCAAATCAAGGCTTGATTGCCATCTTGGAGCCCTGCGCTCCTCCCTGTAGAGCAGAGCGGAAGGGAAGGGAGGCCTGCCTGCCTTGGAGGCGGCTGAGCCCGGGCCTGCCGAGCCTGTACCTCCCCTCCCCGCTCCTCCCTCCCTCCTCAAACTCTCTCCCACAATATGGCGACGTGCCGGGCCTGGACTCTGGCATGTTATTCACAGGTAATATAGGGGCCGTGATGGTGACGAGGCAGGCAAGGACCTATGCCATGCTCATTCTCACGTCCCCATGCAAGGCACAGTCTGACAGTGCAAGGCACCCTGTCCTAGTACCACCACTGTTAGCTGAGGAACAGTAAATAACAAATCCACCCTGGTAGTAGGGGGAGACTGATGAGCTCAGGGTTTACAACACATGGAGCACCGGTAGGACTGAGGACTGGAGCAGACTGGGTCAACAGGACAGACTTACAAATGAGTTTGAGAGAGTGGATTGCTAAATGGAATGTCTGATTATTATGATAATACTTTCACCTCAGACAGAGAGAAAGAGAGAGAAAATAAGAGAGAGAGAAAAGAAAGAAGAGAGATTTTATCATTGTTGGCAACAGGACGCTTGTCACGGTGAGTGTTGAGGGAACGAGGCGCAGAGCGAGAGAACGGTGCAAACATGTTTTATTTAACTAATAAAACTGTCAAAACAACAAACATACGATACCGTGGCGTGAGTGCAAACACACGGACACAAACAATGATGCACACGCAGGTGGACGTGCAGTGCACATAAATAGAATCCCCAATTAGAGACAACTCACCAACAACCCAACCCTGTGAGTGTCAGGACCTGACTGTGGCCATCCCACTCCCCCTAGAGGGAGTCAGGGACCTGGCTTCAGTCAGGCCCTTACAGTACCCCCCCCTAAGGCGCGGGCTCCCGACCGCGATGTTCCCCCCAACCAAAAAACACAAAACCAGGGGGGAAAGGGTGGAGTACTGGGGAGGTTGTTGGTGGGGGCGCTGGCTCCGGCTTTGGGCGTGACGCAGGCACTGAAGGCAGCTCCCTCTCTGCCTCCGCGTTGCACGTCCGATCCTGTCCGGACCCCGGCGCGATGGACACCCCCCTTCGTACTCCCATGACGACCCTGGTGTGGGAGCCTCCGACTCTGGAGAGGTGTAGACAACCGGTTCTGGACTGGACCCCGGTGGAGCGGACTGCTCCGGCACTGGAGCGGAGCAGAAGACCGGAACCGGACTAGGCACCGGTGGAGCGGACTGCTCTGTCACTGGAGCAGAGCAGATGACCGGACCCGGACTGGGCACCAGTGGAGCGGAATGCTCCGGCACTGGAGCGGAGCAGACAACCGGAACCGGACCAGGCACCGGTGGAGCGGACTGTTCTGGCGCTGGAGCGGAGCAGATGACCGGCCCCGGACTGGACGCAGACGACCGGTCCCGTGTACAGCCCCATCCTTGGAGCAGGGCTGAACGCTGTGCCCACCCTGGACCACAGCGCAGAGGAGGATTCCAGCCCCGTAGCTGGGCTGGTTGCCGGCCCCAGACTGGGCACCGGCATGCTAAGGAGCTACCGCTCCAAAGCGGGGCTGCACGCTATGCCCAACCTGGGCACCGACGCAGAGGTGAGTTCCAGCCATGTAGCTGGATGGCTGTCGGCCCCAGACTGGGCAACGGCATGCTAAGGAGCTCCTGCTCCAAAGCGGGGCTGAACGTCGTGCCCAGCCTGGGCACAGACGCAGAGGAGGGTTCCAGTCACATAGCTGTGCTGGCTGCTGGTTCCGGACTCTGGACCGTCACGGGAGGCTCCGGGTTGTGAACCGTCACGGGAGGCTCCGGGCTCTGGACCGTCTCTGGAGGCTCCGGGCTCTGGACCGTCGCTGGAGGCTCTCCGCAGTGAGCCGTCGCTGGAGGCTCCGTGCAGTGGGCCGTCGCTGGAGGCTCCGGACATTGGGCCGTAGCAGGAGGCTTCGGGCTGTGGACCGTCGCTGGAGGCTCCGGGCTATGGAGGCGCACCAGTGGTCTGGTACGTGGAGCCGGCACTGGAGACGTCAGGCTAGTCACACGCACTGGAGCTCTGGTGCGAGGAGCAGGCATGGGCCGTGCCTGACTGTGGAGGTGAACCGGTGGTCTGGGTTGAGGAGCGATGTCGGACTGGACCCTCGACCGGAAGACGAATAGAGATTAGAAACCAGATCGGCTGCCTTGCCCAGCCCAGGCAGCAGTGTAAATGACAGCTCCAGCTGTTTAATCGATCTGGCCCGGATCTGGACACAGGCCTGGCGAGGAGCTCCGGCTTTTCCTCCTTCTTCTCCTCGGGAACGAGGTGAGCCAGACGCTTCTTCCAGATAGCCAATCTGGCCTCAAAACTACCCGCCCGAACGTGAGGGTTGAGCTCGGTCGCGGGAGGAAGTGCCACACAGGCTCTCCACCACTTCGCCCGTTCTTCCTTCGACCGATTGAAAAACCCCTCTGGTGTCTTCCTGTTATCGGCCGTCGGAGGCGGAAGTGGTGGGCGTTGATCTTCCAATCTGGGATGGCTGACAGACGATTGGTCGCGTGGAACTGGTACTGGAGTCCCTGGACTGGGGACACGCACTGGACCTCTGGTGCGGGAAGCTGTCACTGGACGTACCGGACCCCACAACCCCCCCCCCCCCACGTCAATATGGGGGACCTTCGGGGCTGTCCACGGTCGGTCCTTCCTCTCCTCGAACTCCGATGGTGAGGGCTCTGTCCCAAGCCCCCACGCTGGTCCAGCCACAAGCTCCTCTTCCCACGCAGGCGTCGAGAAGCCCCAGATGCTCCCTACCACCAGTGGCTGTGCTACCTCCACAGTCTTCTCTCCACGTGACGTTGAGTGCAGACGAACACACAAACACAAACAATGATCCACACGCAGGTGGACGTGCAGTGCACATAAATAGAATCCACAATTAGAGACAACTCAAGACAGCTGTCTCTAATTGGGGATCACCAACAACCCAACCCTGTGAGTGCCAGGACCTGACTGTGGCCATCCCACTCCCCCTAGAGGGAGTCAGGGACCTGGCCTCAGTCAGGCCTTTACAACGCTGGGCCATCCATCTTGGAGATAGAAAGCAGAGATACTGTCCAGTCGGACAGGCTGCTCCAGACAGACACACCAAAGGCCTGTTCAAATAAAACATCCACTTCCTCCAGGTACCCTGGCAATTAGGCTACCATAGATCTCAATGACAAAGCCCAACTGCAACTCCAGCCTGTAACTCAAGAGGGATATTAGGGGTGAACTGAACGGCACGATACACTGGCATAAATCCTTTAGGTTAAAACCTTCTTAATCTAAATCAGGTTAATTGGTTTAACATTCCTACATTAACAGCAAAAATGTATGCCCAACCACACTAGCGAATCATGCAAACGCGCTCAAGGGATCATGGTGGAATGCAGTTCAAATAAATCCAGACCTCAGATCATTTAACCCAGAAAAAACATAGAAAAACATTACATTTTTCTGCCGAATATTCTTAAAAAGACTGTTTAACAAAAACACTGGGTTCCCAAAAAGAAGGAAATTCAACATGACATGTCTGACTAGGGTCATTAATATAAAACCAAGGTCTGCAGCGATGACATCTAACATCTAATTTCCCCAGCATCTGCTTGATGTCTAGCTGTCACATAAAGTATGGAGTAGGAAGAGGGAAACACAGAGAAAACCATCATACTAGCTGGAGGGCTTCAGTTCAGACAGTCTGCAGCACAGCCACAGTGACCTAAGTCTAACGTCTCCTATTCTGACCACTCACACTAAATTCTTCCGCTGCTCTGTCGTCTCGCTACATACTTTAGTCTGAGGCTGCCATCATTGAAGTCGTTTGTGGTGACGAGGGGCACGAGGGGCGTAGTACAAAACAAAGTCATCAGCGATTGGATTGTCTAACCAATCAGAGTATCGAAACCACTGACGGTTTACCCACGTGTGTTCTGGCTCTGGCACATCCCATTGGTTTCTGGACCAACCAGACGGCCCTGAATGTGTTCGCCTTCGGTGAAGGGTCGGGTAGGTACTTAGATCCAGTCATTGGAATAGAGGAGAAAATAATAATACTAACAATAATAATAACAGCTTTATAGTCCATGACCTCTGGTTTCAATACCCGAGAGTGCAACATTAGGCCCATTCTATTAAAGTTTAATTCCTCTGGAATCTGCCCAGACTTATTGAAAGAGGATTTGAGAGAGAGAAAGAGAGACCTTTCTTGGATGAGGTCATTTTTTATTGTTATTTCCATATAGTTTAATCTCTTATAGTTTACAATTGAACAACACCAATAACGGCAAATTAGAGAGCACATTTGTGTAAAGGGATTCCATTTGGAGGTGTTAGCTCACAAGTGTAAAAGAGGAATGCTTGAAAGGCAGACAACTTCTTCACAAGAGGGAAAATCACACACACCATATACAGAGACAGATGCACTTACATATTTTGCCTGGGGTAAAAAGATGGGCTGTGGGGGTAGGGAACGTGTAGATGTGTGTGTGTCTTTGTATCTGTGCGTCTGTGCGTGCAGGTGTGTGTGTTTGTATCTGTATGTGTGTCGGGGGTCAGGAGGAGGGGGTGTCTATCTTTAAAATAACTTGTCAGTTAAGCTGCTCTCCTCAACAGATGTGCCGACAGAGCCCTGGAGTGGTGCTTGGCACAGACAGATGGTGCCGCAGGGCACAGCACTCAGCTGATCTACAGGGGTGGCCCCGCGCCCGCCCGCCCAACCTGCCAGGGCTTCTCTATAAGCAGGTAACAAATCCATTTGTTACACACAAGCTCCAAGTTGAACATCTTCAAGTGAAGAGCTATCACAACGTGGTTATCTCAGTCACCGGGTTGGGTAGGGTGGGGAGATGAGGTGTGGAGGGTGAGCCTCAAGGAGAGAAGCATTTACTGAAGGTTAGCGGATGGAAACAGAAACACACACGTACAGACACACACTCAGACACACAGACAGACAGGCACACACACACACACACACACACACACACAGCATCACCTTTGAACCCCGTTTTCCTGTGAAGTCAAACGTAACATAGTCACGAGTTGGGGGGTTGGGGCGCAAAGCAGATGCTGGCTTAATCAAGGATTAATGGAAGGATTTTGAGACTATTACATACATCAGATTGCATTGTCTGCGCCATTATGGCACGTCCCCTGAGACAGGTCCACTTAGTGTGCATTTTAATTAGTGCACACGGCATACAATAGCATTGATGTCAGTTGGCGTCTTTATTGCAGTGATTTATTCCAACACACACACGGATTCACACACATACTGTGATTATGTCAATGTCAGCCTCATTTGCTGCATGTGTTCAGGGTAATGTATGAAGATATCAACATATAGAATATAGTATATCTGCCTACAAGGGGAACTTGAAGTACATGCAAATGAAAAAGGGACATCTCTGTAAAAAATTCAGTTAATTATTAGAATTCCATTACATTTTATTTTTTTTAGCTCAATGCGTACATTACGTTTCTCTTGAGATAAATCAGATCAAGCCCGAACGGTGCGATGTAGTTGGGAGTTGTAGTTTCCAACAGGCCAATATTCTACATAGCCTAGTTTAGCACCAAAAACATGGTAATTAACTACAATGACCATAATCCATTGTGCGCCTACTTGTCCGGTCTGTGTGTTTCTTTTACGCATGCTACATTAGGTTAGTGTGGGGCAGACACGCAGAGAAAATACAGAAGAATGTGCAAATCTGAGGGATTGAGAGCAGTTGCTTCGTAAGGTACCTCTACCGGAAAATACATGATTTAAGTGGTATTCAGCAGTCATAAAAGTACAGTATGTGTTATTTACTTTGAACTACTAAAATAGTGATTTTGTCAGACAGCATAGGCAGCAGTTCTGTATAGGCAGCAAACACCCCCCCCCCCCCCATCCATAGTGGAGGTGTACTCCCAGCTCCCCCGTCCTCCCCCCATCCATAGCTCAGGTATACTCCCAGCTCCCCCGTCCTCCCCCCATCCATAGCTCAGGTATACTCACAGCTCCCCCGTCCTCCCCCTATCCATAGCGGAGGTATACTTCCTATTCTCCTCCACCTCCCCCTCCTAGAGCTGAGGATAAAAGTCAGGGTTAGGTGCTCTGTCTGTGGCAGGCCTTTAATCACTTAGCTCCTCACACCTGATGGCACACTATTCACTTTCACTGTCTCCCGTGACCCTTCGGGTCGTTGCTCATCACATCAAGTTTTCACTAGGGAATTTTCCTCTTCATTAGCCATGGCCTGGAATACGAACCATTAATATTCATAGTGCCAACTCAAAATTAGGTCTGTGGATTTCCATCATGATTGCAGCCGCAGAGCCGCTATCTCATGCAGCTGCCACAGTTAACAATCAGCAGTCCGTAGTGTGTGTGTGTGTGTGCACATTCTCCAGGTATCATTATGGGCTCCATAAAGCTCCTCTCTAGGTCTGACTCTGCTCTGTTAAAAAGAAGGAAGGAAGGAGGAGAATGAGGGGGAGGAGGAGGAGGGGGAGGGGGAGGAGTCTCAGATACTGAGAGGAGCGCCAGCCAGATGACACCAGTCTGAGATGCTCTCCTGTTCTGCCAACAATCTGCCTCCAGTCCCATCCATAAAGAGGAGAGGAGCAGGGGAGCACTATCCAGCTGTCAATGCTAACAGCCCCATAGACAGTCTCTGCCAAGGACACAGCTGAGACACACAATAGTCTAGCACAACTCTCTCACTGTAATTCACATTAGAACAAATACAGCTGATGCTTTTTCTTTCGCTGGGAAACTGCAGACCAGAGCTCCTTTGGGGAGGTTTGAAGGGCTTTTGAAATAAGTGGGATATTGGAACATTTTGAAGCGTTGGAGCACAGATGGGCCAATGTGCATGCAGAGAGTTGGCTCCTTCTAATATTACAAACTGAATGCTTCCTCAATTGTATTTTGGATTCATAGCCTACAGCATAGAAATGATTCAGCATTGCCAACAGCATTAGATTTACCACAATATATCATATTCCTAATATCAATATTTTGCACTGTATTATGATGTAAGTACATGAACATGCTACATTCCTCACAGCTTCTTCTGTGTAGCCTTATCCAAGATGGCCACTCTTCTGCACATGCTCAGAAGGGGAGCCTCATCCAACGATCAATCCCATTATTACCATCTTTCTCATCTCCCACAGCTCTGGCCAATGAGAGATGGAGTTCAGCCTGCACACAGTTCGTTGCAACCACACATGATAAGACCGCTCAGAGCAATAGCAATGGCGCTAGGTGCTAGGCGAGCACAGGCCTCTCCTTCTGATAAGACTCTCATCTCCTCCCCATACAGCAGCCCAGTTGCTTGGTTAGCTCCACAGCTCCATGCAGGGGGAAGGCTTTCCTACGCCATGGGCCAAGATAAACTTCAGTGGGAAGCACAAAGGAGAACAGAGCAGCCTTCGTTCTACTGTGACGACTTGAAACAGGCAATTTAGAGTGCTTATATGAAAGAGAGAGTAAGTTAGGAGAAATCGTGTGATGAAAGGAAGAGCCATCAAGTAAATAAATAAAGAGGGGATAAAAAATTAATCATAATTCCATTGTTTATACTGTTATACTACAGCAAAGAAGTATAGTATAAACTGTAGTACTTCGGTAGTGTGTATTTTGCCGGTTGGTGCAGATGTAAACGATCAATAGAACTTTCTGTTTTCAATAGAACTCACTTTGAAGGAGACTGCACTGTAGACACACCAAAGCAGATGCAGCCATGTAAACTGGTCTTTACAACAATCAGACTTTCAGTGACAAACACGCCGATTTGTTATTCTCATATTGTGATTAGGTAGCTGTCATGCGGCACATAAGAATAGCCTTTATTATGCAGGATGTAGTCAAATAAAAGCCACAGCCGAGTTCCTCTGTCAAGATTGTGTCTACGCCACATGCAAACAAGCAAAGATGAATAAACATTAGTTGTTGCCAAGCTGCTGCTGCAGCATTAGACTTCGAGCCGGCAGGCTTCGCTTTGTACAAAATAAAAATATTTAATTTGAAAGACTGATGCAAGGCAAAATGAAATTAAAAGGAACTCATGCTAACTGTTAAAACAAATTACTTTCAGCATGCTAAATTACATTTGCTCTTCCATCAGAGAGATCAAACGCAACCAACTCCAGCTTTCCTTCCTGTGCTAATTATCCACTGCCTTCACCTCCTCCTCATCCCAGGGGTGCTCATAAACACACTTTTTGTGTCTGCTTGTTTGTTTGTTTGGTTTATTTATACATTCCTCCGTCTCCCCGACCGTCTCATCCTCTTCTCTCTGGTGGCAGGCGGGCGAGCTGGGTGAATTACAGGGCTCTAATGCTACCCCGGGGCGCCGGGGATGGCGTGCGCTCCTGAAAAACGTGCTCAATTAAAGCGGGATGAGCCCAGAGGGATCGTCCCTGGCGGATGGAGGGAGGCAGCGTAGCGCTGGGCTGGTCGGGGTGAGTGACACGGCCCTCTGGGTGGGATTAATTAGCATGCTAAGTGGAGGAGCATGGGAGCAGGCGGGCGGAGGGCGGAGAGCAACGGGCCGCGTCCCAACCATCTGACATCCCAACTCCCACTTCAACTGCTACATCATAGACCAGCAGCTAAGCCGGCCTCTCAGGCTATCAAACACCTCTACCTCTCCCTGGCCTGGACACACCTGTGGAGGGTTGAGGAGAGAGAGAGGAGTCTGTTTGCTGAGAGAGCTTTTATTAGGTAAGCTCCCTCAACACAGCAGCTCCCATTGCAAAGCTCCCTCAACAACACAGCTCCCATTGCTAAGAGAAATACAATTCCAACAGCTTTGTGGATAAAGGCATAGGATCAGAGAAAAACAAGAAACAGAGAAGAGGAAAAATAGTAGGGGTAGTTGGGCTGACAGAAAGGGCTGGCTTTGGTCGATGGCAGTGAATGGCGTGCTAAGAGGCTGGAGCCCTACCATGCTACGCCAAACCCATGTCATCAAGCTGATACTGGACAACAGCTGGAAGCTTTGGGCAATTAGACTTCAAATAGAGGAGAACCCCTGAGGGGAACACACAGATCTGGCCCTAGATAAGTCCAATTAGGAGAAGTGGAGTTCATGCTCTTAAAGGGTCAGGATTATAATACTCTTAACTATGTTTATGTTCTTTTCTTCAACTCCCCAACCCCATTAACAGTACAGTACCATTAGATCATCATGGCAACATCTTGGGTTTGTGGAACATTTTACTAAATCAACTTTTCTTTCTTCATCTTATAGACGGGTTGGCTGTTTATAGGGCTGACCCTGACAAAAAAAAAATCCTGGTTGACCGAGAGTCGTATGTTCTTTCAACCAATTGATTGGTAAACATTTTAAAACATGTATTTTTCCAATATATAGACACATCTTATGCATTTTAATCAAATCAACTATATGCACTGAGCTTGTCTAATGCTTTAAGCACACTGTTTGATTACATTGTTAAGACACATGACTAGAAGAAGACTGTGACTAGCACCCGTTGTCTCGCACTCCTCCCTGCTGCAGCGACCACCACAGAACATCAACAGTGTTTATCGCGTTGTCCGTATTGCTGAAGCTGCAACATAATTACAGCCATTTCTGACTGAAAAGTTATGTTACCAAAATCCCTAAATTGTTTAGCAAAAACATTCCTCATTCCCTCAACCCTTGCTCTCTTTAAGTGACCAATAGGGCCTGACCTATAGCATATCCTAATCACATCAATAAATTGGTTATAACAAACTCTCAACACCATAACATGTGACAGCAAAATGGATGCAGAGGATGTGACAAATAAACTCGAAATGGGGTAATGTTTACTGGTTGCTTAGGCGGTAAAGGGGAAGTCCAAGTTGTGGAAAATACTGGAGATCAAGAAAAAGAACGTAAGGAGCAAGCGCTGTGTGCGTATTATATGTGCCAAACAGATGCTGTTAGATTACAATATAATTTTTCAGACCGTTTGGAACAATGTAGGCTAAACAACACAAAATAAGCGTACCAGAGAGTCTGTTGTAGCGTTTTTTGTTATTGTTTTTTTGTATAGGCTTTATTACAGAAAATACTAAAAACAGTCGCATTCATTCATGAATGCAATTTCCGAAAAGGAATGGTTAATTTAGCCTATTGTTTATGCTAATTATTCAAGGGTCGGTTGGTTATTTTATTTCAAAACTAAAATCCTTGATTGCATTTCAAATCCATTAATGCTGTGTGATGACATGGATAAATGAATGATTTATTAATACAGTAGACTATAGAAGTATTGAGATTTAGGCCTAATAAAGTAATGGTATTAAGACTAAACAGGATGCGCTCCTAAGTCTTTAGCTCAATGGTGGTTATACAAGGCTGCTATACTAAAGCCTACTAATGATAATGACATTAATTCTTATTATAATGATGATTGTAATAATAATAATAATAATAATAATAACAATAAGAAGGAGATCAAGAAAAAGGAGGGATATTATTATTATAAATATCATTTTTCAGACAATTTGTAACAGTGTTAACAACAATACAGCAATTATAAATAATACCAGAGAGGCTGCTCTTACGAAAAAAAAGTGTAAAGCTGGTATTACAGCATAGCAATAATACCAGCTCATGAAATTGTTTATCCAACATTTTGTGGTTATGTAAGGCTTGATGCTCACGAAATCAGTAGGCTATTAAACAAACACTTAAACCTTGACACAATCCTGTCTCGGAGCTCTACGGACAATTCTTTCACCCTCATGGTTTCTGGCTTGGTTTCTGCTCTGACATGTACAGTCAAAAATGACATGTAAAAAATTCTAATGCTTTGTCATTATGGGGTATTGTGTGTAGATTGCTAACTATTTTGTATTTATTTAAACAATTTTAGAATAAGGCTGTAAAGTTGGTTTCCTCTCTCCTCACTTTTCTTATACAATTACAGCAAGGGTTGTAATATATTCTGGTTAACTTTGCTATTATCCACATAGCAACATGGTCTAGGAAAAGACGCCAATTCAACAGCTCACTGATGTGTTTACAGAACCGCGGACAGGGGTCGCTATCCAATGTGGGAGAAATCATATTTGTTATAAAATATTATTTTTATTCGATAAATCTCAGTCGACCAACAGCCTATCGACCAAACAATTGACCAGTCGACTAAATCGGGTCAGCCCTAGTTGTTTAACAACAAAACCGACATGTGCGTAACGATGGGGCAAAACAGACGGGGTTGGCTTAGATTGTTGATAACTATATTTAGTCTAAAAATAATTATTGAAAAGATAAATATATTTGCACATTGAGCACTTGCTGTGTCTGAAATACATCATTACTGTTGTTGGTTAGCTAGCTAGCCAATTATAGACGTATTAGCATTGTCATGAAATCAGTCAAAACACCTCAAAACAAGACATGGTATCAAGCAAAATACAAGCCACCTACGATTACCCACATGGCAGCTTCTTGTCATTGTTGCTAGCTATCTGACTGTTCAGAATCATAACAAAGCACGGCTTCCAGCCAATTTTCATGATGTTGTCAGCCAACCCCATCATTCTATTTTCATTTAAATTCCTTTTGAGCACCCAAATATGTTTTCCAGTAGTTCTTCCTTTCTGAACTCAGATGTTTTCCAGTGTTTGTGTTGTGGTGGATCCATCTCTTTTAAACTGGCGCTGGGCCTACTGTGAGAAAACGCAGAGCGTAGCCCCCAAGGCTCTTGTTTTCATATTGATTGTCACAGTTGGGAGTCAACATCAGTTCTTTGAAAGCCAGAGCTACCGAACACACATGACGAAAGGCTAGCCTAGCGAACTGGGGAAAACCTATTCTACAGAACAACACGCTAGCTGCTATGGAAATGCAACAAAGTGTTCATACATCAGTAGTAAATAAACTACACTCATTTGACCTATTTTTTAGTCTCAGTGTAGAGTATCTGAAACGTCTTGTTGGTATAATGTTTTAATGTAATGTTATAGTCTACATGTACGGCTATATCTATATAATTTGTGCCAAAACAGTGCCTTTTTCTGGCTATTACATTTTCCTTTCCCTGTCCAGTTGTTAGCTGTGGTTAACTGCTTAGTTCTGTTAGTCGAACGTCTCTAAGCGGCTTTACTGATTTACTAGTCCAGCTCCTCTTAAAGCTGTGTCAGGTCACAGAGGACTAGGAACTCTACTAAACTCCCTCCTTTTACTGTGTGTTGTCAGAAACAACAGAGAGCAGGGTAAATCTGTCAGTGCACAGCGTCTGGGAGGCAGAAGTGGTCTTTGGAGAGCCACTAGTCCTGTCAGTAGGAGAGGTCAGTCAGCACAGCAGATCATGTTTCTCCCTCGTGTGGCTCTGTGGTGTTATTCTAGGCCACTGGCTCCTGCTCTCCCATGTGTGTTTGTTAGTCTGTGTGTGAGAGTGTGTGCTCCAATAAAAACTGACCTCCCCCCTTCAGCTTCGTTGTGGGCTTTCTAGCCGACTCAGCACACAGATATCCTGCTGCATACTTTATGACAACCTAACCTAGCTCAATCTTGCATAGAGAGACGCAGATAGAGAGAGAGATAGATAGAGAGAGAGAGAGAGAGAGAGAGAGAGAGACAGACAGAGAGACAGAGAGAGAGAGAGAAAACGCAAGTGTTTTGTCAGACATAATTACCCTCCAATTATACGGTCAAAACATTAAGGGCCACTTTGTTGTCTGGGCAGCCCCGCTTTGATCAGGTTGTGGTGGAATGTGCTTTGCATTAGGGGCCCCGGCATGATGTACGTTTCCTGTCAGGACAAGGATAACAGTGGGGGCCAGCAGAGCAGGGGCCCCCCACCTGCTGGGAGCATCCATCCCTCAGGCACACACATACACGGAAATCCACACACATGCACACACTCAGACACACTCTCTGGCCAGAACCACACAGAATACAGAGAGAGAGTTGGAGTGGGGAAGTGAGAGAGAGAGACTGTGGGAGAGGAAGACTAAATGAGAAGAGAGAGAGAGAGAGAGAGAGAGAGAGAGAGAGAGAGAGAGAGAGAGAGAGAGAGAGAGAGAGTATGAGAAGGTCAGGATGAGGGGAGCTGAGGTGAGGGGAAATGAAACATTCTGTCAGCTTCCATACATAGCCCATCATAGAGATCTAACACATGTGGACATAACGTTCCAAACTTCTTTCCACTCCGACAAGTTGTTTATCTAATCCAACCACTTCATAATGTCAAATATGCATGATTTCAACAACTGTGTGTATGTAGTGGGAGTATGTAAGTGTTTGTGTATGTGTGTATATGAAGCTAGTGTATATGCTAGAGTAATGCAAAAGCAGAAAGCAAAAGCTGTGTCAAAGTCCTGCAGTCTAAAGTTGATCGCTCAGTAGTGGCCCATCCATCACTTTAACACATAGAACAAGGTCAGGGACTGGTGCCCTGAGGCACTACAATACAGCTGACACATAATATATTAACACCAACTGTTTTCTAGGAAATCTCAATGACTTTGAATTTGTTTTGTTCACCCAATCCAAACACTCAAGGGTTGGCATGAACTTTTAAAGTTGAGAAATAGCACACTTATCAAAGATGTTCATGTAGGGGTAAAACAAGAATAACATTTCACTATCTTTGAAGAGGAGGAGTAGAATGGTGGCCCAGTCTCTGCTAGTCATCTGCTTTGGGCCAAAGAGAGCAGAGCAGTTTGCTTCGGGCCCATGAGAGGAGGGCCTGTGCGTGGCATGTGCTCTCGCTCTGTCTCTCCAGGCCCCCTCCAGGATGTAGAGCCTCAGCCTGCTGGCCTGCACTGCAGCCAAAGCCATCTGCTGTCCCCCATTGGTGAGTTGGCCGGTGAAGCTGCACAGGCAGGCGGCCGGACCGAGCTGGGCGGGCCATCCCTGGTTTGGGCGCAGGGCCCGGGGGATGGAGGGGAGGGGGGTCCCTGGAGCTTCTGAGAGCCACTCCATAACACTTTCCTCATGAGCGGCCGGAACCTCCTGAGGGCTGCTGGAACGTCTCGGAGCCATCTGGGGAGAAGTGGAGCGTGCCGGGGAGCAGCTGGACGCTTAGAGCTGGTATTTAAACCCTGGCAGCATAGCTCCATCAGTCAGTCAGCGGGCGGGTTACACAGGGAGGGAGCACAGCCCTCCGCATTACATATCTCCGGCCCCCAGAAGGCTGCCTCACTGGGTCACTCCCTGGCTCAGTCATTCACTCACTCACTCACAAGTTACCATGGCTATACTGAAGTCATTCTACAATCAATAAGGCCGCCTTCAGTTATTGTGATACTACACCTTTAGCAAATGACAGGGTCTACTGGGGACCAGGTTTATGAGTTATGGCTGTGTTCCTATAACGAGCTAGTTTCAACATAAACATACGTGTTTATGAGTAAACACAGCTTGCAGGAGAAGCTGGTTAGCTGTGTAAAGACAGATTTGACTACCTCTGATGCTGGCCCAGTACACTCCTCCACTCTGTGGTCACACAGACAGGCACTGTATATATGCTTGTGTTTAAGAGGGGTTGGTTCAGAAAGAGGAAATGACTGTGCTATCTGAGATGAGAGATGTGGAGTGTGACTCTTTGAGCAGTGTACTTAAGATGTTATCGCTGTGCAAAGACAAGTGTGAGCAGGGCAGGGGGATAAAGGGGTGGGGTCACTGGCCTAGAATCCAACCCAGGAACTACAGCTGCACTTCTACTGAAGTAAACACTGACAGTCTGAGGTAATTTTCCTTTTTTGGAAGGCAGACAGTAACTGGTGCTGCTTTCTAAGCAACTGACAATGGTCTTCCATGGTATGAAAAAGCTATTTGGAAAGCAATGTGCACACATACTGTACCGTTGTCAAATGCGTTGACAAAAACATACTCATGCAGAGCAAACAAAGGCGGTCTGCAAACATGTCAACTCAAAATGATGGACTCATCTCATCTTCTGTTTGTACAAATACAATGCCACTGCCAAGCCCTGAACACTGATAAAAGACAGACGTGGGATTAAGCTATTACTCCTCCACTACTAATATCTTCAGATACAATTAGCTGTTTCTTCACATTAAATGCGCCATGAGGAATTAATTAAGAGTGAAATAATTAATTAAAAGATATAGGATAGAGATAAACTTCACTTATCACTCATGTTAACACTCAGTTCTCGCGAAGCAATATTTTCTCAAAGAGAGCAACACACCGCCACCCTCGCCCATTCACAGACCCGCACATTCAGGCAAACATTCATACGCTTCTACGTGTTAATTGGAAACAATCGAGAAGAAGCACGGTTGTCTTAGCAACTGTCGATTGGCCGCTAGAGACCGTAACGAGGGAGTTTTCACCCAGGCAGCACTCTAAAGTCTGGATTCTATGCATGGTATCCCAGGAGCTCTCTCCCTCCGTCCCACATTTGAAGCTATGGGGAAAAAAAAACTCCCCCCTCCCTGTAAGGAGAACATTAATTAAAGTGTTAAAGATAAAAGAAAGCATTGACTTCCTCTCCAACCACCCCCTCTCCACCCCCCAGGCTTCTCCTAGCTAAGGCCCGGGAGCTAACTGGAAAGGAAAAGCTCCACTAAGACCAATTAAGACCGTTCACTAGGAGACTGAAAGCAAGACAAATGGAGGCAGAAGGCCCGATTACAAGAAACCTTTGTACAGATGTAAAGCAATTAGAGTTGTCTGTGGGGGCCAGACAGCGCGGTACCTGTGAGTCATAGATCCTAGAGCCATGCCATGCCGTCTCAATCCGGAACAATCACTCTTTTCTTTCTTTCTGTTTAGGGCCCCAGCCCAGGCCGAGTCAGGCAGCTTGTGTATTAGTGTCATATATCAGCCAATAGGCCTGGGTATTGGTTTCACTTGTCCGACCGCGTGGGGAAGATGCAGTGTCTGACAAACAGGACTGCTACTACTACAGCCTCCTCCATTATCCCTCTATGGGGAGAACAGAACAGGGCCAGTATTATACCTGGCTTTAGCCTGGGGCCTCATTTATAAACGTTGGGCACATACAAAATATACCCCAAAAAAGTTTCCCAGCAAAAGTTGGCATTTTTTAAAACTGATATTGGCTTAACGTGCTTACCTCCACGCAAACTTCAGACCATGAGTATGCACATTTTCTAGTGGTTTAAGTATTGTATTGCAAGCAGAGAAGTAATTACAGTAATTCCAATTATTTGCTGGCAGTCCAGCATATTTAGGTTGGGGAAAGCATTGTTGAATTCAAACTTTCTGCTGACAGTTAGCAATTGTTTTCAAAAACTGTCACAGTCTTTGGCCAAATACAGTGTTAGTTACTGCAAAATATTAAAAGATTCTACCAACATTTCCAAAAACATTTTATCAAATTTGCCTTTCTTTTAGAAACTGCTGTGGCCTAATTCCAATAGTTCCAAACTATACAGCAAATAAAGGGTGTTATTGTCATCATAAAAGGTGAATTGAGGGCGTTTTCGAGGCAGAGTTATAATGCTCATTCACATGCGCACAGTTTTACGACATTTATAATGGGAAACGTGTATGCACGGAGTATGCCAAGTTTATAAATCAATATTTTTTTACATACGTAATCTTTTCAGATATGGCGGACGCATATATTTAGTGTGAAATGTAAGCATTGTTTATAAATGAGGCCTTTAGATAACACAACGACTGATAGATAAGGCCCAGAGATCTCAGGTGACTAATGCCTCCCTACCTGCCGTCAGTTGGTTGGTCAAAGAGGTCACTGTGATAGAGGCTGATGGGTAATTATACTGCATTACACAGTTCCACAAGTTAGTTACCAACCACAGAGCATTTATTCAGGTTGACCTTCCCTGTTACCTCTAGATGACACATCTATAGACAGTCAGAGCTGAGCAATGTGAAACTATGGCAGGAGAAACCACATTGGTTTATGGAAATCTGATTGATATTTATGGAGGCATAACATGGATCTTTAGAGGCACACAGTGCTCATACCCCTTTACTTTGCTCTTTTATGACAGTTTTGGAGCAGTGGCATCTTCCTTGCTGAGCGGCCTTTCAGGTTATGTCGATATAGGACTCGTTTTACTGTGGATATAGATACTTTCGTACCTGTTTCCTCCAGCATCTTCACAAGGTCCTTTGCTGTTGTTCTGGGATTGATTTGCACTTTTCGCACCAAAGTACGCTCATCTCTAGGAGACAGAATGCGTCTCCTTCCTGAGCGGTATGACGGCTGCGTGGTCCCATGGTGTTTATACTTGCATACTATTGTTTGTACAGATGAACGTGGTACCTTCAGGCATTTGGAAATTGCTCCCAAGGATGAACCAGACTTGTGAAGGACTACCTTTTTTTTCTGAGGTCTTGGCTGATTTCTTTTGATTTTCCCATGATGTCGAGCAAAGAGACACTGTGTTTGAAGGTAGGCCTTGAAATACATCCACAGGTACACCTCCAATTGACTCAAATGATGTCCATTAGCCATCATTCCATCAGAAGCTTCTAAAGCCATGACTTCATTTTCTGGAATTTTTCAAGCTGTTTAAAGGCACAGTCAACTTAGTGTATGTAAACTTCTGACCCACTGGAATTGTGATATAGTGAATTATAAGTGAAATAATCTGTCTGTAAACAATTGTTGGAAGAATTACTTGTGTCATGCACAAAGTAGATGTCCTAACCGACTTGCCAAAACTATAGTTTGTTAACATGAAAACTGTGGAGTGGTTGAAAAATGAGTTTTAATGACTTCAACCTAAGTATACAGTATATACATATGAGATTTTGGATTATTTTTTATTTTATACAGCCTTCTCTCTTTTCACTCTGTCAATTAGGTTAGTATTTTGGAGTTACTACAATATTGTTGACCCATCCTCAGTTTTCTCCTAGCTTTTTTAAAGTCACCATTGGCCTCATGGTGAACTCCCTGAGCGGTTTCCTTCCTATCCAGCTACTGAGTTAGAATGGACACCTGCATCTTTGTAGTGACTGGGTGTAATTACACTGACACAAAAAATAAACGCAACATGTAAAGTGTTGGTCCCATGTTTCATGAGCTATAATAAAAGATCCCAGAACATTTCCACACACTCAAAAAGTTATATCTCAAATTGTGTGCATCCCTATTAGTGAGCATTTCTCCTATGCCAAGATAATCCATCCACCTGACAGGTGTGGCATATCAAGAAACTGATTAAACAGCATGATCTCTACACAGGTGCACCTTGTGCTGGGGACAATAAAAGGCAGCTAGAAATTGTTCAGTTTTGTCACATAACACAATGCCACAGATGTCTCAAGTTTTGAGGGAGCGTGCAATTGGCATGCTGACTGCAGGAATGTCCTCCAGAGCTGTTGCCAGAGAATTTAATATTAATTTCTCTAGCATAAACTGAATTTGGCAGTACGTCCAACCGGCCTCACAACCACAGACCACGTGTATGGCGTTGTGTGGGCGAGCTGTTTGCTGATGTCAACGTTGTGAACAGAGTGCCCCATGGGGGTGGTGTTATGGTATGGGCAGGCATAAGCTACCGACAATGAACACAATTGCATTTTATCGATGGCAATTTGAATGCACAGAGATACCGTGAAGAGATCCTGAGGCCCATTGTCGTGCCATTCATCCACCACCATCACCTCATATTTCAGCATGATACTGCACGGCCCCATGTCGCAAGGATTTGTACACAATTCCTGGAAGCTGAAAATGTCCCAGTTCTTCCATGGCCTGCATACTCACCAGACATGTCACCCACTGAGCAGGTTTGGGATGCTCTGGATCGACGTGTATGACAGCGTGTTCCAGTTCCCGCCAATATCCAGCAACTTCGCACAGCCATTGAAGAGGAATGGGACAACAATCCACAGGCCACAATCAACAGTCTGATCAACTCTATGTGAAGGAGATGTGTCGTGCTGCATGAAGCAAATGGTGGTGAAATCCATAGATTAGGGTCTAATGAATGTATTTCAATTGACTGATTTCCTTATATGAACTCTTAGTAAAATCTTTGAAATTGTTGCATGTTGCATTTATATTTTTGTTCAGTACAATAACTTCACCATGCTCAATGTCTGCTTTTTTATTTTTTACCTATCTACCAATAGGTGCCCTTCTTTGTGAAGCATTGGAAAACCTCACTGGTTTTTGTGGTTGTATCTGTGTTTTAAATTCACTGCTCAACTGAGGGCACAGAGATGAGGTAGTCATTCAAAAATCATGTTAAACACTATTATTGCAGTTCATGCAACTTATTATGTGACTTGTTAAGCACATTTTTACTCCTGAACTTATTTAAGCTTGCCATAACAAAGGGGTTTAATACTTATTGGCTCAAGACATTTCAACTTTTCATTTTCAATACATTTGTAAAAAATGTAGGCCAGTGACAAAAAAAATCTAAATGTAATCTATTTTAAATTCAGGCTGTAACACAAAAAAAAGGGGTGTGAATACTTTCTGAAGTTACTGTACATGATTTGAGAAAGTAACTATTCGTTTACTGTATTAGCTTACTGTATGCATGTAGTGTTCCCTTAAATGTTCATAGTATATATGCATGACCAAGTAACAAAAGAGAAGTGTATGTGAAGCGTATTGGATTCCATGCTATGGTAGCTCCAGCAGCCATGCTGGTCAAAACAAGCCCAACAGAGTGAGCCAACCAGCCGGCTGCGGAGGGTAACAAATTGATTCCTAATGGGAATTTATGTTCAATGGTCCCATCTACAATTAACTAAGCAAAAATTCTCCTCGCGACCCAAGATTATGAAATAATTTTGACAAATGGCGGCCAAGCCTGTAATGACCTATTCCCTCTTTCTCCGCTGCTAGATGGAGTCTCTCATTATTTATTGGTCATTTTAAAAAGCAGGTAGAGGAGAATGAATGCCTGGCTGTCATTGTGGGTAATGGGGCTAATAATGGTGTCCCGCGTACTGCATAATGATGTTCCTCCTCTCCATACAAAAGCCATCTCTTCTCCTGTGCTGGCTGATCTAGGCAGCTCATGCTCAGACCCTAGGTTAGGGTTAGAAAAGCACTGTGCCTCTCTCTCACTCTGCCAGTAGGCTGTGCGCAGTGTGCGGCCCATATAAGCGCTAGTAAAGAGGCACTTTATACAGTCTGACTCCAGCAGCTGCTTTAGCCATCCAGATGTCTTCACCTTCATCCCTACACACAAACAAACACACAGTTGTAAAACATAAATGACCTTATCTGTGTAATCTTTTGGAATGTTTTCATCGACACTCCACATTTTTCATGGTTAAATTACAAAATAAGCCATCTATTCAGTGACGCATGAGAATAGTTCTGAGGAAAGACTTGGCCCAAATCACAGAACAAATATCGCAACCACGACAATGATCTAGAGGACAATAAAATACATATGTGATTGATATGGCAAGTCTAGTAAATCCGCTCAGTGCAATTGCTTTGATTTGAGAGATGTTAGAAAGCCAATTGACTTCACAGTTAGGGCTTGATGAAGTCCTAGGGGCTGCTGGTTAAAGACTCGAGCAGATGGCTGAATACTTGGCAAAGGAAAAGAGCTGCTCTAAATATTTTTGGCAGTACTACAGGCACATGGCAAAAGTTCATGTCGAACGCTTCATTTCACAAGACCATCCATCCAGCCTAAGGAAATAAAAATAAATACTAAAAGACGAGAGGAAAAGAAAGAAGGAAAGAAATGGGGGAGAAATGCTGAAATAAATACCATACATATGATACTATCTGGTGTTTTCTCGAACTGTGTATATATGTATCTAATTTAGCCTGATGCAGCCCATCCAGCTCTTCTCATTCTCAGATAATCACTGCCACAATAACACTGAGCTGGAAGATAAACATGGTTCTGCTTAAGATCAGGGAGCTATCCACTGCTCAGAGGGATGAGCCAGGGAGATGCTGCCCTCGGCACTTTGGGGAAAGCAGCAGACTCACGGCCGTGATCTGAGTCTGAGGTTGGGGCGGTTTTTTCCTCTGGCCAAGAGATTAGGTGCGAGGAGAGTGATTTAGAGGGATCAGTGGAGGGATTTTGTATCAATAAAGGTACAGTACAGACACTGATAGCTGGGATTTAAAACCACAAGGGAGAAAATCGAATCAAAAGCTCATATCCTGTGAACATCCCCCCTATATGACATTTGGGAGTAAGCTGTGCTTGTCTTAGCTTTTTGTTTGCTAGAATCAAAAGTTAGAGTAGAAAAAAAAGACGATTTTCTTTTGCATCTAAGGCAGCAGTAGCAGATTGGTTGGTTTGAGCTTGGTTGGCAGAGTAACCATTGGGAGAAAACAAGCCAAGGGGTTGATTGGCAGTGAATGCAACATTAGTAGAGCCTATCTCTCTCTAGGGCCTGATAAGACAAGACAAGAGTATCAATCATCTTCCTGCAGACTTATAACAACAGTGCATCAGTGCCATTCTCCTCCAATCATTTTGCCTTTGTTCTCCTCTGGTCCTCTCATTTGTGTAGCACAAGCAGAGCCATTAACGTGGGTTTGATCAGTCAGTGAAAACAAGTCAAAGTCAAAGGAATAAAAATACAGCCTAGCACAACATCACACAACTGTCAGATGGCAATATCCTGCTTTTACTTCCATTATTTATTTCCCCTACCTTCTAAAGGTTCGAAGAACAAGCGAGAACGCGCTGCTGCCAAAATATGAGATCCATTGACATAAAAGGGGGCTTCTATCGAATCCTGATGCAATGGCACACTTCTCCTTCAGAATGAATTACAGGGCCACAGCAGTAGTGAATAGAGCCAGGATAATAATGGTGAAAACACCCTAACAAATAGCTGTGGCCTGGCAGGCCTTTCATGTTAGGCGACCTCATGTGTTTTAGGACCAAACAGACATAGCCTTCTTCACAATGTCATCTTTCTCTGCCTCATACTTGACCTTGTCTTTGAAGTATTCTAGCTAGAAAATAAGTATTGTATTTTTAAATGTATTTTTACTTCAAACTACCTCAAATAAATCTGCCTTCATAACTATAAGAGTGCAGGAAGCTAGCATTGTTCGACACAAAACATCAACTTTGTTTAAAAATATATGTATTTTTGAAATCCATAGTTCTTTTTTATTACAAACGCTTATGAAAGAGACAACTCACTGCACCTGAAAAAAACTATCAAAATCCTCTGAACCGGAGCATGAAAGAGAGGCCAAGGACGTTGTATCCCAAGCGTTAGATTGGTTTCCCATCCCATGATTAGCCTCATCCATGCTAATTACACTGAATGGAAACTAATTAGAAGGAACTACTCTTCGGCTAATGAGGATTTGGGGCTTCGTCCGTCTTAAGACATAATTTGCACTGCTACTGCTGGAACCACTCTCTCTCTAGTTCAGAGCTATACAGCAGGCTTTTATATTCATACAAATCACATCCTAACCAATCAGAGGAACCCATACTGCAACTTTGTACATACCAACCAATCAGAGGAACCCATCCTCTCTGCGTTAGGCCGAATCCACTTGCAATAGAATGAAACATTTGAATACATAAGGTGGATCAAAATGGGACATATTGGGCGCGTTCTTCTGCCCAAGCACTGCTGACGCATGCCAGATCTTACAACGCCTGGATAGGTATTTTATGTATCAGCTAACCATAAGCAATCTGGCCGATGATGTGGCATGCAACCATTGGTTGATGCATGCAATGTCTTAGCAGGGGAGCGCAACCATTTACTTGTCTTCACAAGTAATTACAATGAAAAGGCAAAAGGCTGTGATAGCTATTTCTATGCATTAACTGTAGGTGCTCACCACTGACATCCTCCCACCCTGTATTCCCTCTTCCTGACAGTTGGTATCATCCAATGACGTGTATTGGTACAGGTTTGTAGGAGATAATAAGCCACTCCAGGAGGGGGGAAGCTTTTTATGACACCAATTACCTCAGCAGCCATGTCACCCTGCAGGTCTCCCTATACCTCTATCTCACCAGGGGGGCAGGAACCCTCTGACCTCACGCTGCTGTGCTGTTCCATCCACAGAGCTTCCATCTGGCCTGATAGGGGCTTTCACAAGGATACAGGGCTGTAATTAGCCTAGAGGAGCATGCCTAATGGTAGCTATCTACTCTAGAACAACAACACACAGGATAAACCCAGTCACTCCCCGCAGGGACTCGTGCCTCCTACTCCTCTGACTAAAATGATGGCGCTGTGGGCCAGGCTGTGTGTCTGATGTCCTGGACTTAGTCATTGCCACTAACAACAGGGATGAAAGGCAAGTCAACTGCACCAAATGACAGAGTGTGGCTGGCCTCAGAGGCTATGTAAATTAGCAAATGATAAAAACTGGGAAAAGTGCAGAGTAGATACATTTACTGTACCACCACGGAAAAATATGAGAAAATTACTTAAGTTGGTTCAGACATCTTTAGATACAACTGTTCCACCATCATGTAGTACTAGGACATCATAAAGCTATTTAGGAATACTAATATCACGCAACTGCTGCTTGAAAAAATTCCCTCTTCCGTATGAATCCCTAGCTAATACCATTAATCTGAAAGCAATCATGCTGTTATTCCACTGTCAAACAGGCTGGGTGATTTTTCATTACAAAATGTGTTGTTTCAATAGCTGAGAGTCTCAGATCTGGGTTTAATACCCTCTTTTTAACTTCTTGCACTTGGTATACCGTACTTCAAACAGCACAGGTGATCTAAATACTTCATTGACTAATAAAATATAGCTTATTTTGCTTGCTGATTACAATGCTTCAACTGTAAAAACAACAAAAGTCTGGAACAAAAACAAAGTCTAACAGAGTGTGAAACACAAAACTGTGTCCCTCAATTGCCTATCATTTACAACCGCGCTGCCTGCATGCACAGGCACACACACACAGACTACTAACACACGTGTCTACTGCGCTACTACTCTCTGGTAGGCTTCACAAAGGAGCCCTGTAATTAGGCATATGAGCTGCAATCAGAGCCCAATGACAATACCTCTCCACCAATCAGAGCCCAATGACAATACCTCTCCACCGGCTTGTTTTCATAACCTCACCGAGCCCCCGGGCGCTGGTCCACTTACCCTGTCAGAAACACACAGCCCACCACTGAAATCAAAAGGCTGAAATCACTCCATTCCTCTCCACTCACTGCAGCTCCCTGCGCTGATTAAATGTGCAGAGAGGAGAGTGCAATTTGCTAAATTACAAGTATTCTGCACATGTAAATATAGTTTAATTACCGCAATTAAAGACGATTACTGGAGATTGGCAGATGGGGGATGTAATGTTGTTTAGTTTGAATGCAGTGTAACATAAACAGACCGGTAACCCCACAGTCTGAATGGAACGGGCTGTTAGAGTCCTGACAAATAGTATTCTGATACCTCTCTCTCTGAATGCTTACAATCACCTGCAGATAGAGAAAGAGAGAGTGATTATGAGAGAGGGTAAGAGAGAATGATGGAGACAGAGAGAGAATCAAGGCTGAGAGAGAGAGAAAGAGAGAGAGACAGACAGCAAGCGAGACAGAGTGAGACGGAGAAAGAGGGAGTACAGTAAACCAAAAACAGGCCTGACTGTCTTCAAGCATGACACTCTAGAAATAGCTAATTGAATTAGGATGACATAACTCCAAATATTTTGACAACGGTTAACACAGCATTAGAGACATTACATTTAGACGCTGAGATCACTCACTGAAAATTAGAAACAGTCCTTTAACTTGGAAATGAAGAAACTTGTAAATTAAGACTAACAAAAGAACCAGACCTCGGAACGACATCAAAGCAACTAAAGCCAGAAAGAAAGAAACAAGGAGAAGAGAGAGAAATAACTAAAACTGACACAGATTAAAACTTGACCACAAAAAAGGATACAGGGATCAAAAGGCTTTGGTGAAATTACCATGGATTACAAAGGTGGCTCGACATAATGCCGGTTAAAGTAAACGCCATCACATCTTCTAACAATTACAATTTGAACAACCTGAATATGTACAGGCTTGAGAGAAAACACATGCGTGCCTCAATAAATATACTGTACATCCTTTATGCTAAAACAGGGGTGTCAAACACATTCCACAGAGGGTCTAGTGTCTGCTGGTTTTTGTGTTTTCCTTTTAATTAAGAGCTAGACAACCAGGTGAGGGCAGTTCCTTACTAATCAGTGACCTTAATTCATCAATCAAGTACAAGGGAGGAGTGAAAACCTGCAGACACTCGGCCCTCTGTGGAATGACTTTGACACGTGTGCTAAAACATTATGGCTGCTAACCGTGTTTTTTCTGTACAGCTTTGGTCTGAGGGATTTCTGGGTTACACACCTTGGCCCCAGAAAGAAGACCTTTTCACGATCTATATAGCTGTATAGCAACATTTTATACATTCCAGTCAATAGCCTATTAGAAATTCTAATTGAAAGTGCAATGCCTTCGCTCCGGGCCTAGCAATAAAGATTGCCTTTGGAAAGCCATTTAAAGGCTTAATCTTTTTATCATGTGGTATTTGGAAGCCTAACTTTGTTCTTGTTAGGCAGATCAATCGCATTAATTTAGAAAATGGGAGAAAATGTCACCCTTCATCCTTTAAACCTCGGCTCGGCAAAAGAGCAGAGTTAAATAGTGCGACAGGCTTTTTCCCCGTATTAGCAGAAATAGATGTCATGGGAGACTTGACCTACAAATTTTAATTACCACATGAAAAATTCAGCTCCTGAGATGAATGGCGACATCCAAAGTGCATCGGGGGCCTACCTCAGTCGACGATTTAACTGTTTCCTGCCAGACTTAAAACAAGCAGACACGCACACACATACACTTACACACACAGAGTACGATCAAAGAAGAGATAGCAGCGATTAATGCTTTTTTAAATACAAAACTGCCTCTCTCTCCCAGCACTGCTGAGACCTGTCATGTAAAACCTACAGTTGAAGTCGAAAGTTTACATACACTTAGGTTGAAGTCATTAAAACTCATTTTTCAACCAAGTATGGTGTTTATATGCAAGTATAGACACAATGGGACCATGCAGCCGTCATACCGCTCAGGAAGGAGACGCATTCTGTCTCCTAGAGATGAACATACTTTGGTGCGAAAATAGTGCAAATCAATCCCAAATCAACAGCAAAGGACCTTGTGAAGATGCTGGAGGAAACAGGCACAAAATAATCTATATCCACAGTAAAACAAGTCCTATATCAACCTAACCTGAAAGGCCGCTCAGCAAGGAATAAGCCACTGCTCCAAAACCGCCATAAAAAATCCAGACTACGGTTTGCAACTGCACATGGGGACAAAGATCGTACTTTTTGGAGAAATATCCTCTGGTCTGATGAAACAAAAATAGAACTGTTTGGCCATAACGACCATCGTTATGTTTAGAGAAAAAAGGGGGAAGCTTGAAAGCCGAAGAACACCATCCCAACATGAAGCACGGCGGTGGCAGCATCATGTTGTGGGGGTGATTTGCTGCAGGAGGGGTGGTGCACTTCACAAAATAGATGGCATCACGAGGAAGGAAAATTATGTGGATATATTGTAGCAACATCTCAAGACATCAGTCGGAAGTTAAAGCTTGGTCTCAAAAGGGTCTTCCAAATGGACAATGACCCCAAGCGTACTTCCAAATTTGTGGCAAAATGGCTTAAGGACAACAAAGTCAAGGTATTGGAGTGACCATCACAAAGCCCTGACCTCAATCCTATAGAACATTTGTGGGCAGAACTGAAAAAGCATGTGCGACGCAGAAGGCCTACAAACCTGACTCAGTTACACCAGTTCTGTCAGGAGGAATGAGCCAAAATCCACCCAACTTATTGTGGGAAGCTTGTGGAAGGCTACGCGAAACATTTGACCCAAGTTACAATTTAAAGGCAATGCTACCAAATACTAATTGAGTGTATGTAAACTTCTGACCCACTGGGAATGTGATAAAGTGGTGATCCTAACTGACCTAAGACAGGGAATTTTTACTAGGATTAAATGTCAGGAATTGTGAAAAACTGATTTTAAATGTATTCGGCTAAGGTGTATGTAAACTATGTAAACTATCGTGGCTCCTCTATTCTGTGTTCATTTCAATAAAGACATAATAGATTTTTCCGGTTGGCTGGCGCTCTTTTGTGCATCTCTTGTTTTGCATGTGCATGAGGGACAGTTACATCCTCACTCACTAATAATTTGTATAAGGCACAGAACCCTATGTAGTGATGATTTACAATCCTGTGTGTGTGTGTGTGTGGCTGTTATATTAATGTCCGAATGGTTGGATGCACAGGGATTTTACTTTTATTTACTGTGATTTATTGCTGCCTCCTTTAAGGAGGAGGAGAGCGTTATTAATGGACAAACCTCAAGGAATAGCATCACTGTCAACCATTGTACATCCCTACTCCACACAGTCAGATACCATTGTGCCAATGAAATGACCCAAAGGGGTAAGATAAGTAAAGGACCAAACCAAATCACATTATCTAGCTACACCAAAGAGTTAAGATCAAGATCGTTTGGGTCAAGGATAATAACTATATATTGTATAAGGCTACATGGCAGGGACATACACTGTATAAGGAACCCAATCTGCCACTGAGTCAGAGGAACCCTGATTTCAGCCAGTCGCCCCAGCCTAGACCAGCAAGTGGAGTGAGTTTAGTCAGTCAGTACTGTTGAATAATTCAATGATTCAGTGTTTGTGTGGAAACGGCCACACTGGCCTGGGTGACTGGCTAGAGTCATAATCCAGCCTCCACTCCTCCAATATCTCACACCTTCTGCTGAACTCAAATCATTTCAGAGAGCTGGAATGCATGCGGAAGCCCCAGCCAGGCCCCTGTCTCACCCCTTTAAACTCATCCTATCTTTTTCATCCCCACCTTCTCTTTGTATGGGCCTTCTGAAAATGATGGACAGATCACAGGGCAGAACAAAAGCCGGTCAGTAGTCAGCGGGTTAAATAAGCTTTAACAACCAAAGTCAGCCAATTGCCACATAAGCCTGAGGCTTTTAGACAAATTGAACAAAATGTCTCCTTTCAGGACCCTGTGGAGTAGCATGTAAGTGCTGGCACAAAAGGTGCCCCTTCTGGAGAGGAGAAGGGTCTGAATGGCTGCATTATCCTCCCTATGGATGTGGAGTCCAGAGAAACCATTTCACACCTACCGCCACATGCCATTAGCTTTCTTACAGTCATTACGGGAGGCCGCCGTTGTTTAGAAAGAAAACAAGCGTGGTAATGCTGGTTGGAGATAAAACTGTTCACCCCTCCAACCCTCCACACCCTGCTCGGCAACTCCTGATCAACAGACGTTATGGCCGTTTGCCTCGTCGAGCGGGAGAGAGAAACATTTTGGTCTGAAGGATGCAGTTAATGAGAAGCCAATTACATGCTCTCATTCCTTCGTCATTTTCTTTCTCTCTTTCTTAGTATTGATATGGATATAAGCCTAAGAGTAATCTCAACGGCACAGACACCAGCCAAGCACAGTATTGCATCACCCACATTCATACAAGAAGATACACTAATAGCTATCCCAAGCCTTGGTAATGACATTGAGATGCAGATGGCTCTTAGGGGTTTTCTGGATGGTGTGATTGTTTGTTTCTCAGTAGAAACAGATCAGATTTCCCAGTCAGTGTCACAAGCAGGACCTCCATGTTTTAGCACCATCTCCTGCTTGTGGAGGGGGAGGATAAATACCAAAAACAGCCATTCAAACATCATCAAGAATCATTAAACGTTCATTCTCTCTGTAAGGCAATGGTGTGAAACCTAATGTCTAGGAATAAACGGAACACTCATATAAAGACTACAGGGCTCAGAGTCAAAGCAGACTTTTACCCAGCGGGTCTGTCTGGTGCCAGGGGCACCAGACAGGTGCTCCTCTGCATCATAACCATGGCATTCAGAGGGTGGGTGACCAGCAGTTTGGCCAGGATCCTTCTCTCTGGCACCTCCTCTAGAGTATAGGTTAATCCCAAGAACAGAGCTAGCCTTCCTGATCAGCTTATTTACCCGAGAAGCATCACCAGCCTTTATGTTGGCGCCACAGCACACCACTGCAAAAAAGATTGCACTGGCCACCACAGACTGATAGAAAGTATGCAGTAGTTTACTGCACACGTTGAAGGACCTGAGCCTCCTCAGAAATTAGAGTCGTCTCTGGCCCTTTTTGTACAGAGCTCCGGTGTTACCAGCCCATTCCAGTCTGTTGTCCATATGTACTCCCAGGAACTTGTATGACCCAACCATTTCCACATGTTTCAGAGTTATATCTGAAGCCTGAGGTGTAGAGGGTGAACAGGAAGGGTGACAGGACTGTTCCCTGGGGGGTCCCTGTGTGGCTCACTACCCATTCTGACACAGCTCTACAGCCGCACAAACTGTGGCATGCCGGTCAGGTAGTCCGTAACCCAGGAGACTAAGGGTGCTTACACTTTCATCCTCCTCATCTTCTCACCCAGTAGCAGGGGCTGAATGGTGTTGAAGGCACTGGAGAAGTCAAAAAACATAACCCTCACAGTGCTACCTGCATTGTCCAGGCGAGAGTAGGTCCTCTGCAGAAGTTAGATGATTGCATCATCCACACCGATGTTGTGCTGGTATGCGAACTGCAGGGGGTCCAGTGATGTACACACCAGGGGTCTGAGGTGAGCGAGGACTAACCTTTCCAGGGTCTTCATGATGTAGGATGTTAGCGCTACAGGTCTGAAGTCATTCAGGACAGTGGGGTGCGCCTTCTTTGGCACTGGGACGAGGTAGGATGTTTTCCAAAGCACAGGGACCCTTCCCAGGCTCAGGCTAAGGTTGAAGGGGCGCTGGAGTATTCCACACAGTTGGTCAGCACAGACGCTAAGCACCCTTGGGCTGATGCCATCGGGGCCTGCCGCTTTCCCCTGATGAAGTCTCTCCAGCTCTCTATAGCCAAAGCTTTGCTTTGCGGGGAAAAGACGCAAGACTGCAACTCTGAGAAACCCATTGGGGATATTAGTTGAACCCCATGTGTCTAAAGTGTAAATCATAGTCTACAGACGCTGAAACGCGATAGTCCGGCATCCCATTGTGACATAGCTACGCAGCTGTGAGACCACCATCCATGGGAGACGCACAGACCGAACGCCCCCCCCCCCCCACAATTCCCAACCAATGCGTCTCAGATACACGTCCTCTATTCATTTTAATGTGTTGACAGGTGGAGAAGTTGAGCTCCACTGAGAATTCGAAAAGTATGAAAGCCAATGGTCCAATATTCTACAAACATTGTAGTGCATACGTGTACACGTTTTAGACTATGATAAACCCTTAAGACAACCATCACCTGCTGTTATAGTGTTATAGGACAGCAATAAGAAAGGCCACTTGCAGCGACCTAATAAACATTGCTCTCTCGTTAAACATAGTATGAGAATTTCCAATCACATTCTCTTAGCTATTAAAGGAGCTACAGGTGTGAGGTACTGTTCAGTGTGTGCATTGCAGTTCACTTAACATACTTTACTCAAGAGGTCTAGCTGAGAAATTATTCATCTTTTAACTCAAAGAGACTTCTCGGTGTTAACAAGAGATCCTTCATGCCTTTTTAATGTGATTACAATGCTGTGTGTAGTTAGTAGCACTGTAGACCCAGTCACAGCTCCATATCCTCCCCCACATACAGTACACCCCACACACACACACACACACACACACACACACACACACACACACACTCAACCTCCTACATCCTAGCTCTCCCATCAGACTGCAGGTAATTGAATCGCAGGCTCAATTCCACAGCATTAGTCTTGTGTGTAAGGGAGATGATTTATCATGTCCACTTAACCAAAACGCATTTCAAAAACATTAAACATCACCGCTCTGATTGGTTCCAGCTCTGTGAGTCGTCATTAGCGGCAGTGCTCGGTCACAATATATCTTCCCAAAAGGTTTGCCTAAAACGCTATGAGATGATGAGAGACTGTGGTGGAGGAAGCCATGGGGAAAGACACGGGGAAACCAGGATGGATATGTGGAATTAATGAGGAATAAACACCACGGTCAATAGAGTGAAATAAAATAAACAGACACAAACACACAGCTCTTATTGGTCTCTACAAGAAGATGAAGTCATAATGCTCAGATAGATTTACTGTATCAAACCAAATGTGCATTATCATTACTGCAATGGCCGAGAATGGATGTTTAAATTTCAGCATGTATCTCTTGAGAATTCAATATAGTGTACTGTAAATAGGAATTTATGTAAAGATCTCAGAGTCTGGTCTGTCTGGGTTAGGCCCTGCTCATGGTCTGAATCTGCCTCACCATGACAATGCTGCTCAGGCAAGTAAACATGCATGAAAGAGAGAGGCCCTATCTATCTGGCAGAAGATGCTCGTTTGCTTTTCCCCCCAGAGCAATCGGACCAACTTTCAACTTCAAACCAGGAGAGATCAAGGTCCAGCCATGGGCGATGCACACATAGCCTGCTCTCTCTCAGGTAGAGAGAAGGGGATCCATACCTTAGCATTTTTAAGAGGCTAAATGTATGAAAGAGTTATGTCAAATGTCATGTTTCCTTTATATTGGAAGTTACCTGTATCATATCATCATATCATATTTATATAATGTAATAATGTATATAATATAGTGTATATTATGTATGTTATGTATGTAATATATATGTATACTGTATATACACAGTGCATTCGGAAAGTATCCAGACCCCTTGACTTTTCCCACATTTTGTTACGTTACTCTAACCTTATTCTAAAATGGATTAAATAAAAATCCTCAATCTACACACAATACCCCCTAATGACAAAGCAAACAGTTTTTTTTGACATTTTTGCAAATGTAAAAAAAGAAAAATGAAATTCACGTTTACATAAGTATTCAGACCCTTTACTCAGTACTTTGTTAAAGCACCTTTGACGGCGATTACAGCCTTGAGTCTTCTTGGGTATGATGCTACAAGCTTGGCACACGTGTATTTGCGGAGTTTATCCCATTATTCTTGCTGAAAAGCAATTTTCAGGTCTCTCCAGAGATGTTCGATTGGGTTCAAGTCTGGGCTTTGGCTGGGCCACTCAAGAGCATTCAGAGGCTTGTCCCAAAGCCACTCTTGCGTTATCTTGGCTGTGTGCTTAGGGTCGTTATCCTGTTGGAAGGTGAACCTTCGTCTAACATCCCACATCATGAAGACCCTGGAAAGGTTAGTCCTCGCTCACCTCAGACCCCTGGTGTGTACATCACTGGACTCCCTGCAGTTCGCATACCAGCACAACATCGGGGTGGATGATGCAATCATCTACCTTCTGCAGAGGGCCTAATCTCACCTGGACAACGCAGGTTGCACTGTGAGGGTTATGTTTTTTTTTACTTCTCCAGTGCCTTCAACACCATTCAGCCCCTGCTACTGCGTGAGAAAATGAGGAGGATGAAAGTGTAAGCACCCTTAGTCTCCTGGGTTACGGACTACCTGACCAGCAGGCCACAGTTTGTGCGGCTATAGAGCTGTGTCAGAACGGGCAGTGAGAAACACAGGGAACCCCCAGGGAACAGTCCTGTCACCCTTCCTGTTCACCCTCTACACCTCAGGCTTCAGATATAACTCTGAAACATGCCACCTGCAGAAGTTGGAAATGGAAATGGTTGGGTCATACAAGTTCTTGGGAGTCCATATGGACAGCAGGCTGGAATGGAGCACCTTCAGTCACAGACTGATCCCACCACGGTGTGCCAGAGAGTGCTACAGGAGATCGGCTCTGGCCCTTTTTGTACAGGGCCCCGGTGTTACCAGCCCATTCCAGCCTGTTGTCCATATGGACTCCCAGGAACTTGTATGACCCAACCATTTCCACATCCATCCCCTGTATAGGGACTGCAGTCAGTTGTGCCTTGGCTCTCCTGAAGTCCACCACAATCTCCTTTGTTTTGCTGATGTTGAGCTGAAGGTGGTTCTGCTCACACCACAACACAAATTGCGATTGCGGAGTCATCCGAGAACTTCTGTAGGTGGCATGTTTCAGAGTTGTATCTGAAGTCCGAGGTGTAGAGGGTGAACAGGAAGGGGGACAGGAAGAGTCTTGGTGGTTCCCAAATTCTTCCATTTAAGAATGATGGAGGCCAGTGTTCTTGGGGACCTTCAATGCTGCAGAAATGTTTTGGTACCCTTCCCCAGATCTATGCTTCGTCACAATCCTGTCTCGGAGCTGTACTAACAATTCCTTCGACCTCATGGCTTGGTTTTTGCTCTGACATGCACTGTCAACTGTGGGACCTTATACAGACAGATGTGTGCCTTTCCAAATAATGTCCAATCAATTGAATTTACCACAGATGGACTTCAATCAAGTTGTAGGAATATCTCAAGGATGATCAATGCACCTCAGCTCATGAATACTGTAAATAAGGTATTTTATTTTTTATTACATTTGCAAACATTTCTATAAACCTGTTTTTGATTTGACATTATATTTAAAACATTTTAGAAAAAGGCTGGAACGTAACAAAATGTGGAAAAAAGGAAGGGGTCTGAATACTTTCCGAATACAGTATATATAATACAGTGGTGGAAAATTATATGCTACACATACTATGCACCATATACTAGGGATTTCTCTCTATTCGCTTGTTGTTTTTTACTGTATGTGTGTGTGAGGGTAATAGCACCCCAGGGGTAGCTATCTATCTATGGGAATGGCAACACACAACACAAGTACTATTCACGGACCCTGAAGGACTCAGAGGTCTAAAGGAGTTTGGCCTCACATCCAACTCAATTCCCCTGAATAAAAAATAGAAAAACAATCCATAGAAGCTCTCGATAAATCTCTCATCCCTGGCTGCGCTCCATGGGAGATCTGTCTAAATTAGCATGACACCCAGGCTACTGGGATAGGTAGTGTTTATGTGAACCCTAACTGGTGGCTGAAGGCTCCAGAGCACCACAGATCCCAGAGCAGGGACAGCACAGGAAACCACACAGCATGAAGAGAACATTACGACCAATCTGTCTTCTGCTTTCTGCTGTCTTTCTGAAAGACGCACGGCTACGCCAGGGCAGGACAGATAGAGCCCTCATCAAAAACCTGCCTGGTCAGAGTCTCACACAACTTTTGGATGTGTGTGTGTTTGATGGATTTTTTTGAATAATGAAAATGAAAATATTCCCATTGTGAAAGCAAAGGAGCAGGAGAGGAAATATGTTGTGTGTATGTATGTGCAGAAATGGACTGTGTGCATTAGCATACGTGTGTGGGTGGCTTCCTTGTGCGAGTATGCGTGTTAGTGTACTCGTGTTCATGTGTGTGTGCATGTGAGTGCATCCTGAGTGAATTTGCCGGATGGACCCTCTGTGTGCATTAGAGCAACAGTCACAGAAACGGACAGCTGTACTCTCGGGGGAGTCCGCAATCAGGCTGCGAGGAACTGCTTCTGTCCTTCAATAGGCAATTAACACTGAGTCCATTACAGCTCCCATGAGGCCCCTGGCTAGGGGGGACGGGAAAGATAGCATCCCAAAGGTCAGCGCCTGAAGAGGGAGCAGCGAGAGGGGATGTGGATAGGAGGGGAGGAAGGGGTGGGGGGGGTGGGGTGGGGGGGGGTTGTTGGCTGCCTCAGACCAAATGGAGTGGAAAGCAGGAGCTATTTATCACCCACCAGCTCTTCACCTAGGGAATATCAGTGTTTTCCAGTGACCACATACACGTGTAAATGATAAAAGGCATAAATTAAAGGAAACCACAAAGGCTCCTGGCCTGTCTTGATCTTGGCCCTGTCGATAACCCTCTCAGGACCTGACGGGTCCCCTCTGACTGAACGCTCTAGACCTGGGATGTCAGCTCCGTCACAACTCATAAATGTTTCAAGGTCCGCTCTCGTCTTTCTTTTGATCCAGATGTAAGGTGAGGAGACAGTTGTTCACACCATGCAACACAATACCCACTTCCTCCTTGGGGAGTTCGCGTCTACCATGTGTTCAAGGCCACACTCACTTTAATATTTTGTTTCAACTGTATTGGTAACCATTAGTAATGTGAAGCACTGTCACACAATGAATGGTAGATGCCACAAAAGACCACACAACACAGAATCTTTTATTAAAATATCAAAATGTCTTCTGGCCTTTTATTAAAATACCAAAATGTCTTCTGGCCAAGTGCAAGGCTAAGACTTGGATAAGAAATCTGGGAAAAGCTGTGTCTATGACCTTGGCTATGAGAAGCGAATGTGAGGAGGTTTGATTTCTCACTCTGCTTTATTATTACCAAATGAAAGAGAGAGAGAGAGAGAGAGAGAGAGAGAGAGAGAGAGAGAGAGAGAGAGAGAGAGAGAGAACAAAGACTTGGACACACTGTGAGTAGCAGCTTAACTACTTCACCATCGGGGCACCAGGGAAAATCCAATTCTGGCAGAGAGGGGCTTCCACTACTAAGTCCACATTTCAATATCAGAATCTCTACTTAGCCTTTTGGAAACTCCCATTAGAACCTCTCATTAAACAGGCCATTAAATCGCGGGATTTAAGACTTGGAAGACTAGAAAGAAGAGCGAGAGAAATTAGAGAATGACAGAAAAAGAAAGAGTGAGGGAACTTGGGAATGCCATGTGTGCTGCGTTCACTGAGTAGGAGTTGCAATCCTCTCCCTCCTGTCCCTGTCCGCAGCACCGTTGAGGCATTCAGAGGAAAATCTATGAGTATTATGCAGTGTCAAACCTCTGTTGAGAAGTTTATCCTCTACTCTCACCACATCGATACTGCTGTACTCTTTCTGTGTCTGGCAGTGATGGTGACACATTCTGCTTGGCAAGAGTTCGCAGCGAGTGGAAATATTTCCGCAGTGTCAGTCTGTCAAGCTTTTTTTTTTACGCTGCAGCTGAAACTAATAAAGAAATCCCAGCGGTTCTAATGTGAAGCATGATTTCTGCCAGAGCACGGCAGGACGACTGATGGGAGATATGAGCCACAGTTCAGCCCTTTTATTAAAATCTTCGCTAAAATACATTTTTGGAGTCAGCACTTTTCTTATAATTTATTAATCAACCTTGCTCATCAGAGCCCTTCTTTTTGATGTTCTAATCTTTGTTTTTGGCTGTTAGCGCTAAAGTGGGACTCAAACACATAAAAATAGATTGAAATGGCATCCGTAACCAATAAAAGAGCACTGAATGTGGACGGCATGTGGTGACATTTACACAGGCTTTCGCATCCATTAAAAAATGTTGTATTTTCATTCGTCAAGACAGACTTGGCAACTTCACAGAAGCCTTCCCTTTGAAATGGCAATGTGCTGCCAATCTACCATTCACAAACACCCCTGAGGGAGCCATATATGTGGATGGGGGACAGGGGGCAGGGGGTGGAGGGGGCGGGTTGAGGTATCAATGCCACCGAGCCTTGGCACATCATGGCCAGGAAGTTCTCAGAGGGTGCCCATTTCGTGTGTGGGTGTTTGAGAGGCAATGCCAGGGACAGGGGCACACCGTCTGTGTGTGTGTGTGTGTGTGTGTGTGTGTGTGTGTGTGTGTGTGTGTGTGTGTGTGTGTGTGTGTGTGTGTGTGTGTGTGTGTGTGTGTGTGTGTGTGTGTGTGTGTGTGTGTGTGTGTGTGTGTGTGTGTGTGTATGTGTGTGTACATTGTGACCTGGCCAGACGGGCTATTAGGAGGGAGCCCTGGATTCTGGCGTGGTTCCTAGGCTCATGTCTCCTGCAGGTATCCACTGAATACATCACACAGTCCTTTGATGGGGCTCTGTAATACACTACAGTATGAGAGAAAAAGAAAGAAAAAGAAATACAACCCCTGATGTAAAAAACAAGCATAAAGTTGTGTAATGTAGATGCAATGCTCAAGATCTCACAGTTTGTCCAGGTACAGCCAATTGGTTGCTATTCTGCATGTTGGACACGGTGCTAAACAGATGAAAGCACTTGTTTCAGTTCTAGTCTTTCTTTAAGCTACTTTATACACAAAATCACTCAATCTATACAAAAAAAATAGTGTGTCTATAATACAAAATCTAAGATGACAGAGAGGACTAGTTCAATAGATGAGGCCTTTCCCAGGGCATGTGATAAACGCTGGGTAGTAACTCCTCTCTTCTCCAGGGGTTAGTAAAGTCTCTTAGATGGCTGATCTTTGTCTCTCTGCACAGCCATAACCCCAGGGTTGATATAGTGCCATGTGCTGTGCTCCATCCCATCTCGTCAGGAGAGATAGATAGAAGACGTACGCTCAGAGTTTACTGAGTGTTGTAATCTCTCTGTATTACAAAGCTGGCAGGCTGAGCTGTGAGCCTCAGAGCCTGGAGGCCTGGAGCATCGCCAGGTGCACCTCACTCCACCTCTGTTTGGATTTACCTTCCATATCTTTTAATACCGAGGGCGAGGTGGAGGCGATATGGACCTGCAGGCCGCGGCCTTGTAGCACAATTGATCTTCACAGGGAGCGCACACACACACACACACATACACACACACACACACACACACACACACAGACACACACTCAAGGGCTCCTCTCTCCTCTCGGTACACAGGTCTCACAGTGTGACAAGCAGTACAGGAAGTCAGTGGGTGCTTTAAGACAAGCCTTTGGCAGCGAACACAGTGAGTTTTCAACATCTTATGAAACTCCTGGCCCTCTCAGTGTGACCTCACCAGACCCACACATTCAGTATCATTTAGCGCCCCACGGCTCTAGGTGACTCCCCACACAGCACTAGTTTACTGCAAAATTCACCATCGATTGCTATATATGCTCTATAAATTGTGATGGGTTTTCCGTCGTTTGTGACAATAGTGTAGCATTCCCTTTCTCCCTGCATTTGATTTCATGCTGCCGATGGTATTGAACTTCATAAATACACAATATGAAAGTATGAGAAGACCACAGAACCTGACATTTCTCCTCTACTTATTTAACTGTCAAACTTTTAGTAAACAAAACCCTAATTGACAAATAAAGCAAGTAGGATGCAGCAGTCAGTGTGTTAGAAGCTATCTAGAGCCGTTGGTCTTCCATGGGGAACAGTCCCCCCTTACCTCCCGGTCTGATCTTGACACTTTGAAGAACATCAAAGCTGGCTGTGGCCCCTGGGCCCTTGCAGTGCGCACACACACACACACAGAGGAGAGCTGCTCTACTCTGCACTGGCTTCTCTTCTCTCTCACTGTATGTTGCTTTCTACACACCACACTCCTCAGCTCAGCCGAAACATGCACAACAGCCTGGTGCCTGACCCGACACACACATACACACACACACACACACACACACACACACACACACACACACACACACACACACACACACACACACAGACACACACGCACATCACACACGCACAACGTAATCTATAGAATAATACACACACATTAAACACAAACACACTAAGACAGACAGAGCCACTACCAAGAAGAACCTCCATTGTGACAGACAGCAGTATCCTGTAACCTCAGGGAGATTTGTACTATCATTATCCTGTCCCAATGTTTCCAGTCCGGGTGTCAGTCACCGAGCGGCACTGGCAGCACGTGAGAAAGGACATTGTGTAATTTCCTCCCTAGCGTTCAACTGCTCAGTGAAACAGGAACAACTTAATGCAGCCGGGAAGACGTTGGTTTGTTCCCTAAAAGACTTCCCTTGTACCACTCTGTGTTTTCCTGCTGGTCTTAATGGGTTTGAAACTGTCACTGGGCTGTGAGAGATGGCAGGATGTGAAGGCTGTGGGGTTAACGTACATTCTCTGACCTTACTGTGACCTAATGACCTAGGGCCGTATCTTTCAATGCCACCTGAGAATGTAACGCAGTATGTTAACGCTCTGTTCAGACCTGAGTTTGAATTGGATTCAAAATCTTTTAAATAATTTTAGTCTGCCTAGTGCTAGATGGGTGGGTTTGCACTTTTGATACTATTCCATTGGTTCCATTGAGCCAGGCAAGCTCAATTAAACAATTTTCAAATACTATTTGCACCCAGGTCTGATTCACACATAAACTCAATACTGAACACCGTCATCACTGACCCTCATTTGACCCTATGACTGCAGGATGTTTGCTGCATGAAGAAAATAATAAATTTATTGGCTGTTAGGGTCTTGAAAGCACTGACATAATTGCCTGAAAAGCTTTGATCGAACAGATTTAAGTAATTAAACAAACGTTGCCAGCTGGAACTTTATATCGCCGCAGCCCACTCAATACATCTCCAGCGGGGAGAGACGGAGGAGGGAGAGGGAGTTTATAATCACGGTCAACCGCACCAGATCCATTTTTACAGACAAGCGCAAAATCTTTAATCTTTTTTAAAGCCAGTTGACAACAACTTATTTGCTGATCAATCCGGCCCTGGGTGAATGCTGGACGGGAGCAGCCATCAATACAACCCCTAGGAGGAAGACAGGCAGCAAGGCACTCTAACACGGTTCATATTGGACAGACATAAATCTAAATGAAGCACAGTTTGCTGGAGGGGGAGGCTTACACTGACAAAACTTAGTGGTGGATACATAGCTGGAGACACAGAGAGCTACAGTAGCAAGTGGTGGCCATCTTGTGTTTCATTAGTTGCTGTCTTACCACAAAAGGGCTGAGGGGTTAGCAGGCTGGGCTGGGCCCCTCTTAGCATGGGGCTAATACTGCCACAGACAGCTAGGATTTCTGCCAGCCAATAAAGGCCATTCACTCAAGGCCATGCATTCACACAGACGGTGCAGTTGTTCAGAGATTAGAATGAGTGTCATGGGAGCCCTGGTTAGGATATAACGAACACTGGGAAACAGAACCTCTCATTGATTATGTGTGGAGAATGGGATGACTGGATCAATGAACGAATGAATGGACAAACAAACGACTGTGTGGGTGAGTAAATTAGTAAGTACATAGACAGGAAGAATGAAAGGTTAGTGGAATGAATGGACAGAATGGTAAGAATGTACTCTAATGTGCAGGTGGTGGAGTTAATGGGTGAATAAGAGTGAATCAATACATTAATTAACGAATGTGCAATAAGGAATTCAATGAGCATAATATATACAAGTATTGCTGTCTTCACATAAATATACCTGAGATAAAAAATAATGTAATCTACAGTAATATGTCTGCTTATGTACGCTATGAGACACATTTACATTATTACCCATAATTACACATTCACCCAGCCTATTCTGAATATATCCTACTACTGTACATACAGTAAGACAACCCAACAAGGCAGATCTGTGCTTGACTATAGTAGGTCTACTGTACAAAACCCCTCCTAATCCTCCTAGTTGGCCAGGACAGCAGCTTCCACATCCGAAATAAATGCATCCAAGACAAACCATGTGAGCTGTGAGTGCTGGCACAGGTTTATTTATGTCATGTCGAAAGCCCACCTGAGTCACAGCATTGCCTGGCATGAACTAATGAACCTTTGTGTAGGTGAGGAGGGGTGTGTATGATGGGGTGTTATTCTATGTTTGTTCTATGATTCCATGTAGTTATATAGAAGTAGCAGCACTCTTTAATTGTCCAAGTTAGATACCCTACAGTATATAATGTCATCATATAATAGAGTATATCATGTCATCATATAATAGAGTATATCATATCATCATTTAATACAGTATATCATGTCATCATATAATAGAGTATATCATATTATAATTTAATACAGTATATCATGTCATCATATAATAGAGTATATCATATCATCATTTAATACAGTATAACATATCACCATATCATCATATAATACAGTATAGCATATCATCATATAATAGAGTATATCATATAATACAGTATATCATATCATCATTCAATACAGTATAGCATATCATCATATAATACGGTATATCATATCATCATATAATACAGTATATCATATAATCATATAATACAGTTTATCATATCATCATATAATTTAGGAGCTGGCTCAATGCACTGCAGCTGCAGATCTGAGCTGCTGGATGGGATCGTTTATACAGTTAACACAGCACTGTGTTATACTATGGATTTAGATAGGTGTGTCCGTGTGTGGGAGCCTTATGTAAAACAAATAAGCAAATCCAAGAACTGCATTAAACCATATAACACAGGTTTCCGAGATTTCCATATTTTTAACAACACATACTGACTATTCAAAACATTAAGAAAACCTTCTCTTTCCATGACATAGACTGACCAGTTGAAAGCTATGATCCCTTATCACTTTCAATCATTGTAGATGACGGGGAGGAGACAGGTTAAAGAAGGATTGTTAAGCCTTGAGACAATTAAGACATAGATTGTACATGTGTGCCATTCAGAGGGCGAATGGGCAAGACAAAATATTTAAGTGCCTTTGAACGGGGTATGGTAGTAGGTGCCAGGAGCACCGGTTTCTGTAAAGAACTGCAACGCCGCTGAGTTTGTCATGTCCAACAGTTTCCCGTGTGTATCAAGAATGGTCCACCACCCAAAGGACATCCAGCCAACTTGACACAACTGTGGGAAGGATTGGAGCCAACCTGGGCCAGCATCCCTGTGGAACACTTTGGACACCTTGTAGTGTCCAACCCAAATTGAAGCTGTTCTGAGGGCAAAAGGAGGGGCTGCAACTCAATATTAGGAAGGTGTTCCTAATGTTTGGTATACTCAGTGTATATGAATATTAAATAATGACCTAATATGTCTTTGGACTGATGCACCAACAGAAATGTACAGTACATCATGTCTCTGTCTGACCGCTGTGTTAGTTGTATCCTCTACTGCTGCAGTCAGTGTCAATAACATGGCCTGCATGGCTTCCACTGGGAAACCTGTAGTGTTTTAACAAAGTGGTCCTCGCTCTGATCACAATAAATTATAGAAGGAAAGACTCCCCACTGAATGGTGCATCCTTAGCCGTGAAATACTGTATGTTCTCACGTTGTATTTCTGTCAGGGCCTAGGATCTGGAAATAATTATCTAGAATTAATTTAATCTCACCATGCCCTGGATCTCTCATACATACATTATCCATGCCCTGGATCTATCATACATACATTATCCATGTCCTATCACAGGAGTTATTGTTGACAAAAGAACAGCCATACTGGAAAACTGCAGGCTTCTATGAGCACAAGCTCTCCCTTCCCCCGCTACCATCGTTCTCTAACTTCATCTCCCTCTCCTCTTGCTTTTCCATCGCTCTCTCTCTCTCTCTCTCTCTCCCTCTCTCTCTCTCTCTCTCTCTTGGGAGGTGAACACAATCTCATTAGCTGCTGGTGGATGAGGCGTCCTCTCCACGCAGGTTCAAGGTGATGGAAGATGAGGCCGTTTGGCCCAGGCTCATTCTGTATTCACACCACGTCCCTCTTCCGTGAACACCAAATTACATGGAACCTGGGGAGTCTAACTCCATTCATTTTAAATGGAAGATTAATTTAACAATATGCAGCGGATATTTGTTACAAACCCATCACGTAAAAGTGAAGTTTGGCAATAAATTTGCGGGTGGCTCACCGTGGCTGGTTGGGCCGCAGTGCAAATAAATCAGGGGAGCATTTACAGCTAATCTCTATTTTCACAGATACACGCGCCCACGCACACACACGCACACACAGAAAACGGGGCAGAAATATGTTTGTTGACGATTTCCAGGAATGGTGTGTTATTCCATATGCTGCTCTTTGGATAATTTATAATTTCTTAGAAGTCTCCAATGGTTTGACCTCTTGCTAGTGCAGGATGCAAACACTTTGTCCTGGCCCATTGACCTCCTTGCTAATTCTTCACTAATTTATGGGTGAATTGGACTCATGTGAAGGGAAAGGCTGCAACGGTCAACGTGTGTGTAGCATGCTGTGTGCACCTCTGGCATATACAGTAGAAAAGACGCCAAGTATATAATATAAAAGTAACTTCCTTGGAATCAAGAGTTGGATGCATTTCTGTTTAAATCATCATTAACATTATCAATATTTACCAAGCAAATATTAAACTGTTTGGTTTGGTGACAATTTGCATACATCTAAAGTACACACAGAGAGGTGTGTGAATATAAGCCTTGCATACAAGGAAAATGCCATTTCCTAATATATAATAAAATAAGGGTCCATTTTATTCGGCGGCTGGTCTGAGCTCCTCTGGAACAGTACATAAAGCGAACCCAAATGGGCTGGGCTCGGCTCTGTGTGGAGGGATACGGCCTGGACATGTCAGGGTGAGATATGCACATCAGCGCCCTGTGACAGTAACTCCTGATCATATTACACACCTCAGCAGTGTTCACGTCCACTTACTGCTCTGCTCCCCGCTCCTCACCCGCCATTATCACTACCCTGCCCAGAGACAATCAAAGCATTAATATGTAAGTGAAACAGTCATTTTCAGATGGGGAAAAGAGAATGGAGTGTTGGGGTAGATGGAGGGAGAGGGAGGTGTGTGCTGAATTAATGGCTAATCTTCTCAGACAGGAGAAAGTCTTTGACTTTTAGCTTACTCCCCACCTCGTCTACCAGGCAGGCAGCATCTTACGTGTTCTCTCGACACATCTTTCTCCTCTATAATGGTACATTTCTTAGGGGACCTCAATGCCTGATTAGAGGAATTGATAACCCTGTCGCTTATTAACGTGGACAATACAGTTAAAAATCACAGCAATACGTCTGGCTTTAAGCGTCACTAGGTTTCACAGCCACCATGTCAAGGTTGTAAAAGGAGAGAGCGAGAGGAGGAGGAGGAGGAGGAGGGGGAGAGAGAAAAAGCAATTCCTGCCTACTCAACTGTAAACACTTGGTTATTGGAATCTTTAAAATGGGCAGCAAGGAGAAAATGACATGACCAAATCTCTTTTTTCCTATGAGTTAACGAAGAATTAGGGTTCCCATTTGGCGTATTAAAGGGTTCACGGGAGGTCAGGGCATTGTGGAAAGTGTGTTTGACAACGGTGTCAATTTAGCCGCAGAGCAGCTCACAGGCTCGTGGCGGAACATCACTCACAGCTGTCACAACCACTTATCTTTCTCATTGTCACCAAACCAACTAAATTCAGGTCAAGATCTTTTTTTTCACTACTTGTCTCTCTTCATTTTGCATTTATTTTACAATGTGCTGAAGCCAACTCACTGTGTAAATGCCTACGTAATACTTTAAAAGTATAATTTTCAACACCTTTTTCAACACCATTCTGTTATTTTGACTGCCAATACATGAATGAATAACCACTCAATTCACAGAGCTCTCACTGGAATGAGTAATGGATTTATACATCTAGTTTCTGGAATGGCAAAGCAATAACATGCCTATTATTCTCTATTGCTTGTATGTATTCCAGCAATACAGAAAATGTGCATTTCTGTAGAGTATGCTCCCAGTTCCTGGGAGTCCATAAGGACAACAGGCTGGAATGGGCTGGTAACACCGGGGCCCTGTACAAAAAGGGCCAGAGCAGACTCTACTTTCTGAGGAGGCTCAGGTTCTTCAACGTGTGCAGTAAACTACTGCATACCTTCTACCAGTCTGCAGTGGTGTGCTGGGGAGCCAACAAAAAAGCCGGTGATGCTTCTCGGGTAAATAAGCTGATCAGGAAGGCTAGCTCTGTCCTGGGGATGAGCCTTGACACTCTAGAGGAGACCTTCAGTCACAGACTGATCCCACCACGGTGTGCCAGAGAGCGCTACAGGAGGTCCTTCCTGCCGGCGGCTATTAGACTATATAATGCCTCACCAATGTATAGTGTACATATTCAGCCAACCACCCATACTATGCAATGTCTTTTTATAGCTTTTTTGCACTCCAGACATCTTGTATTTCTATACTTTTCATACTGACGCTCTATGTATCATGTATCGTGTATCTGTCATTTGTGTATTTTCGTTCTGGCATTTTGCACCTGCCCTATTTTTTGTTGTAGTATCTATCTATCTAATAAAGTATCTATCTATCTATCTATCTATCTATCTATCTATCTATCTATCTATCTATCTATCTATCTATCTATCTATCTATCTATCTATCTATCTATCTATCTATCTATCTATCTATTAAAGTATCTATCTATCTATCTATCTATCTATCTATCTATCTATCTATCTATCTATCTATCTATCTATCTATCTATCTATCTATCTATCTATCTATCTATCTATCTATCTATCTATCTATCTATCTATCTATCTATCTATCGTTGACATGGCTTTCATATAATTAAGTAATAAGGCCTGAGGAGGTGTGCTATATATACCACGGCTAAGGGCTGTTCTTACGCAAGACACAACGCGGAGTGCCTGGATACAGCTCTTAGCCTTGGCATATTGGCCATATACCACACACCCCCGAAGAGCCTTATTGCTTATTATAAACTGGTTACCAATGTAATTAGAGCAGTAAAAATACATGTTTTGTCATACCCGTGGTATACGGTCCGATATACCACGGCTGTCAGCCAATCAGCATTCAGGGCTCGAAGCGCCCAGTTTATAAAGGTGAATATACACTTGAATAATCACATTAATCATGGTTCTCTGATACATTTTGGATGGGGGAGCGCAACCTAACCAAGCTGAAAATGATGTGCTCAGAATGAGGTGTCAAGTGTAATGTGTTCTGTGCTGCCATAGGAACCAATGAGGGGTGAACTAACGCCAGTCTAGCAGCAGACTAATGGACCATGGCTACATTTTACCATCTTGGTGAGGCATACAAAATGAACGTAAAGGAAGTGCCATGGCACATTTCCTTGTAGGTCCTCACTCATTCACACACACACACACACACACACACACACACACACACACACACACACACACACACACACACACACACACACACACACACACACACACACACACACACACACACACACACACACACACACACACACACACACACGCACACACGCACAAGTCGACACATCTGTATGAATATAACATGTTTTGAATGCTGCATCATTGGTACCGGTCATTGGAATCTCTAAAAGCAAGTGTAAAACTGATTGTTCAGTTATTAAGGGAAGCTAGCTTTTCTATTGGAACTCTGGGTACCGACACGTTCAATCTGAGGTTTCACATGATAAAGAGATCAAACGCATGAGACAGTCATCAAAACATTTCACGCACTTGCACAATAAAGAAAAAAACAGGAGCTGGTAATTGTTAACCTGGAAAAGAAACGGTTGTTTAACTAAATATACAGTGTGTGTTGAGGAGGGCCTTTACTGTACAGTATGTGCTGCTAATACTGTAAATGCTGATCCACAGCTCTTTCTTTCTGCAGGAGTTCTTTTAGCATCGTCCTGGCTTCCAGCCCATTGCTAATTTGGCCAGTTAGTTTACCGCCTTTCATTTCCTGGTGCTCTAATAGGTCATAAGAGCAGCTTGCGCTGCATTGTAATTAATCAGATGAAGGCCATGTTACAATCGGACATCCACAAAAGATGATTAGTCTTGTTAGGGCATGGCATTATGGGTATTCACTACATTACATTACCTCCAGAGAGGCCAATGGAACACTTCCCTGTTTCCACACAAAATGTAACAAAGTCAGGGTAACGTTTTTAACTGGAGAGAGCAAAGTGTAAAAATGGCCATAGTGAAGTCGATTCATTCATTATACTGAACCTTCTGATATAGGTGCTGCTGTTCAACTAGTCTTGAAAGTGAAAAGGTCACACTTTATAAAGATAGTCCTGATAGTCCATCTGTAGATACTCTACAGATGGTCATACTATCAACAAACTATCTGTTGATAAGCAACTGCTTACGGTTAGGGTTAGGTTTAGAATAAGGGTTAGGGTAAGGGTTAAGTTTAGGGTGAAGATAAGGGTTAAGGTTAGGGTTAGTAGATAGTTGAAATGTTATTGATAGTCTGTAGAGCATCTATAGATGGACTATCCAAATAAAGTGTCACCAGAGAAAATATGAGTGGAATTTGAAGGAAGAACTTTAAAAGAGAAGGCATTATTATTCAAGAGGAATTATTAATCAAAGGAAAGGGTGTAATATTTAAGTAACCAGGTTTTCTATAAAATTCACGTGGACACATTTTCCGTTTATTTTTTTCTCTTCTCTGAAATATCCCATTTTTAAAAAATCAATCTACTATCTATGTCTTGTTGGTTTACAAGTGTAAACTCTGGGTCATTATTTCAGTAAGAACATGAAAAGTTATTATGAAAATAAATAACTTTACCTCCCAGTTGTTACATCAGTTTTTTTTATAAAGCGTTTAGCTGTAAAGCTGCAAGCCGAACGACAAATGAAGGGGGATTCATATTTGGAGGGAAATGATTTAACAGGCCTGTCATTAGGGCAGCACATGTGGAATCATTTCTATATTGCCAGTTTTCAGTCCAATTATGTTACTTTATCACGCTGGGGAATAGTCAGCGCTGTAATTAAATAATAACTCATTCAAAACGCACAGCATCTATAACCTTGAGGTCTCAATGGCCTTTTATCTAGCTCGGAAATTGACTGTAAAATACAGAGAATAAAATGGAGACTGTCTTTCTCTGTTCTGTTTCCTGGAAAAATAATAGTGTATGTCGTACTTCAAATGGAGGCTTTTTACTGGAGCCTCATGCACATCCTTCTCTGAGAATACTGTGTATGTTCACAAAGCATTACAAAACAATTCATAGTTAAATCAAATGTCACTATCGACATAGGCAAGTGTACATCTCAATAAATACAGTAATATACAGTATAATGTAAGCTTTGAGTCAAGCTACTATGCGGTCTGAAATTACGAGCTTGAATAGAAAAATAAGGTAACTACCTATAAGCTAACACAGACACACTCCTGTTTGACATTATGGTGGTTCTCATTGTAACTGGACTAGGTGTGCGCCATGAGTGTGTACCATAGGAGCCTGGCCAGGCTCTATACCAGTGTAATTAGGGATCTAGAAATGCAACTGTGTGACCCTAAACAGCTATTGAGCTCAGGATTTAAATCTGGTTATAATTGGGTGCCAAGTCATGGAGGTCCCTTGACACAGCCACTGTAATCTAGCTGTGTAGCCTAGTGGTTAGGGTGTTGGGCCAGTAACTGAAAGGTTGCTGGACCGAATCCCTGAGCTGACAAGGTAAAAATCTCTCGTTCTGCACCTGAACAAGGCAGTTAACCCACTGTTCACCTGTAGGCCGTCATTGTAAATAAGAATTTGTTCTTAACTGCCTAGTTAAATAAAGGTCAGTGCTCTCTTCCACCGTCACCTCCCTTCCCAACACCGTCTGACTCTGTAGACAATGCAGTTATACTCATGCCTGACCCTAGCCCCACCTTCACCACCATCTTTGCAGTTGTTACCGCTTGTGACAGAAACGTGATGTCGCAACCAATCAAAGTCTTCCACGGTGACACTGAGGGTCTACCACAATGTCAGGCCGCAGACCGACACGACACACATGGGGGAAAAAATCGGCGTTGACAAACCATATCAGCTCTGCCAAACCAGATCGCTGTTACACGCATAGACCAAATGGCAGGTTGGTGAACGAGGAGAGAAGTTTGATGTTTTTCTCTCTGTTTCATAGCTCTTTGTTAGAATACAAGCTACTTGAGGATGTATTCATTAGAGGCTTTTTAAATCAAATAAGTCATTAGTTGAGCCGGGGACAACAGTACATAACTGTTGAATGTAGGAGGGAAGTGATTGGTTTGTGTTGATTATTTGATTAAGCTCAAGATGCTTGTGCTTTGCTTTTTGCTTAATAATTGAATTCCTGGCTGCAGAGAGGATTTAATTTGATGCATCTGTAATTGGCAGTTTCAAACATATTGTTATAATTTTAGATGGCTGCAAGTGACAATTTTCCTAGACATTCATTTAACTCTTAATTTCAATTATTGTAAGCATCTATACAAGTCCAGGTTTTATTCAAGACTATCTTACTTATGATGCAAAACAAGTATGCAAACATGTATCCCTTCATGTAGCAATTTAACCCTATGGAGGCACGATTAAAAATAACCTAAATGAAGTACTACGCAATCATTAAACACATACTATCTATTTCATTAACATCTGAATTCCATGCTCCCTTTATGCTGGGAGAAAAATCTGAACAAATCGTCTTTCCTTCAGAAGTCTTCCTCTATTCCGTGCCAATTAGTCCATGTTTCAAAATGCCGTGGCAGCTTCCCTTTCAAAATAATATGCTGCTGCTCCACCAAAATGTTTGCCCTAACTGGGTCTCTGGGGGCCCCTGGATCTCTGGCCCCATCCATAACTCAACGGGACCTTCAGGGACCGGCACTCCACTGTTCTGTTTTAACCTCCAAGCTCATTATCAGAAGTCTCAGGGGCACCTGGCTAACCAGAGACACAGAGAATTAGGAGGTGCTCTGCTCGGCAGCCAGGCACACTCAGAGCCATAAATGGATGATAGCAAGCAGCGAGATCAGTAACAGGGAAGGGAGAAGCCCGGGGGAATACAGTCAACTTGCAGAGTAAGGCACTTTTAAATATATATTTAGCATTTACACCTGCTACGTTTTAGCCTGCCGATGTGGTGTAGCTAGCTGCTCCCCTTCTCAAGGAGTCATTTGAAGTGATAAAGCACCGTCAATGCTATCTGCTCTGACATGAGGGATGGAGCTCAGCTCCTGTGCAGGAACCATCATCAAGATCTGAGAGCATGTTGCCCGCTTTTAAGTCCAACAATCGAAATGTAACTGAGAGAAGGAAAGAACTGCTCAATTGCTGAACATGCTGAAATATGTAGGGCTCTATTTTAGCTGTTGAGAAGAAGTGTTGCTTTATCGCTGTGATGTTGTGAAAGACAGCCAACGAAGAGAATAGATATGCTTTCAAGGTGTTATTACACCACAGTGGTAATGATAACTCATAGCTCCTGTTGAGTACAACATTGCTTCTCACTCCATTTCTCAGTTCATTTTACAAGTACAACATTACTATTGCATAAGCTGGACTACATAGAAAATGAGGGTTAGAGTATATGCTGAGCCCAAAAGCCCATAATGCACAGTAGAAAAGAAGAAACCAGACCCTCTATTTCAGAGCTGTTAATTTGTGCTGTCTATTTGTCTGCAGGCCCTAGTTAGTGATATTCTGGGAGGAAGGAAGTCTCTGTCTACTGTCTCAGTAGCAGAATACTGATCTCAGTCTGCTGTGGAATTCATTATGGTAGGAAGGAGAGGACAGGAGGGGGATAAGAGGAGGAGTGGAGGAACAGGGAAGCTCTCCAAAACTAACACCTCTCTCTTTTATGTGCTCAAATTTCATTAACTACTCCCTACCCACATTAAAAAATACTACAGTTTACTATAACATACTACACTACTTACTATAGAATTCCATAGTGAAGTGTAGTATACTGCAGTAAATCCTACAATTATGTCTGCAAAAACACTACAGTGTATCTGCAAAAAACCTACAGTTTTGTAAATATATGTCACCGTGGGTGCATAGGGAGACTAAGACGCAGCGCAGGGATAGTAGTTCGACATTTTATTTTACTATACTATGTATATTATATAACGTACAATAAACACAAATTACGAACTGCAGAACAAAAAACACGAATAGACTAAACGTCACGTTCACAAACACAAACACGAATGAACGGACGGACGTAACAGTTGCACACTTACTTTCACCGTGACTGCGAAATAATCGACAACCCAGCGTGAAACCTACCAACCTATGTAGGATCCCTAATTAGAGACGACGCGCTACAGCTGCCTCTAATTAGGGATCCCACAAAAACCACCACCAGAAACAGAAAGAATAGAACTGTCAGACTCTGACCATGGCTACATAGAGAAGCAAATGGGCTTCTCTAGATAGATAGGTACTTAGATAGATAGGTACTTTATTGCTCCCCCGGGGGGGAAATTTCTTTGTCAAGCAGCTACAACAAAAACACAGGGCAGGTGCAAAATGCCACAACGAAAGTACACAAAAGACAGATACACGGTATGGCCAGAGCCTGACAATATATGAATACTGTAGTATTTTATTTGCATTTACCCCACCCATTCCTCTCCCCATATCCAAATTTGTGCCACCGATGAGTGAAAAACCAACAAGCCCCTACAAGCCACCACTTCTATGTCAAAGATAATAAAACGAAAACACTATAGTACAAACTGCAGTATTGTCCGCAAAAATAAAAAAAACACTACATGAATTACTATACAATATATATTTTTACTATAGTAATACAACAGTATTTATACTATAATACACTCTAAATACTATAGTATATTGCAATAATATTTGCAAAAACAAAACACTTGTAGTAAATAATACAGTAATGTGTCTGCAAAAACACTGCAGTTTACTATAGCAATACAACAGTATTCATACTATAGTAAACTATAGTATTTTTTCATGTGGGTATTCTCTCTTTCTTTCTCTCTTACTTCTCCTCAAGGTAGTAGCCAAGGCCAAAAGGTTGCTTCCTTGACACAAACTTAATTTTTTTCTTAGTCAGGTACTTTGGGGCCGTTCTTTAAAATGGTGGATTGTTTCCTACAGCAAGAGCCTGGCTCTTAAATTAACATTAAAATACCCTTTTATGCATTAAGCATTCAACATAGGGCCAGAGATACATTTCAGAGCATTGTTGCTTCATAGCTCAGCCTTCCTCCCTCTCACTACTGGGGCTGGTAATCAGAAATAAACAAGGCTGGTTGTCAGAATGTGGCCACACAAACAGAACTGAGATGTAGAGAGACCCTGAAAGAGCTCAAAGCAGCCAATAACCAACCAGGCCCAAAGATAGCCAGAATACATGGTAACCTTGTCTTTACTGAGATCTCACCAACAGTGGAAAAACCAACAGTGAGTATTGGACCGCCATGGAATTAGTGTTACTCACCCACCATTACAACAGCAACGGCTATAGATAGAGATTGACAGTGGTGGGATTCAGTGGGGGACTACAGTAAGAATAATACAGTATGCATTGCACTTTTGTTGTTGCCCACCGATAGTGATTTGACTGGGTTAAAACTGTTCAAGATATAACTAAAATGTCATCAACATAGCAGTACTATAGGCCTAGTGTAAAAGAGCAAATGTGACAGGTGCATGGTAGAGCTGGCTGTAAACAAAAATATTGATGCTTGACCTTTTGATGCTCTCTAATGCTACAAGCTGTGATGCTGATTCTGGTACATAAGACGAAACATCCACACAGGGTCAAACACTCTTAGAATAAAAGGTGCTATAAAGAACCTAAAAGGGTTATTCGGCTGTCCCCATAGGAGAACCCTTTTTGGTTCCAGGTAGAACCCTTTTTGGTTTCAGGTAGAACCCTTTTTGGTTTCAGGTAGAACCCTTTTTGGTTTCAGGTAGAAACCTTTTGAGTTCCATATAGAACCCTATGTGGAAAGGGTTCTACCTGGAACCAAAAGGGTTCTACCTGGAACCAATAAGGGTTCTACAAAGGGAACCCTTTGGGAACCCTTTTTTCTAAGAGTGTACAACTACAATGCAGATCCTTGGTTGACTTGCACGAATGCATTTTATGCCTGGTCTCAAGAGTGAAGGATCTGGCAGCTAAATAAATATATATAAATAAAGAGGGAGGAAAGTGAGAAAGAGGGTGAGAAAGAGCCTCGGAGGAGAGATCTGCTCCGATTTTAGTCTTTGAATGTTGCAAATTAAATTCCCTCGTCAAGGCTCTAATCATTCACAGCAGATGGGGGCTTACGCTCGGTTTTAGATCCGCGGGAATTCTAATGGTTATTGTTTCGGTTTAAATAGGGAGATTATTGCATTTTAATAAGTCCTCTTTGGGACTTGCCGCAACAATGGAGTGCCATGAATTACTGTAGATAGCTGTTCGCGTGTGCAGGGGGGAAAAATCTAAAGTGTGACAAGTTGCTCCTTCTCCCTCTCTTCCCCTTTTTTCAGAGACGGCTCTGAGTGTATTTACCACCAAATTAACAATGTGCCGTTGGGAAAAGGAGCTTGGCTGTGGATTTTCATTAAAATGACACATCTGTTCAGCAATTTCTGCAAAGTAATTTTGCTAAAAGTTTGATCAGCTAATTTTAATTATTCACTCCACTGAGTTGAATACAGGATTCATCATGTTGAATTAATACATTCAACATTACTTTTTTTCTCCCTCCTTCTCTCCCAAATATACGAGGTGGGAAAAATGCAATCACCAAATTGAATTGTCATGCACTGCGGATTAAAATGTGATTCGTTAATTACAAAAATAAACAGTAACTATATGGGCTTCTATATTTTGAAGAATTAGGTAGCTCAGAACTGAATCGCCAAACGACGGAGATTAAGTTTAGAGCACCCTATAAGTGCTAGGTGTGGTGTGTCATTTAGTTACCACTGTGACTTCCCATTTCCCCGTGTTTATACACAGTTGTAAATGATTGTGTTAGTTTCAGTTGCCACACTATGTCCTTTGGGCATAAAGCCCTCAAGTCTTTTGTGACCGTTGCAGGGGAAATTTCATTTCTCAGGCCCTTTAAAGTGTTCATGGCTGTGAGAATGAAAGTGTTTTAGTCACAGATTAAAAACGGACACCTTATCTAATGAACGTTTAAACCATGAAGGAGCTCCTATTCACTACCCATAAACAAGAACCATCAGAAGAATAGTCTAGCTCAGTCTGAGCCGCAACTACTGCAGCACAGAGCCAGCGCTAACTGACGGTACCACTGGAGCAGAGGGAGAATCACAAAGAGCTCTCATTCAAAGAGAACCACATTCAAAGACCCAACTACTCAAAGACATCCCATTCAAGGACCTCTGGCTTCCCAGTCAAGTTACCGAAGGCTGCTGCTGCAGCAGCTATACTGCTATACTGCTGTTAAACTGTGCTTTTGGTCCCAGCAGAAACACAAAGACCTCGGGCTCAGAAAAATGATTTATTTTTTCCCTCTTCTATTCTATCTTATCTCCTAAGGTAACTTTCCTTAGCAACTTGTCCCTGGAGACTATCCCTTTACCCTGCAATCCCGATGCACATCAGCACACAGAACCAATGAGACACCAGGGCAGGGAGGCAGATTGGAAAGTGATACCTTTCAAGTAGGGGCTCCTGTGAAGCCTGTTTCCCTCTCTCTCTCTCTCTCTCTCTGTGTCTCTGAATTCTGTAAAGCATCCCAAAGGAGTCCTCTACAACAGACTGTGAGGACATTGGAGGTTTTATGGACAAAGTAATGGAAAAAAACAACATACAGTATTTGTTCCACATTAAAAGGCAACCTATTAAAAGGTAGTAAGGAGGTTAGGTGTTCCACCTTAAATTGTGGTGAGTTTAGGTGGTCTCTGTCAATTTCAAACCCCTGCATCGAGCGTGAGCAAATCAAAATAACCTAATTCCTCTTTGACAAAAGGCCAAGTAAGAATGACTCAGTCACAGTCACCATGTTATGAGATGTACCTTACATTATAGTACATGGGAGTACAGGGCTGCTGTTTCTGCCCTCGGCCAGCAAGACAATTTTCAATATTGACTCACTGCTCCAATTTTATGAAGCTACTGCTACTACTGCAAAAATTGGATTCACAAATTCAATTCCGCCATAAAATATATGCCTTCCTTAAAGTCCCAGGTTCTCACCCAATATCCTGCTGGCAAACTATGTCACTATTTATGGAATTGTGATGTAGTTATGCATATGTCTGCTGCAAAACCAAAATGTCAAACCCTTTTAATAATCTGTTTATGGTAGGAAAACGATAGCAAGTAAATAAAGGTAGCTAGCATTGGACCCATTGATGCCTAACCATCCCAGTGACTGAATGATTGGAAAGCTTTCTTTGACGGCTCTCTGCTTCACTCCCTCCGTCCTTCCATTCCTCCCTCCATCCATCCATCCATCCATCCATCCATCCATCCATCCATCCATCCATCCATCCATCCATCCATCCATCCATCCATCCATCCATCCATCCATCCATCCATCCATCCCTCTCTCCAAACCCCACACAGCTGAATGTTTTTCCATCTCTGGAGGCCTGTACCTGTTATCAAATGTAATAAATAAAGCAACTGAAATCTGTCTACTCTTTATCTCACCCAGGGACTTCAGCAAGCTGGCAAATTACCATTTCCAGGCGCCATATTCCCAAGATGCCACGGTGCTGCTTTTCTTCTCTTCCTGATGGAATCAGATGAGCACAACACCAAGAGAGACATTGTTATCCACTCACTAGGATCCCAAAAAAAACAAGGCATTACCGCAACAGCCTGCTCTGACAGCTCGCCATATGAGAGTCTACGTCAAGACAGCAAGAGGATTGAAAAAACTTGGACACAGTTTTTCAGATGTAAAAAATCCCTTTATGTACCATGGATGGTAATAGAGTGAAAATATAGCTTTCCCTCTCCCTTCTGAAAACTGTGTGTATAATGCACTTTCTAGAATGACTCTCACTTCGAGTAAAATAGGCGAATGCAGCAGCAGCAGCAGTAGAGAGGGGGAAATTATGTTCAAATTGAAACAAAATGAAATGGTTCCAGATTTATATGGGGTAGAAGGGATTTAAATGGGCAGGAATAAAAAGGGCACTTTAAAAATACATATCTAAGTGTGAAAGTAAATGTATATGATCTGTGCTAGGCGAGAAAGATATGAACGCTCCTTCTGGCTGGGCTTGTAGAGCAGATATTTCATGGATTACAGGTTAAATCTGGGGAGAGAGGAACACAAAAGAGCAGCTCCCTGTGGGGTGAAGGCTGGAGCATGAGAAAATAATTGTTCATCTCAGAAATGTAATGGATAGCAAATGTTCTTTAATGCTTTCCTACTGTACATAACGACTGGCTAGGCATACTGTACTAATACAATTGTTAAATTACGAGCCTAGTTGGTTTAGCCATGGAAAAAAACACTGGCAGCCTTAAAGTCAGCCTTAAATTCTGAAATCTTTGGCTGTTTAGTACATAGCCTAACATGTGAAACATTAAAGAGATGGGTGGGGCTAAAGCTTAAAAGGGTGTGAATGATGCTGAATGGGTGTAGACAAAGAAGAGGTATCAAAACATTCTCCAGTAGGTATCAAAACATTCAAGGGCCATTTTCTCAAAAGTGAGGTTACAAGTTGATCAACTTTCAAAGCAGAATTACTTTCCCATTTGTCGTCAACTGTAGTGTATGATATACCATTTATAGCTCTAAATTTCTACTTTTATCTAATGTAAAAAACACAATTGAAAATGTTGCTACATAAGACCGAATCGAGCCGGTCGATCACATATTGCAGAGGTAAAAATTGTATTTTCATGAGCAGTATTAGAGATATTCAGACATGATAACTCAACTGAACGAACCGCTTGGTAATGTTGTCTCTCTCCAGGGCCCTAAGCGTCTATTTCGGGAGTAAAGGTTTGAATTTAATTTCGATAATACAGCTACAAATACAGCTACAGCTCTCTTCTAAAAGCTACATTTGGAAGGGGACAAAATAACTCCAAGAATATTCTGATCTTAATACAGTGCCTTCAGAAAGTATTAACACGCCTAGTTTTTTTCACATTTTGTTGTTTTAAAGTCAGTTTTTGTCACTGGCCTACACACAATACCCCATAATGTCAAAGTGGAATTATGTTATGTTGTTTTATTCTTAAAAATGTATTAAAAACGAAAAGCTGAAATGTCTTGAATCAATAAATATTCAACCCCTTTGTTATGGCAAGCCTAAATACATTCTGGAGTAAAAATGTGCTTAACAAGTCACATAATAAGTTGCATGGGCTCACTCCAATAATAGTGTTGATTTTTGAATGACTACCTCTTCTCTGTACCCCACACAAAATGAAAAAAGCAGACATTGAATATCCCTTTGAGCATGGTGAAGTTATTAATTACATGGTATATCAATACACCCAGACACTACAAAGATACAGGCGTCCTTCCTAACTCATTTGCTGGAGAGGCCAATGGTGACTTTAAAACAGTTACAGAGTTTAATGGCTGTGATAGAAGAAACTGAGGATGGATCAACAACGTTGTAGTTACTCCACAATACTAACCTAATTAACAGAGTGAAACGAAGGAAGCCTGTATAGAATACAAATATTCCAAAACAAGGCACTAAAGTAATACTGCAAAACATTTGGCAAAGCAATTAACTTTTTGTCCTGAATACAAAGTGTTATGTTTTGGGAAAGTCCAATACAACACATTACTGAGCACCATTCTCTTTATTTTCAAGCATAGTGGTGGCTGCATCATGTTATGGGTATGCTTGTAATCGTTAAGGACTGGTGAATTTTTCAGGACAAAAAATAAACGTAATGGAACTAAGCACAGGCAAAGTCCTAGTGAAAAACCTGGTTCAGTCTGCTTTCCACCGGTCACTGGGAGATTAATTCACCTTAACATAAGGCCAAATCCACACTGGAGTTGCTTACCAAGAAGACAGTGAATGTTCCTGAGTGGCCGAGTTACAGCTTTGACTTAAATCTACTTGAAAATCTATGGCAAGACCTGAAAATGGTTGTCTAGAAATGATCAACAACCAATTTGACAGAGCATGAAGAATTTTGAAAAGTATAAGGGGCAAATGTTGCACAATCCAGGTATGCAAAGCTCTTAGACTTACCCAGAAGGAATCACAACTGTAATTGCTGCCAAAGGTGCTTCTACAAAGTATCGACACATGGGTGTGAATACTTACAGTGCATTCGGAAAGTATTCAGACCCCTAGACTTTTTCCACATTTTGTTACGTTACAGACTTACTCTAAAATGTATTAAATAATTTTTTTTCTCTCATATATCTACACAAAATACCCCATCATGACAAAGTGAAAAGAGGTTTGTATAAATGTTGGCAAATTTATTAAAGATAAAAAACAGAAATACCTTATTTACATAAGTATTCAGACCCTTTGCTATGAGACTCGAAATTGAGCTCAAGTGCATCCTGTTTCCATTGATCATCCTTGAGATGTTTCTACAACTTGATTGGTAAATTAAATTCATTGGACATTATTTGGAAAGGCACAAACCTGTCTATATAAGGTCCCACAATTGACAGTGAGCTCCGAGACAGAATTGTGTCGAGGCACAGATCTGGGGAAGGGTACCAAAAAATGTCTGCAGCATTGAAGGTCCCCACGAACACAGTTGCCTCCATCATTTTTAAATGGAAGAAGTTTGGAACCACCAACACTCTTCATAGAGCTGGCCGCCCGGCCAAACTGAGCAATCTGGGGAGAAGGGCTTTGATCAGGGAGGTGACCAAGAACCCGATGGTCACTCTGACAGAGCTCCAGAGTTTCTCTGTGGAGATGGGAGAACCTTCCAGAAGTACAACCATCTCTCCAGCACTCCACCAATCAGGCCTTTTTTAGTAGAGTGGCCAGACAGAAGTCACTCCTCAGTAAAAGGCACATGACAGCCTGCTTGGAGTTTGCCAAAAGGCACCTAAAGATTCTCTAGTCTGATGATTTTTCAGCGGCAGGGACTGGGAGACTAGTCAGGGTGGAGGGAAAGATGAACGGAGAAAAGTACAGAGAGAGGTTCACCTTCCAACTGGACAATGACGCTTAGCACACAGCCAAGACAATGCATTAGTGGTTTCGGGACAAGTACCTGAATGCCCTTGAGTGGCCCAGCCAGAGCCCGGACTTGAACTCGATCGAACATCTCTGGAGAGACCTGAAAAAAGCTGTGCAGCGACGCTCCCCATCCAACCTGACAGAGCTTGAGAGGATTTGCAGAGAAGAATGGGAGAAACTCCCCAAGCTTGTAGCATCATACCCAAGAAGACTCAAGGCTGTAATCGCTGCCAAATGTGCTTCAACAAAGTACTGAGTAAAGAGTCTGAATACTTATTTAAACGTGATATTTCAGTTGTTTTTGGTTTGTCATTATGTGTTATTGTGTGTAGATTGATGAGGGGAAACATCTATTTCATCCATTTAAGATGTTGAATTCAGGCTGAAACAACACAATTCTGAATAAATCAAGGTGTATGAATACTCTCTGAAGGCACTGTAAGTATTAAAAACTATTTTGGATGTGCAAACATTGGCCTTTAAATTAACATGTATCCAGAAACACAACTGTCTTGGCTGCCAGCAACAATGTGACCTTTTCCACTGAATTATAATTAAATTAGACTACCCTCTAACTGCATTTAATAAGAGCCAGGCCTGTGATGCCTTTCTGCCTGGACAATAATTGGCAGCATGAATAAATTAATGATATGGGGACAAAATGATGTCCTTTAGAACGGAACGACCCATTGACATTGCAGAAATGCACGCCGCTGATTCAAATAAACCACATTGACAGGTTGTAAAAAGAGGTTGTCTCCTGTCAAAATGTATCTATTGTGAGGCACTTTACATTCTATATGCAGGGTGTAGGTGGTGTGTATGTGTGTACGTGCGTGCGTGCGTGTGGGTCACATGGTTGTGTAAACACGGTTGATATACATCTTGGCTCAACTCAATCCTATAATGGCTTCTTAGAAGGTTAGAGCAGCAGCAGGATACAGCAATAGGTCTCACCTGGTGGAGGTGGATCCAGTTGATGTTTGTAAGCAACACTTTTAACCAGAGGTTTTTGAAATGGAACTGAAGACTAAACTGATGGGATTGCCAGGTCGTCGAACTTTGAAAAGTGATGAAGGCAATTTTTGTTGGTGCCTGTGCTATATCAGTCCGCTAATACAGGACTAGTAAAGGCCCAGTGCACTACTTTTTGTGAAGATTTCTTCTTTTGTTAATCATTTTGAAGAAAAAAAATGTGATTTAAAAAAATAAATGATCCTCCATTGTTAAGGCAATGGATGAATCAAATGCATTATTATTAAAATGTTGAATACATTTAGGCTATAGAGAAACAAACTTGCACAATTTGAACCCATATGCAGTATTACACGCACTAGAAATATCGAAATTATGAAAAATTTGAAATGTTGTTATGAGACAAACAAGATGGATATGAATATGGTGGGAACGCTAGGTAGGTCTGAGCAAGTATAATGTCATTAATGTTTGTCATTATTCTTTTTATACATTTATTTTGAAGGTGGACATTAAGTCCCAGACAATGTCTTGTTTAGTTTAGTGAATCCATGTTTGTATCTATTGTCTTTAGTCTATGTATATTTTTTATTGTCTACAAAATTTGCCGGTCTGCTAATACACAATTAGTAAAGGCCCAAAGCACTACATTTTTGTTTTTATATATTCTTTTTTATTAGGATTTTTCTGGGGTGTTGCAGCACCCTCAGTACCCCGGGGCTACTGTATGCACTGGCTAGATATTCCGAAGAAAATCTATGTAATTAGCCAGCTGCTATCTGGCGATGTGATTTGTAACTTACCGGACCGTATCTAACCATTAGCTAGCTAGCTAACTAACTAACTACCGCAGAGGCTAACGTGACTATGTGTTTTACTTTATTTAGAGTTTGATCCCATCAACCTCGAGCTGCAGCATCAACATCTAGCTCAGCACCAGGAACTAGTGTAAGTCACCTTTGCTAAATCTTTCCATGACTCCATGATGAGCAAATAAATATACTGGAGCTAGGCATAAACCTGGTCTGTGTGTTGTCAAAGTGGGTGTGTTTATAAGCAGGCTACAGCTTCTACTGTAGTTTGCTATGTACGTATTATGGAGGCTTAGTTGATTGTTCATGCAGAAAAATAGGTATTAGTAAGCAGGGATGGTGTGGGTGACTGACTGGTGTCTGTTGGGGGTGTGTATTGTGTGTGAAAGTTAGTATCTTGTTAGAGTGTGTATTAATGGGGACAATGTAGTAAAATGTTGGCTAAACACTGACTACTGTGTGTCCTAACTACTAATCATGCTGCTGATGACGATGGTGTGGGTGATTGGCTGGTGTCAGACAACTTCGGTGTAACACAAAGGCCACAATAATTGCTACAAATAATTCATTTTTTTTTGGATCAGACAGCAGACTCATCAATCAATGACGTCATTGGCTGAACTCTCCCGGCACAAAAATGTTAAAATACCGATATAGTGCATAATTATGTCTGACACACCCTCTCATCACTCAGAATTATGTAGGGAGACAGGAAAACCCCAAAATAATGTCTAGTGGTGAAGTTTCCTTTTAAACTGCATGTAATCCACTTAACCAACCTGTCACAGCAACAATCAACTCCTGGCTCTTCGCTTCCCCCCTCCACCTCCAGCACCACCCCCACCCCTAGAGACCGCCAATGCTATCCATCTCAGGAACACTTCTATAGACTACCTGGCCTCCTGCTGCGCCCATTATCCACTAATCCATACCTAAGCGAAGCGTTTAAGTAGTTCTAAAAGGATTGGCGAGAGAGGGAGAGGGGGGAGACTTTCACAGGAGACATGCAATTAGGGCCCTAGACAATTATCATCTCACAATTTAGACTTCCTCTGTGTGTCGCCCTGAGAGTGCTGCTGTCAGAGAGGGTTCACTAGATTGCAAATACTGTAAAGGCACATGAGTGAACTATAGCATGATGCTGGAGCTACACGTCAACGGTGAACAGAGAGAAGATCTTGACTAGCTAAATCTCATCTCCATTCACCTCAGGTAACCAGAGGCAGAGTCTTACCTGGACTAACATTCCATGCTGGCTGGGGCTCTGGAGGAGAAACCGTTTGTTTGATCCCATTGACAAATTTGGGATGTGCAGTGTACATACAACACAATCAATACTTCTTAGCATTGGGTTATGTGTTATGCTATGTTTTATGCTATCTGTTAACATTTGTGTCCATGTCCTGGTCTTATGTCTCCCACTCTGACACTTCCTGCTAGGTCATCCATATCTTTATCCAATAGAAACCATACAAAAAACATTATTTGAGGTTGAACAGGTCACTTGTCTCTCCGTTTCCACTAGTTAGACAACACAGTATTTACCTGAAGTCAAAATAATAATGATATTAGCCAATCCTCCAGAAAACCAATTACACTTTTTAAAAGTTGCTATGTAACCTGAATGGAATAATGACGCCATTTAACTACACCTGCAGTATTACCACACTAACACAAACACATCTTAGGAGTAAACACTCCACACCACTCTCCATAATAAATGTGTGTGTTTTTCCCAATACTCCACAGCTCTTTAAGATAGTGCTGAGCTCCAGAGAATATGAGAGGTGGTAAATGGTACTTTGATAATCATTGCTCCTTTCCATTCAATCCATAGCAGGGACAGTGTATAGCATCGCTCTCTGGGAAGCATCTAATTCTAACCTGCACATAACTCTGTCTGGAAATCAATAGGAGGACAGTCCAGTGGAGACTGCCATCTTGTGCAGTGCAGCGGGCTGACTGTAAAACAGACAGCGAGAGATAGACAATACTCTCTCTGGTACGCAGCAGCTATAATATCCATCCTTGACATTTACTTGCCCCGCTTTTCCCAGAGCCTACTCCTTCCCTAACTGCCAGCTCTCCAACTATCTGGGGTCTGCCGACCGACCGACCAGGTGAACAGATAAACCTGTCAAGGTGGGTTTGGGGGGGGGGGGGGGGGGTCATAAATCCAGGGCCGGGACTGGCTGGGCTAGGGGGACAGGGGGAGATGTGTTCCAGAGGGTTATGGGGCTGGTGTGTGTGTGATTGTGTGTGTGATTGTGTGTGTGATTGTGTGTGTGTGTGTGTGTGTGTGTGTGTGTGTGTGTGTGTGTGTGTGTGTGTGTGTGTGTGTGTGTGTGTGTGTGTGTGTGTTACTTAAATAGGTCCAGCACAGCCCACAGCCAAAAACAGCAGCTTGATTATATCTCTCAATGCAGACATTTTCAAATGGCTGGCCCTCTTTTTACCCTCCATTTCACCTATTCTTTACATGGTGGATCCCCATCCACCCCTCCTCCTTCCCATAAAGTCAAAAGAGCTGTCAAGTGCGCTTTCTTAAGCTTGTCGGAGAGACAGGTCAGGAGTGGAAGGTTGAGGTAGGCTAAAATGGGATGAGAGTGACTTGGGGGCTGAGTGCTGTCTTTAAGGTTTTGATAGCATTCATGGTGATGGTGTCCCAAGGGGTGTGGAAATGTCACCACTCTCCTGCTACTGGGGAAATGATTCTACCAATAGAAAGGACAGAGCGAGAAGCAGAACATTGCCTTTATGAAGCAGCCTGTCAATGACTCATATTTTAACATATTTCACCCTGCTCTGACACTTCCTGCTAGGTCATCCATTTCTATATCCAATAGAAACCGGTCATCCATTTCTATATCCAATAGAAACCATGCAAAAAAGGTCAAAATAATAATGATATTAGCCAATCCTCCGGAAAACCAATTAACACAAGTTCAAGTTTTTATTGATACCCACATGGTAGTCAAGGTCACTGAAATGCATGGATGCAATTCATGGTAATGTACATTTAAGATAATCAAAGAGTTTTGTTGATTAGTTTGCATAGGTAGGGTATGACCGACTTTTTATATCTTTCAGTCCTGGACTGTGGAATAAAGAGAAGTTGGGCACTTCGGGTGGATCTGCCTGACACCTGTAACCAGTCCCTGAACAGTGATACAGCAAAGTCCATGCACAGTTTCACTCTTCTTTCAATAAGTAGTGATAATGAAGTCAGAGCATCCTTGTATCCAGGATATGCTGTGCTGAGGATAATTCTGTAAGCGTGTTTCATGATGCGCTCCAGTTAAGGAGCTATGCTGGTGCTGTGTATTCCAGGCAGGGGTGAATGTAGCCTGTGTATATGGCTACCATAAAGGCCAATCAGGCCTTTATGGTAGAGCAACTCTGCAGTAAAAGGCACATGACAGCCCCCTAAAGGACTTTCAGAACATGAGAAACAAGATTCTCTGGTCGGATGAAACCAAGATTGAACTCTTTGGCCTAAATGCCAAGCATTAAGTCTGGAGGAAACCTGGGATGGTGATGGCAGCTTCATGCTTAGTTTTTCAGCCGGCAGGGACTAGATGACTAGGCAAGAGAGGCAAGGAGTGAGCCTACGAAGGAGAACGTAGCTCCCGGAGGCACAGAGCCGAATATAAGAAGAAGGACTGAGCCAACCCTAAGTTATTTTGTTGTTATGTTTATTTTGTTGCCTAGTAAAGTTGTGTTTTTCTGACTAGAACCCTCCCTGTCTCTGTGTCCATCTCTGCACGCTCAACCAAACACCCATCAGTTTACCGTATACCCAAGAAGTACTGAGTTAAAGAGTCTGAATACTTAATACATTTGCAAACATTTCTAAAAACATGTTTTTTCTTTGTCATTATGGGGTATTGTATTTAGATTGATGAGATAGATAGATAGTTAGATAGATAGATAGATAGATAGATAGATAGATAGATAGATAGATAGATAGATAGATAGATAGATAGATAGATAGATAGATAGATAGATAGATAGATAGATAGATAGATAGATAGATAGATAGATAGATAGATAGATAGATAGATAGATAGATAGATTTATTGATCCCCATGGGGAAATGCACTGGATGTCATCTTTAATCCAGGTTGAGGCAAAACGCTATACTTTAGAGAGCTGTGGCATTAGTAACATAGGTCGCAACTGGTCGATAGAGGGGGGTGGGTTCCACTGTGAGGGGAATTGCCCCACCTTGAATGAGGAATTGAGGATGCTGCAAACAGGTTGACAAAATTCACAGGCAAACCCACATAGAATTTTTTGAGGTAAGCCATCAGGGCCGGGGGCTTTGTAGGTCTTAATAACCTTCAGCTTAACATACACTTCCCATACCTTGACTTCTGGCACGTAGGCAGGCAGGGCAGATATGTCCGGGGGGGAGGTTTTGTTGGCTGACCTGAGAGAACCTTTTATTTATTTAATTGCCAATTTTTCTGTTGTCATTGGGATCATCACCGGGAATGCTAATTTTGAGTGGTGCTTTCCTCATTCCGGCCATGGATTGTACCTCCCTTTGCCAGGATCTTGGGTCTTCCCTTTTCAAGTCAGACATCTGTGTGGAGTAGAATGTTTTTTAGACATGTTTTATGGACCTCTGAACATTGTTTTGATAGTACCTGGTGAGCACTGGTTTCTTCCCACGGGCATATATGCCTTTTCACATTAAGTGATCATGTTCTTAATTTCTGCTGTCATCCATGGTCTATCTAGGGGGTGGAGTTTTACTGTGACCACTAGGAAGTAGTTGTAGAAGGTTTCTTTTACAGGTCGGTGTTGTCTTTTGATGCATCTCTGGCTCCTACTTCTCGCCTTAGGGGACCATAGAACTGCCGTATGATCACTCAGAACAACTGGGGGAAGGATTGTTGGTGTGTTGATTAATGTGATGATTAAATCCAGTATTTCCTCTTGTTCCTTCTCGTTCCATCTCGTACAACTTGTGTAAAGCCATCTCCCGTGCAGATTAGATTTGTATCAAATCTGTTAAAGTCAAGGCCCCAAGGAAAAAAATTCTAATGTCAGAATGCTCTGATCGTAGTTGATCAGATGCTGTTATTCGATGATTCCTGAGAGTGTCCTGATTTTGTTATTGAGGAGGGAAGCAGACAACACATACTGCAATGGCAGAGAAGGGACATGGGAGGTGGTAGCGTCTCACTCAGACCCACAGGCACTCCAGCTCCTGGGGGCAAGGGACACTTGTTAGCTGTCGGGATGGGATACAACATGTGTTACGGTTGATAACTGGGTTACACAAGAGCAATACGTTACATGTTACATTCATGCAAATGTATGAGCTGTTTACTTCACCCTTGAAAAGGGGCAAGGGGACTATTTAACAAGGTGACTGGATAAAAAGCATTCTATTGACTTCACTACGTGAATATAAATAAGGTGTTCAATAAAACAAAAGTAACGACACTAGCAAATGCCATCAGAGAGTAAAATGTGACACGACTTAGACAAAGAAAACCAAACAGAGAGAGACTTCTATTCAGTACATTAAGACAGATGATTGTCAGAACCTCTATTTGTCACGGAACGTGTCAGGGGTTTTAGGCAAACCGAGCGAGGGGTCCCCATCTGAATTTGGAATGATAGAAATGTCCCTGGGTGGTGCTAAAAATTGCACATCAATTAGCTGAAGCAGTGAGGCCTATCCTCTCCATCCGCGTCCGAGACACTACCCTACCTAACCAAACTCTAGAGTAAGGACATTTTTAAGAAGATTGAAAAGCAGGGTGAGGTATTAAATCAAGAGTAACTGAAAAAAAAGTATATCTGAGCATCCATTTTAAATAGCTGCATCCAAATCATGATGACTTGGCAGTAGTAGGTAATCTATTCTACAGTAAATGGACTCTTGAAGCAAAAAATAAAATAATTCAATACAAAGACCTATGTTCTCATTTTGAGTGTGAAAGCCCCACCAGGGCCACTGGAACCTGCTTGATTTCCCCAGTCCAATTATATATCTATGTGCTCAATCCTTCCAGAATAGCAACAGCACACCAAGGGACACCAGCTGCCTAAGCGCAGCGTGCCTAATGGAGTCCCAGAAGTTGACTCCATTTCATTGCTCCTAACTAATGGGCTGTGATATTTTCCCAAACTGACTACTGCTCTGCCCCCTGGAAGCTAATCTAGTCAGTGCTGTGGCTGTGGAGCTGCGGCCCAGCCTAGCCCAACAGACAGACAAAATCATGCCAGCCAGCCAACTACACTACCTCATTTCCCATAACAAACCCCCTATTCTACCTACTGCTGCTGGCTGATGGCTGCCAATGTTGCCACCCCCACCAACGCCCCCACGTCCCTACCCAAGCTCCCCACTCACCTCCCCATGCTCATTCGTTTCTGGCCGAGTGCTGATTGCCATACGGCCCCTGTGATGCCAGCTTCTCCCTGTGAGCCCGGCACACTGTGGTGAATTTAAGAGACCTTTTATCTAACTGGTCTGAGGAGACACAGGGGAGAGGCAGGGGAAGGGGAAGCATGGGACTAGAGAAGACTAGAGTTATAAGACTAGACTGGCTGGGCTGCTGAAGGAATAGAATGTTGAATTGTTATTAGGATCCCCATTAGCTGACACCATAACATCAGCTTATCTTTCTGGGGTCTAACATAGAACTTAAAATACATTACAATCACATTGACATTAAGACATTACCAACATTTAACAAGTAGACACTACAGACAATTAAAATAGCTGAAAGGTAATACATTAAAGTGGGATTAGTATCTGCCCAGTCATATGGTCGATCGCATTAGATTTTTAAAAATTGTTTTCTTGAAAACTAAATTCAATGATGTTACTGTAGATTTGAGGAGATTTGTCCTTGGACTGGGGGGGTATCAGATGTCCTGAACTAGCCTGTCTGGTTTGGTGGTTATGTTCAAGTGTATCACAACCGGCCGTGATTGGGAGTCCCATAGGGCGGTGCACAACTGGCCCAGCGTCGTCTGAGTTTGGCCGGTGTAGGCCGTCATTTTAAATAAGAATGTGTTCTTAACTGACTTGTCTAGTTAAATAAAGGTTAAATAAAAATATATACAGCGGGTGAAATAAGTATTGAACACGTCACCATTTTTCTCAGTAAATATATTTACAAATATATAAGGCAAATTTATGGTGAAATGATTGTCTTTCCACTTCCGTATTATGGCCCCAACAGTGCTCACTGGAACATTCAGAAGCTTAGAAATGCGCCTATAACCAATGCCATCATTATGTTTTGCAACAATTAGGTTGCGAATGTCTTGAGACAGCTCTTTGCTTTTACCCATCATGAGATGTGTCTTGTGTGACACCTTGGCAATGAGACCTTTTTGTAGGCCATCAGTTGGGACTGAACCAGCTGATATTAATTTGCACTGACAGGGGGCTGGATTGCTTTTTAATTACTGAAAACAGCTGTTGTCTTGGCTTTCCATGCCTTTTTGAACCTCCCTTTCTTCATGTGTTCAATACTTTTTCCCTGTGTCATTTCACATTATTACACATAACTTAATTTCTGAACTTATTTGTTTTGTTTTCTTTGTATGTACAACTTGGGTTGTTACCAACATCTGGTGAAAATGTCATATCAATAGCATCTTTGGAAATATATTTACTGAGAAAAATGGTGACGTGTTCAATACTTATTTCACCCGCTGTATATATATACTATCACTTATTGTTTAGAAGCATACTGTGGTTTCTTGAAAAATATGAAGTTCCTAAAGAAAGTCAAAAGACTGGATGCTAATTTGTTTTCAACGAGAAGTCATGAGAAATTATGGCGCATTCGGCTGAAATTAATATGGATAGAACAATGAAGCGCTAATCTGGCAGCCCTGTATTAAAGCGAGTTGGAGCTTTTTTTGTTAGTTTTTTTGCTACAGATGACCATATGAATGGACAGTACTCTATGTGAAACGGAACCAAAGCTTGGATCACCTGTTTCAGAATGCTGGATGATAGATACTGAGAACATGTTTTTGTTATAGCATTGCCCTTACCCAATTTAATTACAATGTTATATATTTGTTCAGACTAAGATACAGCTGCGTCCAATGTGACGCCAAGTATTTTGGTATTTTTAACTTGTTCCACCGGCAACCCATCCATCGACAAGCTTAATTGAGCAAGCATATATCTTGGACCAAATACAATACATTTTGTTTTAGAAATATTTAACACCAATTTGTTCATGTTAACCCACTCAGACACCGTTCTTAGTTCTTTGCTCAGTAATGTGTTAGCTTATTATATGCTTATGCAGTGCTTTACATTGTAGTCATAAGCATACATAACCATTCTTATTCATTACTGAGGGTAAATCATTAGTAAAGTTAGAGTAGAGGAGTGGGCCTAGGCAGCTGCCTTGAGGAACACCACAGTGTAAATCTTTACCTAGCAACAGTTCAATATCAATTACATCAAAAGCAGCAGTAAAGTCTAACAGCACTGCAACCACAGAGGGTTGCTTTCCCACCTCTCATCCATACTCTTTAGTCAATCATCTGTCATTTGTGCTAAGGCCGTACTTGGAGAACGTCCTTCTCTGTATGCATGATAGAAACCTGTTATCAGACAATTACGTGAGAAATAATCCTGGATTTGCAAAGATTATTATTTTTTAAATAATTGACTTAACACAGGCAGCAAGCTTATAGGATGACTATTAGGACCAGTGAAGTCAGAATTTGTATCCTTAGGTAGCGGAATGACCTTGGACACTTTCCAGATTTCTGGGCACACCCAGAAATAGTCGTCCTATAAGCTTGCTGCCTGTGTTCAAGTCAATTATTGAAAAAATAATCATTGCATTAAGCACCTTAAAAAATGTGGTTGCCTGTAACTCTAGGCAATTTGCTGTCAAGATTATCTGTACCTGGAGACTTATCATCAGAAAGAGACAGCAGCATCCTTTCAAACTGAAATTCAAACTTGCAATGCTTGTCATTCATGATACAAACTTTTATAAGTGTATATGACAGGGAGCCATCAGTTGTACTTAAGGCATTTGTTGCATATATGACAGGGAGCCATCAGTTGTACTTAAGGCAGGATTTGTCAACTTGTCCACTTTGCCAATGAAATAGTCATTAAAGTCATTTGCAATGTCATGTAGTTCCGTAATAAATATACTTCTAGCCATTGCACATTTTTTTAACCTCATCCATGAGTCCTGATTGAACCCCTTGCAGGACCTTCTGTATATTACCTTAGGGCCAGCATTTGGTATTTCGTTTTTTCTCAAGAGTGCAACCAAGGGCTGCATTCAATCTGCATCGGGGATATTCAGCTTTACAGCGTAATTGACATTTAAAAGCAATGTTCCTGCTTTAGCAGAGACTGCATTAACGGTAAATGCTTATGTCGGCTAAATTGGAAATTACCTTTACATTTATATTGCAGAATGTGTAACACTTCAGCTTTACAGATTGAATAGAGCCCCAAGTTATGATCACTACAACCGACTGGCACTGATACTGCTTTGGAATTTTCAGCGATATTGGTAAAAATATGATCAATACAGGTTGACAATGTGGTACCTAACTTGTTAGTGAACATTCTGGTTGGTAGTGTCATAACTTGAGTCAGGTATACATTGGCTATAGAAAGAAAGAAATGTTTTCCTCATTGGACAGTTGGTTGTAAACTAGTCAATATTCAAATCACCCCAAAAACATATTTCCCTGTTTTAATCAGATACCTTATACAACATTTCACAGATTATGTCAAGATATTTCACATCAGCACTAGGAAGCCTGTAGCAGCAGCCAACTAGCATAGGTTTCAAACGTGGTAAATGCACTCAGCATTGAGTTATTGCGTTGTTTGGCTTCGTGTCTATGCTTATCCCTATCTATTCTAAACAAATGATATACCTGTATTGAAATCTCAACATCCTCAAATTAAGAGTCCAAATTAGTCTCTGATATTGTCTATACATTAATGTTTTTTGATTGCACTAGACAACATATTTCATGAATCCTTTTCCTTAAACTGCACATATTCAAATGAGCAATTAAAATACTTTTCTTTGGTAAGTTTGATTGTCCAAGCATGAATTAGCAGTTAGAATCTTAGAGATACTCAGTCATTGGTGTGTGTGTGTGTTCTCGCGCAGCCTTCATAGCTGGATTACTTTCTCCTTTGGCGGACTGCCTCAGAGAAATCCTCATTGATGAAGATTTAATTTTTGGGGCTTTTCGAAGGACCGCAAGCTTGTCCTTGAACCTGAGGAACTTCTCTACAATTGGCCTGGGTCTGGCGCCACTGGCACCAGTGCCACCTGGTTTCCCAGACAGGTGAGCATGTTCCAGATCAACATGTCTGTGGACCAGTTGTAGCTTCTCAGAAAACAACTTTCGAACTTTGTACTCTGATTCAGCCCATGTTTCACTTTGACTTTCCTGGATTCCATCTATTACAAGATCATTTCGCCTTGATTGACCCTCCAGCTAATTATCCTTCCCAGATATGGTTAGGAGACGGTGCAGATATCCTTCCTTATAGAGGAACAGTCAGTGGAAAGTTTATCCTGATCGGCCATTAAATACATCCACATCCTTCCACATCAGAAGGTCTTCCAGCTGTTTGTTTATTCGTAGACTCCATGATCAGTTATTTTTCTGTTGGAGTAAAATGTCCTTATAGAAGTCTTTCTGCTTCTCAGAGTTATTTCGGTGGCATGGGGGTAGGGCGAGCACACTCCGTAACGAGACGAGAGACACTCTATAAGGCTATATACCTATTGTTCTCCATTGGAAGCTCATGTTCAGGATGCTATGAGGAGAATGGCCAGACATAAATTCTATGGAATGGGTCCCTGTTCAGACATATCGCGGGCACTGAGCCTTCAGCCAGATCGCTGTGGGACACACCAGTGGTGCCATACAATCACTGATAGAGTGCCAGCATTGGAGGAGTAAATATGAAGTATTTTATATATTTATATATAAACTCCAGGGCTGATTACAATTAATTTTTTCTCTATGCTTCCTCCATTTTGAGGGCACATGTTTAAATGAATCCCGCCCCCTTAGAGCGTGTATAATTGTATAATGGAAATTGATTTGGGACAATTTCCCGACAAAAATGGCTACTTATTACAGTGAGGGTAAAGAATGAAAAGAGAGTTGAACATTTGCAATTATTGTTTCTGTGAGCTTCAATGTCTGGAGACATTCAAAGCAGGTTTAGATATTGTAACACTGCTTAGTGCACAGAAATGTAATTAAATGACAAGGAACTGCACTAAAACAGAATAATGCCCCTAAAATGTAATTTCACAGGAAGAAAAAATGTCCATTTAATCAGGGCCCCCTTTCACGCTAAAACTTTCCGGAGTCCATTTCAAGAATAGAGGACGAGGAGAGGAAAAAAAATAAATGGATTGCTTTTATGGGGCGCGTGTAGAGGTTAATTATTTTCCTAATTACATCTAGAAACGTCAAACATTCGTTTTCCCCCTAGTTGACAAGGAAATTAACAGTGGACTGCATTAACCGCAAAGGGTTGCTCTCCAACCCATTGAATAACACTTAAAAGTGGCTTTTACATGCATTATGTATAAAAAGCAATTACTGCGCCATTGTTACTCTGCAGTACCTTTTAGCCATCAGAAATCAGCAGTGTAAATTCATCCACGATAAGAGGCAAAACTCTAATTATTCACAATATCCAACAACCTAAAGTAGCTGCACTTGAAGAAAACAAAGAAAATCTCTAAATGCATTACACCACCAGGATGTTCACAAACACAAAGGAGAGGTGAGATACAGTACTCCTAGGCAGCATAAGCTCATCATCATGGCATACTGCAGTGTACAGTACACTGTCTCTCTTCCAAGAAAAACAGCAGTGCTCTCTCCCTGCTGTTGATTATCACACCTTCTTTGGGCAAGCCTTCACTTCATTGATCTCATTTGGCCAGGGAGATAAGGTCCTAATTGGATAGAGGCGGAGGTTTGGAATCAGATGACCCTGGCCGAGGCTAGCTAATGCCTGGCTAATTCACCTCTTTCCTGGGCGGCCTGGGCTGGGCTGGGGGCCATGGGGCTGGTGGGCGCCAGGGGCTGAGGGCCAATCCTGGGTTAATCCTGTCCAATCCCCTGGTTTGTGCAGCCCTGCGCTGCCCTCTGACCTCTCTCCGTGGCCCCAACACAGCCAGGGTGACTCTTTAAACGAGTCAGAGCCAATAGTGTAATTGGATTGAATACACATGCACCAAAACACTATAATACATTACAGACTGTCTGTTAGGCTGTAGATCTATTAATTCTCTCTAGACATGCTGCTTGATTATAGTTATTAGCTCAATTAAAGTAATTTAGGTTATCTATTGGTATCTAATTTGGTTTCTTTAGTGTTCTACTAGTTGACAGTATATGGCAACATTTACTAGATTCTTTGTGGACCCACCAAAACAACCCAAAACCAGATGTACTGCAATTTTGGACATGGTTAAATAAAGATAACTAGCAAAATTATGCAAATTGCTAATAGGATAGATGAACAACGTTTGTGCATGAGGTCTTAATACAATCGTCTTTTCATCCTTAACTGGGCGGTTTTCCTCGATATTGTCACGCCCTGATCTGTTTCACCTGTCTCTACCCACCTCCAGGTGTCGTCCATCTTCCCCATTATCCCTAGTGTATTTATACCTGTGTACTCTGTTTGTCTGTTGCCAGTTCGTTTGGTTTCGTCAAGCCTACCAGCGTTTTTCCCTTTGCGCCTGTCCTTTCTGTTTTCTAGTTTTCCCGGCTTTGATCATTCTGCCTGCCCTAACCCTGAGCCTGCCTGCCGTCCGGTACCTTGCCACGCTACTCTGGATTATTGACACCTGCCTGTTCTGACCCTGAGACTGCCTGCCGTTCTGGACCTATTGAACCCTGTCTGGATTACTGACCTCTACCTGTCTTGACCTGTCGTTTGCCTGCCCCTGTGCTAGTAATAAACATTTGTTACTTCGACATTGTCTGTGCCTGGGTCTTACCTGAAATGTGATAGATATACAGCCTCACAAATAACCATGGCCATGAATTATCCTGAAAATCATCATTCATCTCCTGTACTAAAGGCAATCATCAATGAAGGGGGTGGGGAACGCCAACCCAGGTCTATTGCTTTGAAATCCCCCCTCTTAATCATGTTACATAAGGTCAGAGAGAAGAAAGAGGAGTGAATGAATGGAAGCTAGTATATTGAATTTCATATATGTTTGTCGGTTTATTGTTGAAAGCATGATCTGTAATATATTAAGACAGAGGAGGAGTGAGGGAGAGAGGAAAGGAGAGAGGGAGGAAGAAGGGTTGAGGGACGTGTGTACATGATGAATAGAGAGGGGGAAGCGAATTTCTGATTAATGTGGAACGATTTTCCAACAAAGGACTGGGTGCAATTTCACCTCCGCTTGATGCCAGACTGCTGTCATTCTATTAAAGACGGCTGGCAGATTAATCTCCTTCTTTAATGTCCTTCCTTTCTATTTACCCACTGTCGTCGCGCTGCAGCCAGAGATGGGATTACCTGTGTGTATGAAATCCAGTCACGTCTCTAAAGGGGCTCAGTGCTCCTCATCAGAGTGAATGGGACACACACACATATTACACGCCTCTACGGAAGCGTTAATCTTCTTATTGCATACACATTCCATATCTGTGTCAATATCGACCGCAATCAAATGGGGTGGTGTGACAAGTAGGATGAAGGCTTGTGTAGGATGATAAGGAGAGAACAGGAAGTAGGATGAAGGCTTGTGTATGATGATAAGGAGAGGACAGGAAGTAGGATGAAGGCTTGTGCTGGATGATAAGGAGAGGACAGGAAGTAGGATGAAGGCTTGGGTAGGATGATAAGGAGAGGACAGGAAGTAGGATGAAGGCTTGTGTAGGATGATAAGGAGAGGACAGGAAGTAGGATGAAGGCTTGTGTTGGATGAAAAGGAGAGGACAGGAAGTAGGATGAAGGCTTGTGTAGAATGATAAGGAGAGGACAGGAAGCCGCTTAATCACTTGCCTGAGCTGTCTGTGCGTGCATGTGTTTGCCTGTGTGTAAATCTTCCTGCTGACAGGACAGGACAGAGCTGAATGAAAGACTATTGTTTTTGGAGATTAATCATGTATAAATAACTTACAGTACTATGAAGCTGTGCACATTTGAAAGAGATTAATCCAGTGCACATTCAGTAGATAAGGATGCTGATTATAGTTCTTAGGAGATTGGTTTGGTATCATAACTGTCACTAGTATCTACTTTAGGATAATCTACATAATGTACTTTGGTTCTGTACAGACTTTTTTGAAGTGCGACCAAATGTTGAGTTGTTAGGAATAGCATCTCGGTTTGTGACCGAACATTTACACAATGTAATCGTCTAATGTGTATAATTTACTCAACAATGTTATTTGGAGTCTGGAAAACACAAAATCTGGGTTTTAAGAAAGCGCCTTTCCAAGCACATTTGACAACACAACCTATGATGATGATACTTTCAAAGATGACAGGTTTAAAAGAGCTTGACACCACAAACAATGGAGGAGGTTTGTGACATATCATTTCCTGAGGCGAGCCAACTCCAAAATACAGAACAGAGGCCAGAAGAATGACAGCAGAATCCCAGCAGAGAAAAATACGTTGAGTCTTCTCAGTTCTCCACTGATCTGTATTACGGCACCACAGGAAAACATATTTAAAAAATGTCCACCAAAGTGCTTAAAACGACAGTATGGGATTTGTAATGGATTCTTGAATTTGTCTTTTTTCTGACAACAACAAATATAAAAACTCTAAGAACGGGACATATGTGGCATCACTGAAAAGCTTTCCATCCTAACACAGAGCTACCATCCTCATAAATAACATCCAAAGTGACAGGAGAAAAAAACTCTCTCCTACCTAAAACCACACACTGGCTCCAGCGAATGGTGAGGCTTCAGCTGGCTGCTCCTAACAAAGCATGATGATTAGACTTAAGGAAACATACTGGATACAGGAGTGCATATTAAACTGAATCTCCGGGAGAGATGGGAAATAGCGAGGTGATAGCGAGGCCGCAGTTACACTCGTGTGTCATAAATACGACATCACAGCGGACGTATTTCGGACTCCTGGAGTCTGACATCTAGATTGCAGATGGCTAAGTGAGCCTTAAAACCAAATCCTCACCAATGGGAGAGAAAAAACGTAATCCTAATAACTGTTTCTATTTACTGGAAGCCTCTATTTACTGGATGCCCACGGGAGCAGAAACCAATGAAAATGTTATTTCTCTTCTCATGAAACTTGTCTTGCTTTTTCACTGCTGGCAATTTCATTCTGCCTCCAAATTTGCCTGTGACATGAGGGAAATAATGTCTCTGGAAAAACCTTTTTCTTATTGATATATTTATTTATTTGATTTATTTGGTTCTTAGGGTATTGCCTTATGGTTTAAGGGAAATTACGATGGCTTCTAAAATAGAAGTGATGTGACATCCAAAGCCTCACAGTAATCCAGTCAACATCGCAGGCCCTGAATAAGACAGAACATGCCCTTCTCCCAAGCGGAGAAAAAACACTGGCCTAATACACATGGACAGCCTTGTAAAGTGGAGCCTGTCAAAACGGAAAAACACTGGGCTCAACTCAAAACACATGCAAAATATAATTTCAGCTAAACGTTCTCAGATCGTAAGCCCGAAAATAACTCCCTGACATTCTTAGCATAATACTAAGGACAACAAATTAGTTTTTCCATGATATGCCTCATCTCTTTCCTCCCCTCCTTCTCCCCTCTCTCCTAAACATTCTTTCACTTAATACACTGCATGCACAGGGCTACAGTAGTAGGCAACAACAGTATAAAGCCAGATGAATTAACTGGGTGCTGAAAGCTATGTCCATGTCATTTCCTTGGGGGTCTGGTAAGGATAAAGTCAGCCCCACCAGCCCCTGCTCTAGCCTGTGTACAGTAATCCACTGAGTCTCAGTGCTGCTAGCTGGGGGAGCCAGGCAGGGCTACTTCCATATCACTAAAAGGGGGCAGGGAGGCATACAACAGGTTCAGCACGTCCAGCCCTCATCTTTCATCCATGCATTTCAACAACAGTGGGCTGAAAGATACTTCTGGAGTCCCAACACACTCTTTAAGGATTTATGTCAGCTAACTGCTTGTTCACTGGAACAGGACCTTTAAATCACTAACCCTGTCATGTATTAAAATACTAAGATGTTGTCCGAGACATCAACTTGACATGGTTAACAGATGTCAATGAAATGTTCAGCTCCAGTCTGAAGCAGAGTGTAGGCTACACAGTACACCTATGATATATTGTTATAGGGAAAACCCAGCAGGATCACATGCATGAGAGGAGAAGTAGACTGCTGCGTTTGGCTCAGAGACACAGGAGAGAAAGAGGGGAGACAGAGTGGAGAGAGGCCATGAACTAGCAGGCCTTCCTGTGGACTCGCCAGACACTAAACATTCATACTGTAGCCCCCCCCCCCCCCCCATGCCCGGAAGCCAAACGATCACCCCCTTTACCTAAGACGCCCACCCACACCCTAGCAAATATATATATATATATATATATATATATATATATATATATATATACGTATTCATGTGTGTGTACCCCTTTTTGCCCTCAGAACAGCCTCAATTCGTTGAGGCATGGACTCTACACGGTGTCGAAGGCAGCGTTCCACAGGGATGCTGGCCCATGCTGACTCCAATGCTTCCCACAGTTGTATCAAGTTGTCTGAATGTCCTTTTGGGTGGTGGACCATTCTTGATACACACAGGAAACTGTTGAGTGTGAAAAATCCAGCAGCGTTGCAGTTCTTGTCACAAACTGGTGGGCCTGGCACCTACTACCATGCCCCGTTCAAAGGCACTTAAATATTTTGTCTTGCCCATTCACCCTCTGAATGGCACACATACACAATCCATGTCTCAAGGCTTAAAAATCATTATTTAACCTGTCTCCTCCCCTTCATCTACAATGATTTAGCAAGTGACATCAATAAGGGATCATAACTTTCACCTGGATTCACCTGGTCGGTCTGTTCCTAATGTTTTGTTCAGTGTATACAGCCACACACACACACACACACACACACACACACACACACACACACACACACACACACACACACACACACACACACACACACACACACACATTCTATTCAGCTATCCCTTGTAGACTCTACGTACAGGGTTAGTCATATGGCGAAAGCATTAGAGAGGGCAGGGAGGGGGAGAATTTAAGATTTGTCCTAAAGACAGACAGTGGAAAAAAAAGGCAAAGGAAAGATGTCTGTGATATTTATAGTGCTCTGGCGAGCAGAAGAGTGGAGAACAATGGAAAGGAAAGGAAGAGGGGTCATGATGATTTGTTGGCCCAGGAGAGGTAAACGATACCCAGTCGTGAACGACCGGTAATCATGTTTATGAGGGGGAGCCGGTACTGTGCTGGGCTCCTGGTGAGCTGGATTCTGTTTTCTCTGGCTTCCAGCCTGGGCCTAAAGTAGGTGCACCCCCACCAAGACATTGTGATCCTCAGGGGGTCTAGAGCGAGACGCATGTGTGATGCGGTTTGTATGTGTATGAGTGTGTGAGTGTGTGTGTATATATATATATATATATATATATGTGTGTTTCTCTGAGAGAGAGGGGAAGGGGTATGTTGGCAGCTGTAGTGTTTCCTACTGCTGAAGAATGCATCTTGTTCTTTTCCCCCCTTTTTTACTCGCTCACACGGCCCTGTTCCCACATTGCTATGGCAACCGGTGCTCTCTCCTTGGGCTCCCTCCGCATGCATCCAATCAGAGTGAGACCATTGTGAAGAGAGAATCCTCTGGGCTTCACTTAGAACAGCCTCCATACTGAGAGGAAGGGAACAAAGGGTCCTCCCTCTGGTCAAAAGTAGTGCCCTACATAGGGAATAGGGTGCCATTTCGGACACCGCCAATGGGAAGAGGCTTCACTGCCAGAGCCTGACCTGACATAGAAAATGTGGTTGGGTTACAGGGGTTGTGGATGCAATATGTAGCCAAAGAGCTGAGTGACACGAACGGAAAAGCAAAACAGGATGGTGATGTTGGCTGTTCCTGATCCATGATCCATGCCCAATTTCAGTGGAAATTCTATGGAATAGGATTTGTTATTGGAAGCCTCGGAGCCGTAATAGTTGGCAAGTGTAGCAGAGGCTCTGGCAGCGGCGAATGCTTGATAAGTCAGAATGGATTCAGGTGATCCTATTTATGTCATTCCTGAAAACATATGGATAGAATTCAGACGCTCAATACATTCAACCTTCAACAATGACATTCAACACCGCCACTGCAATCCATTAATCTTTTAGGAGAATGCCTCTCCTTTCATATATCCTGACTGCACAAGCTTGAATCAGTATGTGAACGTCTCATTTCATTCAATTAGCCTTTATTTTGAATTTGAATAATATGACACATTACATTAAATTAGATATACTGTAATAGCATTCCTTAATGTAACAATATTCCGTTGCCAACACATGGGGTGTTTTGTATTAAACAGGATGACCCAATGACTTTTTTAAGGCTAGCAGAGGCCCTGAGCTACAGTAAATAATTAGCAGAGATGAACTACGTTGCGACAGGCAGGCAGGCCGCTATGGTACGTAATGGCTGCTCTGAGGTCACTGCACACCGTCACATTATCATGCTTTTCTGGCACTAATTATATTTTAGAAGATTAGATCCATGCGGGCGCTTGTTAAAAACTTGTGAGCGGTGGCGGCGTCCTCTCCAGCGCCAATGGAGCTTTGTGTGTGTGTTTAAGAGAGCTGCAGAGCAGTACCAGAGGGCCGATCTCTGAAACTCTGATGGACAGTTGGCTGTCGGGAGATGACAGTGGGACAGAGGCGCGCCATAATTCTGCCCGACTGCGGTGTCACAAAGTGTCACAATCTGTTCCTGACACCCCGACTATGAGGCCCTGAACGACAAGCCAGAGCAGACGAGAAGAGAGGCAGCGCAGATGTGGGAGTGTACGAGGGAGAGAGGGAGAGAGAGGGATAGGGCTTGATCTGAAATGCTAGAGGCGGAAATAAGCCACATCTCGCCTATCCTCAAGACAGCCTATTCATCTGTCCGCTTTAAAGGAGAGGTGGTTCAAGTTCTCTCTCTTTCTCTCTCTCAGACCCATGTCCTCTAGCTAGCTAGCTGTACATAGTTAGATGATGTTCACAGACATAATGAATCACAGAGAGAGATAGAAATAGTGCTCGCAGACAAGTGTACTGCATCTTTTTAGAAGCTCATAACTTCTGAGAAATATTGGGTAAACACGCAGCATCTTCCAGGCTTTTTCATGAGTAAATACAATGTTCCTGCCTTACTTGTGGTCTTTCAATCTGATCGTACATTTTTGTGAAATTATAGTGTGTTTGTGTTAGAGTGCCATGATCAGAGCATGTGCATGTTCCTCTGAGATGACTTACACATTACAAGTCATTATAGAACCCCATGATTGTGGGGTGTTGTTTGAGGCCAGGCACTGTGACATCAGGGGTCTAGAGAGGAAGGTGGCAGGTTTGTCCAGAAAGCCATGTTTCAGTCAGCCAAAATGCAATAATAAAGGCTTGTGTGTGTGTGTGTGTGGGGGGGGGGGTGTTGTGTTCCTACTGTTCCTCCTCCATACTCAGACTCACACTGACAACAAGCCATCTCTGACTGAACCTGAGAAATTAGGAGGATGATACTATGATAATAAACTAATTATAGGTATAACATTCTGACATTAATATCTAAATGATTGTCTCTAGTAAGGAACATTTTAAATGATAGAGAGACAGAGAAGGACAGCGAGGGGAGGGGGAAGAGAGAGAGAGATAGAGAGAGAGAGACAGAGAGAGAGAGAACAAGAGAGAGGATGGGAAAAAAATCTCTGGAACTGGATAATTAATTGATGCAAGCAATTACAACTTCCATGTCGGAGCAAATTGGCCGGCATATCTCAAATTGTAGGGGGACTGTGACCTCATTTTCAGCCGTGTGTTAGGGAATAATCAGAATATGTACTGAGGATGTGGGATGGACACAATGTCACACAGACCTACTTTGACCAGATTACACAACCAGGTCAACGTAAGGGCTAGATCCCCTTTGGACACAGCAAGGCATGGAGAAAAGAAAAGTAATGTGATGTTGAAAAACAAAATACCAGCAAAAACATTGTGGTTTCTTCATATGTTCGACGAAATTAAATAATCACAGTAATCATTCAAAACAACAGCTATGTTATATGACATTAATCGCTTTTCAAAGGTGGTCATTTGAGAGTTTTCATTTTGCAACATGCGTGAAGGAATTCAAAATATACTGTCATGTATTCATTAAATCCATTAATAACTAGGTTCAGGTTTACTAGCCTTGAGGGAGACTTTTCTTTTTTGATTTTGCTTCATCTCAGATTGATATGGATATGATAGGTTAGACGTTTCCAGATATCACGTCCAGATGTTTCATTACAAAGCGACGTTCAAAGACCACACGCAGGAAAGTAAAATACATTTTCCCCTACTTATCTGTTAAGTTTATACATTTTTAAAGCATCATAACTTTCCCATGTTTCCTCTATCTACAGTGTATGATATACAATTTTACAAGTGTACAAATAAGCAAATCACTTACAATTGACATAAACCTCAATAGAGAAATCTGGACACACATGAAGCTTTAATGCTTACTCTGAAATATCAGTAGTGTTTAGATTGAAATCACTTTATGAATATTCAAAATATAAACATAAATATTGAAAATATACCATTCTTGATTGGCTAATTTTGTTAAATATGTTGTTGAACATAATATACTCTCTATATGTGTAGTCTCGAAAACCCGACGCTAGGCAACGCAGTGACTGATGATAAAGTCTTTTGGCACAGAGGAACTATGTCACTGCCTACGTCACTAATACATAATAGTAGCTAGCAAGATGGAGATCACAGAGGTAATTTTTTTATAAGTGCATTTTGCAAGTGGCTAGTTTGCATCAACTACCTTAAAGAAAACCATTGCAAAGGCTTTGCCTGCAAACTTGGGTTTTGAATTGTGACTTTCTGGAATGTCCTTGTGATTTATTTTCCTTATCGACGTAAGCAATGATGTAGTTTCTCTATGACAAAAAAAAATCATAATTGAGTCACTGTGTTTCATAGGGTCGGGTTTTTGAGACTACTTTACGGGCATATCAAAGTTCTAAGTGTGATCTATGCAACTTTTAGACTTAAGACCCAATTTGTCAGCATTGCCAACAGAGTGAAGGTGAAAATTGATAAAAAATATTTGCCAACTGCTGGTGATTTGCATGATGTGCAATGATACAAGTAAAAGGAGGGCTGTGATTGGTTACATTGCCTACTATGCCAATTACGCTGTATAGAATGTACCATAACTTTCCAACTAGCAGAGATCTCACTCTGGAACTTTGATTATTTTTTTATTGAAATCAAAATACAACCCAGGCAGGGCTCCCCAGCTACAGAGCATGAAGTAAAGCTTCATATAACACCAATCTTTGCTTTGTAGCACCTACAGATTAACCATTATGGAGTCTCAAAGGAGGCCAAAATGTCATAAATAAGCCAACTTTGATTAATTATAGTATTTCTCAATTTTGCTTTTAGATAAAAATGTAAAATATATGTCAACAATCCTTCCTCCAAACATTCTATGGATTATATTTTGTGGGGAAAAAAAAGTGTGGTTTTATTCAGTCCTAGATTCGTGAGGAATCACCCTATATAAGCTGTAAAACACCTCACTGTCTCAGCCCTGTCTCCTGAATCAAAATCAAATCAAATGTTATTCGTTACATGCTTCGTAAATAACGGGTGTAGACTAACAGTGAAATTATTACTTACTGTTGATGTGAGCCATGACCAGCATGCTCTGAGTACGTATCCTGGTTTTCCGTCTGCGAATGCTAACCTGTTTAAAGGTCTTACTCACATCGGCTACGGAGAGCGAGATCAATCAGTCGTGCTCTCATGCATGGTTCAGTGTTGCTTGCCTCGAAGCGAGCATAGAAGGCATTTAGCTCGTCTGGTAGGCTTGCGTTGCTGGGAAGCTTGCAACTGGGTTTCCCTTTGTAATCTGTGATAGTTTGCAAGTCCTGCCACATCCGTCGAGCTTAGTCCTGTATTGACACTTTGCCTGTTTGATGGCTCGTCGGAGGTCGTAGAGAGATTTCTTTTAAGTGTCCAGATTAGTGTCCCACTCCTTGAAAGTGGCAGCTCTAGCCTTTAGGTCAGTGCGGATGTTCCCTGTAAAATATGGCTTCTGGTTGGGGTATGTACGTATAGTCACTGTGGGGACAACGTCGTCGATGCACTTATTAATGAAGACGGTGACTGATGTGGTAAACTCCTCAATGTTATCGGACGAAACTCAGAACATATTCCAGTCTGTGCTAGCGAAACAGTCCTGAAGCTTAGCATCTGCTTCATCGGACCACTTCCATATTGAGCGCATAACTGGTACTTCCTGTTTGAGTTTTTGTTTGTAAGCAGGAAGCTAGTTATGGTCTGATTTGCCAATGGGAGGGCACGGGAGAGCCTTGTATGTACAGCGGGTGAAATACGTCACCATTTTTCTCAGTAAATATATTTCCAAAGGTGCTATTGACATGAACGTTTCACCAGATGTTGGTAACAACCCAAGTAATCCATACATACAAAGAAACCAAAACAAATAAGTTCAGAAATTAAGTTATGTGTAATAATGTGAAATGATGACGTGTTCAATACTTATTTCACCCGCTGTATTTCTGTGTGTGGAGTAAAGGTTTAGAGTTTAGTCGCCTCTAGTTGCACAGGTGACATGCTGGTAAAAATTTTGTAAAACTGAAAAAAATCTTGTGCTTATGGCCCTATACAGCTCGTTGAGTGCGATCTTAGTGCCAGCATCGGTTTATGGTGGTAAATAGACAGCTATGAAAAATATAGATGAAAACTCCCTTTGTAAATAGTATGGTCTGCAGCTTATCATGAGGTATTCTTAACATTAAATATTGCACACAAGCTGTTGTTAACAAAGAGACACACCCCTACTCCCTTCATGACTCATGACTTTGTTGTAGCTGCTTGACAAAGAAATTTCCTCTCGGGGATCAATAAAGTATCTATCTATCTATCTATCTATCTATCTATCTATCTATCTATCTATCTATCTATCTATCTATCTATCTATCTATCTATCTATCTATCTATCTATCTATCTATCTATCTATCTATCTATCTATCTATCTATCTATCTATCTATCTATCTATCTATCTCAGAGAAACATAGGATATTACAGTTGTTCAGGTCCCGTTGATAGGATAGTCTTGAACGGAGCTCATCCAGTTTGTTCTCCAGTGACTGCATGTTCTCCAACACAACAGAGGGCAATGGCGATGTCGTCTTGTCAGGATGCTGCTTCCTCTTTGAGTCCCGGGAATTTGGGCCTGGTCCGGTGTAAGCAGAACGTCCAGAGCTGCCGACTCGTTGAAGTAGAAATGTTCATCCAAATCGAGGTTAGTGATCGCTGTTCTGATGTCCAGAAACTGTTTTCGGTCATAGGAAATGATGGCGGCGACATTATGTACAACAAAAGTTAAGATCAGCTTAAAAAAACACACGACCACTGTATATGGCGTCAATATGAGTATTAGCCTGAAAGCTTTTAGAGTCCTGCATCGGTATTTCTATGGCCATAAAGCTGCTAACGAGAGTTGAGCATAAATTATGGTACTTACAATTCACAAACGTCTGTGCTAATGCTTGAAAGAATGGACCTGTCAACAGAAAAAAACAACTGGACAAATAAAGGAGAATGATCATGATCATGAAACCTATTTATTTCCTGTCCCCATCTGCCTGCCTGCCTTGATGGACACTGACTTCCGGGCTACGTCACCAAACGCTCTCGGGCCTCACTCTCTTTCTCCCTCTCTCCCATCTCTCATCAAGGGCCTTCGGTAGTAACAAAAAAAAAAGAGTAAGGTGCTGTTTACTCACATTCCAAGACCCGTAATTGCCAATTTATTTGATAGGCAGCCGGATAATGATGGCATTTCACCTTTGCCGCAGAGACTAAACACGACTGAATAATCCAGCATCTATCCAGCAGACTCCCTCTGCCCAGGACTCCTGCCTGACTCCTGCCACCCAGGATGGGGTTGTGGTGGGGAGGGAGGGAGTGAGGCCTGTATGCCTGCTGTGAACCCAATGCTGATCAAACGCTCGCTAAAGGGGACCACAGGCTTCAGAGCAAATATTATAGCATTGCCTGCCAATTTAGCTGGGGTTTGGGGTTAAGGCTAACCCCAATGAGGTGGATGTGCAATTTGTAGGACCTAATGAGCTGCCTAGGAGAGAGAGAGAGAGAGAGAGAGAGAGAGAGAGAGAGAGAGAGAGAGAGAGAGAGAGAGGATCCAGGCTGACCTACCCTGCCCTCTCTGTTCCTCACAGGCAGGGCCAGGGTAGCACAGGAGGCTGATCTGTATTATCTGTCCAGAGTCAGAGGGCGAGGGGGAAGCAGGCAGGCCTTTAGCAAACATCATTAGCAAACTGTTGGTCCCTAACGAGCCAGGGTTACTCATAGCCCTGCCTCACACTGCTCCATAACTCACTTTGATGCACTGTGTGGCGTGCGTGTGTGTGCGTACACACAAGTGTGTGTGCATGCGTACATGTTGCAATATGAATAAAATGTTGTGTCGGCCTTGGTGAATCTATTTCAACCTAATAAACAGGCCAGCCTTGTATCACATTCTTTACACGTGCCTACTATAAGCCAGGAAATCTGACCATATTTCAGTTTTATCAATATGGCTTCCACAGGATCTCACCCCCCCTCTCCTCCCTCACCCTCCTTTTCTCACTACACCCCCTCTCCCTCTCTCCAC